>CM042664.1:25119255-25604255 GCA_023638005.1 Forsythia suspensa | reverse complement strand
GAAATGATGGTCCATAACTGGAACTACTTGATCTTTTTTTTCCATGAATTTTCAATGGGCAGATGTGTGAGAATATAGGTCACTAAATCTATTTGGCACAATTCTATTGGACAAAATATTTTGTCATGGATTGTACTTGTTTGGATCAAATGTGGATCATTGGATATATTGGATGGATGAGATCTTACAAGAATTTGAAATAAATTTATGTTTGTTTTGTTCTTTTAAGTTAGAGAAGTTAGGAGAAAAAACTAGTATCACTTTTCTTTCAAAATGATGTTTGACTAAGTGGTTGAAATTTTGATCACCTCCAGTTGGTTTATTGGTGAAATCTGATTGCCGTTTCCTTAAGTTGCATAGCGGTGTTCCTTGTGGCACAAAATCGGAGCCCACAGGTTCAAGCAACACAATGAAGCAACAATAGTGTTTTCTTCTTCATGTTGTATTTTCTTATTTAAAAATTATTTGTAATAGTTTTTATATTGCTTAATTTAAATTACATGATGTGAACAATTAACAATGTTTTGGTTGAATCTTCTACTCCTACAATTTCAAAATCCCTTTCAATATCAACTACGGGAATCTGTAATTTTAACATGGATAAATAAATACATCCTGAATATATAGCAGAATCAACGTAAAGAATACTTCTCTTATTTGGATTCAAAATAAGAATTGTGTTAGAGCATCTCCACTGTATTCCGTCTATTGCAGTTTACGTGGCAGAAAAAATAGACGGACTTCTAGTCCATATGGCACTACGTCTATAGAATAGACACTCAAAGTAAAATTCATCTCCAATGGAGTTTATTTTTTAGTATGCCACATCAGTTAGACGGAGTCCTCATCAGCATGTATTGGAGAATATTTTTTATAACTCCGACTATATGTGCTTATGTGACACGTCTAAAAAGCTATAGACGGAATGCATTGGAGATGCTCTTACTTACATCTTCGTCCCTGAATTGTAGATGAATAATAGAACCCAACGTGATAAGTTCTTCTGAATCCTAAATTATAGATGTGATTAAGACCCAAGAAACGAAAATAATAGATGGAATATTTTCAAGAATCAAGAACACGAACGACAACCCCGAAACCGACATATGTAACTCTGAATTGTTGATGATACGTGATTCTTTCCTTTTTAAATTTTTGAATTTTGAATGTTAGTTTTGAATAGAAACTCTATTTTGTAATGCATGAAATGCTTGTTTGGATGGTAACAGGGAGTGAAATTCAGAAGACTTAATAGACAAGTAAATCTCAATTTATTTTGTCTCAATATGCAATTAAAAAAAATTGTGCCAGCAATGTCAATTCTCATAGAAAATCTAGTGTATATACGTAAATTTTCCTTAACAATTTGATAGCCATGTCAATTTTGCATAGGCTTATCAAAACATTCCAAATTAAGTTGGTACATTTTTAGCGTCTCCATCATCTACTATCCTAACATTTATGAATATAATAGTAAAGTTACGTGTGATACACGTATTGTTAGAGCTGACAAATGGGTCAAGCGGATTGGCCAACCTCACTAGAACTAGGCCACACTTGAAACTGGCTCGAACTAGTCCAACTCAGTTTTGTGCAGACAAGCAATATGCCGGCCCAGCATAGACCATCGGGCAAACGGCAAATCCGACCCTAATTTTATTTTATTTTCTTTTTTTAACATTATTTTATATTTGAATGATATTTTTTGCCGGAAAATCCGATCAAATATATCATCTTTTATAGTGTAGATTTCTATGTACTAAACTAGTTCTAAATAGTAAATAGTATCGTAAAAGAGTGATTTATAACGAAATCTTTTATTTTACTATATGATTTAGATGAATATTCAAATAAAATAAATTATTTATTTTGAAAATAAAAATTTTTTTAAAATAAGTAATTTTACTTAAAAATAAGAAGAAAAAAAGTGTTAACAAAAACTCTTCTTTTTTTACTTTGTGCCTGCTTTTCTTGGACGGGATTCAATGAATTTGCAATTCCTCCTATTCCAATAATACAATAGAAACAAACGAGAGAAAGGAATGTGTTTGAGAGAATCAGAATGCTATTATTAAATTGAAATCAACGAAATGCCTCCTCTCGTCTGGTCTGCATTTTTGGTCCTGCTGTTTTTATACACTCACATGCATCTATTTTGGAGGCCATAAAATATTGCATTTGGTTCAACTCTATTTTCTTTTTTCCAATCCTAAGTTTCCCATCTGTGCAAATTGATACGGCTGCCATTGCTTCACATGCTAATTAAGAGCACTACGTGCGGGTTTTCCAATTTGTAGGAGGGTATATGTGACAATTTATACAACCACTTGTTCGTGAAAAATTAAAAAAAATTGTAGGCGGGGCGGGGCCAGTCGGGCCTGATTTTGTTCAGGCCAGCCTGACCCGAAATTTGAGTTATATGGGCCGGACTGATTTTGCCACCTCTACGTATTGTAGTTTAAATTGTGTTTATAATAACGTTACATAATTTGACTTGTTTAGATAAGACATACATACAAAATGTAATAATTTTACAATTGTGGCAACGATAAAAGTACAAATGCTAATTGTTTGTAGAATTCCAAAAATTTATGAAACAAATATGTAAACAAGAAATGAAGCATATATCTAAATACGAAAAACATATGTTATTTACATGCAATATATGATGAAAATGAGTGCTAACATTTATACACGCATTGGAGTTGTAATTGCACATGTAATAGTGTCATTTCAATAACGTTATTCAAACAAAAAATTTTACTTGGTCACATGGGTAGATATCTACAAGAAGCGAGTGGGAAATAAATGGCTTTTGAAACTATGAGCTCACTCAACAATGATGTAGATAAAATGTAATTTAGGATGTACAAAAGAAAAAAGAGGAAGAAACTATCAACTAATGATAAATGTTTGTGCGAAAAACATGTTTTATATTGCAAGAAGATATAGTCGAACGATCTTCTGCATCGATAAATCAAATAGGCATTTTCATCAATGCAGAGACTACATAGCTATTAATCAATGCAGCCTAATAAATAGAGAATTCATAGCTATTAATCATTGCAATCTAATAAACAGTGCCAAAAATGATAACATAATCTAACAAAAACCATGTTTCTAACCACATTGTGTCTTTTTCTCAAAATCACAAATTGGAGTTAATGAAGTGGTTTTCAAGTAGATAAATAATAGTTATATACATCAGTGAAGGAAAAATAACAGTGAATCTATTTTTCATGCATAAATATTTGTTACAAACCATAAACAAGATGAAAATAATAGGAAGTATATGCTTCAAGCATCTTTCAAAGTTGACAAAGAAACATCTAACTTCAAGTTTTTAATAGATAAACTGGAAATGGTGATCAAATGGCATGAGCAATTGCAGAGACTTCAGCAATGGTGACGAAATTTTTAGTATGGCCTTTGATGCACTCTGAAATACAAAGGCATGTAAGTGAGCTTTTTTTCCCAACTTACCTTTACTCATTATCTTTATATTCTTCATCAGAGCTTGAGTAGGAATTGTCAGCTAAAATTCTAAAATTAGCGGAGTCAAACTGTTGTCTACATTATTTTTCTAAAATTTGTATAACACAATTTTTTGAGTTGTTAAAAACAGAAGCTAAATTGTATTAGATTAGTGTAAAAAGATAGAAGAAAAGAATTGATAGTGAAAGGGCTAGCAAATTTAAATAAAATAGAAACTGGGACCCAGTACTATAAACTATTGTCGCATCCATCTCCGATTCCTTTTATTTTTTCATTTTCGTCCCTAACTAGCAAAGTAATCTTGTAAATCTTAGACGAAGGAAATGGACAGTGAAGAAAAAATCCAAGCTTGCCTTGATTGTAACGCATCCTTAGCAATGTCAGGAGCACCGTGAGGTGATAATCATGAATCCAGACAAAATCATCCTCCTGATTAACTTTGCAAAGACATAATCTTGCCAAAGCTTCCGGTTGAAGCGATCTCCATGATCCGGGTCATAAGAATTAATGTCCAAGGTCCAAATAGTTGGGTCGGACTTAATTACTTATTGGACCAAATTAATTAATTAGATTAATTAATTGGGCCCGTTTGTTGATGGGTTCTAGTTGGACTAGAACTAGGGCTAGGGTTAGCCCTACCTATATATACAAGGCCACAACAGATTAATCACAAGAGTTGTTTTCATTATTTGCTAGCACAAAGAAAAAGACAACACAATCAACTTCTCCCAAAAGTTCTGCTTTCATCTGTTCTTGATCGTGGAAGTCCAGATCTGTTCTTGCTGTGTGGATCACCATTGGAGGCTGGACATTTGGACAGCTGTGGTATTGAAGATCGCACATCCAGTTAATCAGAAATCAGATTTCACTGTGTTCATCAAAGGTAAACTCCTATCACGAATTCTCTCTAAGTACAAGGTTGATCCAGACTTAAAGGAATTGAGCATTTAATTTCCGCTGTGCATGTATACCTCAATTCCTTACAGTGGTATCAGAGCCTACCTTGTTACTTGTTAGAGTTCGTTAGTCTGTTTTGATGAATTTGAACAATAATCGTTATTGGCATATTAATTTGATTTGAGTTTTGACAGTAAATAAAATTTTGAATTTTTTAAAATCTGAATTTGATTTAGATTTTATTTTTATTTTTTGGATTTTAAAAAAAAAAAAAAAAAATTTGGAGACGAAGATGGCGACCGGCAGCGGCACTTTGGAAGTCCGCTGCCGGAGATGGCAACCAGAGGCGAGTCCATTGCTTTTGAAGGCGGCCGAACTCCGCCATGAGAACAATGGTCGCCACCGCTTGTTCTCGTGGCGGCGACCCACAACGAACCACGTTATGCCCTGCTGCTGCTAGCGATGGCGCGCCGCCTTCACATCTGACGTCGAGCAACCGCTCGCTGCTCGACGCAGCATCGCACCGCACGCCGCGTTATCTGCGGATGTTTGCGGCGCCGAGTTGTCTGCCGCCGCTTTGAAGAAAACGCCAATTGCATCGTTGCACGTAATAGGGTTTCTGCGTTTGGCAATTTTGGGACGGGGCTTCCTTTGCAATTTTGGAAATTGCATAGGAACCCCCTAATTTCAAAAAGGAATTAAAATTGAGTTGGGCTTTCTTGCAATTTCGAAATTGCAAAGAAAGGGCTCACTGCTTTTAAAGTAAGAAAATGGTCTTCAGTGCAATTTTGGAAATTGCATTGAAGGACCCATTGTTTTAAAAATTTTATATTGATTATGCAATTTTAGAAATTGCAAATTAAGTCCTCAAACTTTAAAAGAAAATAGGGTCTCAAATACAATTTTAATTTTTTTGGAAAATTGTAATTATTAATTATTTTAATATTGGTCAAATATTCAAAATTAAATAAAATCGCTTTTAAACTATGTTTTGAATTTCGACCAGATTAAACTTTAACTTATTACTTTATAAAATTGTAATTTTGACCATATACAAATTTTATCTTCAATTATAGTATGACTTTAAATTGGGAGATAAAATAAATTTTGAAAAATCCCTTTTATGAATAAAATTAATTGATTAATTTTATTGTTGAAAAATTAAGTAATTAATTAGATTAATTATTTAATTTCGTCTAGTTCGTTCCAAAATATCTAAAATGTTTAGACTTATACTGTCAAAGCTGCAAATTTAGAAATTAATATATTTTTAATATTAGATATTAAAATAGATGTTTAGTGGATGATTATGGACTCGACCCTTGTGATTGGTTGTATGGTTAATTATTCTGTTGATTATTGGTTGGGCTCATGAGCCTATTATTTAATTAAATGGGCTGCGAACCTATTATTTATTTAATTAGATTTTCGAGCTATTTATTTATTATGGGCTGCGTATCCATCGATCGTGGCCTGCGTGCCAACTAGTGTAGGATACAAAGTTGCGTGAAGAAGATGGAGATGTTTGCATTTAGCATTCGATGAACGAATGCAACGCCCCTTAGAATTGACCGACTAATCTTCCTTTTGGCTCGTGGAGGATTAGATAGATAAAGTCCATAATCATCCATGAGAGTTATTATGTATGATTGATTGCATGTTAGATGTTAATTAATATATATACATAAATGTGATGAGACAAACCCTCTTTATCAAAATATTAAATTAGATTAAATGATTAATACAACGTGCCTTCCATTGTTATAGTGAAAAATCAAAGTCTATTATCGATGTCGGGTTTGTTGAGTCGCTCAAGGTCACAAGGCTCGTGGGTATGTTTATCACTATGAAACATTCGATGTTTCGAACAATGGGTCGAATTTAACTAGAATTTAATTTTTTTTTAAGTCGCTCAAGGAAATAAAATTTTAGGGGCACAATCAAGTAAAACACATAAGATGTGTACGCGACAATAAGTTGTCTACTTGATGATCTAGGAGTCACATAGAGATGTGATTGATAGAGTATCTACACGGATGTTTTATTAGGGCTTGTTGAGTCGCTCAAGGTTTTAATAAAACAAAAGGGATCCTAGCCCACTAGGAATCTAACCGGTTCTATTGATTAATGTTTGAGGGTCATTAATTCAATTTAAACAGCTGGAGTATAATTAATTTAATATAAGTCCATGTTAAATTAATTTTATGCATTTAATTAATTGTTCTATCTTATTATTTAAATTGTTGAATCATGAGTAACTATATAAGTTTGAGAGGCATATTGATGCCAACAAACATATCGGACCAAATTTTTGACCGGCACCGCAATCCGAGAATTGTTCTCAAGCATGAAAAAGAAAAATTAGATATGTCAATAAGCGACCCAATGCCGAATCTCCTATTGAGGAGGCTACGTGAAACGTCTTGAGCTTACAAGAACACAAAGATAATAATAGTAATACCGCAACATGTGATGCTTGCAAGATGTCACTTGAGTTAGAAAAGCAAAGACGAGGGTATGGATGTCTATACCAAAATATATCATTTCAAGGAGTTGAATGATGTACGATCGCGGATCGAACAAGATGAGACATCCAAAAGGTTATAAAGAGGTTTGATGGTAAAAAGATCTTCATCGGTTGCTCATGTATTGAAGATGATTGATTATATTGAAAAATTAAATCAATTAAGTTTTACCATGGACAACGAGCTAAGTGTTGACTTAGTCATGTAGTCCCCACCTAATAACTTTTCGCAGCTTCATTATGAACTTCAACATGAATAAGATTCAGTGTACCCTACTTAAGCTGCTAAACGTGCTGAAAAACTGATAAGCCCAAGGAAATGGGTAAACTTTGGCCATTGATACCTCTAAGGGCACTGAGAGGAAATCTAAATGGACCTTTTAGAAAGGATCCAAGAAGGTCGAATCTGTTGGAAAATAGTTGAGCAAAGACAAATCCAAGTCTGATGATCCGTGTTTTCACTGTGAAAATAAAAGGACATTAGAAGAGGAATGCAAGGCATAAAAGAGATAAAACTAAAAGACTCATATCTTTGTCATTGCACACTCGGTCATATAAATGAAAACGCATAACCAAGTTACATAAAGATGAATACTTGGGTTCAAATGATTATGAATCATTTGATAAGTGTGGATCATGCCCATTGGGCAAAATGACCTAGTCCTCTTTTCGAAAAGGGAGACACGATTCTGCGAGATATTTTTGGTCTTGTACATACGTATGTACATGGACAAATATCTAAAGATGCTAGATGTGGCTTTTCTTACTTCATCACATTTACGATGACCATTCTAGATATGGTTTCATCTACTTGATAGAATTCAATAGTGGAGTCCTTGAAAAGTTTAAGGAATTCAAGTAAGAAGTAGAAATGCAAACTGATAAAAATATTCTAACACTTAGATCTGATCGAGGTGGAGAATATTTGAGTGGTGAGTTTTTAGACTATCTAAAAGAGAATGGGATTCTCTCGCAGTGGACTCCACCGTATACACCATGACAAAATGGTGTATCCGAAAGGAGAAATTGCACCTTACTTAATATGGTGCGATCAATGGTGAGTTATGTAGTTATTCCAAAATCGCTTTTGGAGGTATGCGATTAACACCGCATGTTATACACTAAATCATGTCCTATCTAAATCGGTCAATAAAATTTCATACGAGTTATGGAAAGGGAAAATACCTAATCTTTCATACATGAAGGTTTAGGGATGCGACGCTTATGTGAAGCGCGTTGAATCGAGATAAGCTATGAGCTAAATCGATAATTGTTTATTTGTGGGGTATCCAAAAGAAAGTGTTGGATATTATTTCTACAATTCTATCGAGATGAAGGTCATCATATCGAGACTTGTCAGTATTCTTAGAGAAGACGATTGGGAGAAATGTAGATCTTGAAGAGATTCAAGAAACCACAAATAAAATTGACCAATTAGATATTCCAATGGCCGAGCTTGCATCCGATAAAGCACGATTGAGAAAGTGTGAACCACTAGTTCCCAAGGACACACCAAATTCGCGTAAGTCGAAAGCGTAGTCATTCATTTTCCTCCGAGATACGATCTCCGATTACTAGTAATGTATTACTAATCGAGCAAGATGAACCTACTACTTACGCAGAATCGAAGTCAAGTGTTGACTCAAAGAGATGGCAGGAAGCCATGGAATCTGAGATGAACTCCATGTACATAAACAAGGTTTGACCTTGCTTGACCCGCTTTGAATGGGTAAAACCTATAGGTCAGTAAATTGGTTTACGTTAAAAAGGGTCGACATGGATGGTAATGTTCATACTTACAAGATAAGATTGGTTGCGAAGGGGTTACAAGTAAAGACAAGAGATTGACTTTGACGAAACCTTCTCACCGCTTGCTTTGTTTAAGTTAATTCGGATTCCGCTATGATAGTAGCATACCATAACTATGATATCCGCAAATGGATGTCAAGATTGCATTCCTTAACGGAATCTTAGCGAGGATGTGTACATGACACAACCCAATGTTTTGAATCCACATAGTCAAACAAAGTATGCAAACTACGTAAATCCATATATGGATTAAAGCAAGCCTTTGAGAGCTAGAATCTTCGCTTTGATGAGACAATCAAAATGTTTGATTTTATCAAAACGAAGATGAACCATGTGTGTATAAAAAGGTTAGTGGGAGTAAAGTCGTATTTCATTTTGTATGTGGATGACATACTATTATTAGGAAACGATATCCCAATGCTAAAATCAAGAAATTGTGGTTATCCAAAAATTTCTCCATGAAGGATATGGGAGAGGCAACGTACATTCTCGGATAAAGATCTATAGAGATAGATCTAAAAGAATGCTCGGTCTATCTCAATCTACGTACATAGATAAATTCTTGAGAAGATTTAGCATGGAAGAGTCCAAGAGAGGACTCATCCCATCGGGCATGGGATCTATCTCTCAAAGAGATGTGTCCAAAGACACAAATTGAATAAGATCGCATGGATAGAATTCCTTATGCATCGCCAATAGGATCTATCATGTATGCCATGCTATGTACTCGATTGGATGTTTCATATGCTTTGAGTGTCACAAGGTGTTCCAAGCGAACCTCATGCGAGAAACATTGGATCGCAAATAAGAACATCTTTAAGTACTTAAGAAGGACTAAGGACATGTTCTTGGTGTATGGAGGAAATGAACTTAGAGTTTAAGGTTATGCCGATGCCGCCTTTCGATCGATAAAGACAATAGCAAATCCCAAATTCGGATATGTATTTACTCAAAATGGTGGTACAACGGTTGAAAAGTTCCAAACAAGAAACGATCACGATTCAACTATAGAAGCCGAATATATAGCTGCTTCAGAAGTAGCAAAGAAAACGGTCTGGATTAAAAAGTTCATTATTGAACTTAGAATAGTTCCTAGCATTGTTGATCCAATAACTTGTATTGTGATAACAATGGAGCCATCGCACAAGCGAAGGAACCTAGGTCTCATCAATGATCCAGATATATATTGAGGCAGTATCATCTCATCAGGGAGATAATCTTAAGAAATTATATAAAGATAGAACGGGTCCTAACATACGATAATGTAGCAGATCCTTTGACAAAGTTGTTGTCCCAGCACAAGCATGATGGTCATGCTAAATTTGATGGTATTAAGATACCTGAGTGATTGGATCTAGTTTGTATGGGACATTTTGCGATATACTCTTTGTTAGACATTGAAGTATATGAACAAATTGATTAATTAAATGCTTGTCTACATTGTAATGGCAGATCTGTTATTTTAAATTTTATTATTTAAGTTAATAGAGTCCGAAGAAAAGTTTATAGTAACTTGTTAATCACAAGGTGTTGTGATTGTGAGATACAAGTTATAAATAACTTATTCTTGAAATATCCCTAGTCATAGTAATAATGAGATACGGATATCATTATTACGGATAGACTAACATGTGTTGCATTTCTTTTAAAGAAAGTAGTCGATCTCACGAGCTAAGATGTAGAGGGACATCCGAATGAACACATGAATGCATTGTTATGAGAACATGACATTGATGATCCGCCTAGAGATTCCACATCGATAACTATCCAAGCGTCGCGGTAAATCTCTAATGCGCGGTTGTGGATTTGGTCCTTTGACTTGAGGACATCATAGAATCTTATGTGAGGACAACTATACTTTGGCGAGCGCTTGATGGGGCTCAAGATTTGAGTCACCGTGAAGACGTCGACGGGTATAGTGAGAATCATATGAAGGTTGTGAATGTCCAATATGAGGATTCGTCACTCCGGAAAGTAGGAGATTATAACCGTGATTTTGCCCACTTAAGTTGATATAAATTTCCTCGGCCGGGTGGAGTTATGAGTTGAAAATGTTTCAATCATAACTAGATTAGATCAACGAAGAGTTGAGGTGAATAACATAATTGTTTGAAATGAGATTGACGCCGATCCATATCTCTTAACCAATTGGGTTATATTGATGAAGGGATTATATTTCCACCAGAATCGTACATATATTGGTTCCGCCATGCCACATGACATTTTCCTTCACATGGATTGCCTTGACACATTGCTAGATGTCAATCTTGGACAATGACGATGAATTGATCGATCTCGGTGAATCGATGAGAATATCATCGCGTTTGCCATCGTGAAAGGGAACCTAATGGGTCACACACATAAAGTGAGAATTGAGCATCCGGAATTAGACCTTGTCCAATTGGGAGATTGTAAGAATTAATGTCCAAGGTCCAAATAGTTGGGTCGGACTTAATTATTTATTGGACCAAATTAATTAATTAGATTAATTAATTGGGCCTGCTTTGTTGATGGGTTCTAGTTGGACTAGAACTAGGGCTGTGGTTAGCCCTACCTATATATACAAGGCCACAACAGATTAATCACAAGAGTTGTTTTCATTATTTGCTAGCACAAAGAAAAAGACAACACAATCAACTTCTCCCAAAAGTTCGCTTTCATCTCGTTTTGATCGTGGAAGTCCGGGATCCGTTTTCTTTATGTGGATCACCATTGAGGTCGGACATTTGGACAAATGTGGTATTGAAGATCGCACATCCGGTTAATCGTAAATCGATTTCACCGTGTTCATCAAAGGTAAACTCCTATCACGAATTCTCTCTAAGTACAAGGTTGATCTAGACTTAAAGGAATTGAGCATTTAATTTTCGCTGTGCATGTATACCTCAATTCCTTACATGGACAAATCAGCAGCATGTAATGAAAAAGAGGCCGGATTGGCTGATTACAGAACCTGTGATAAAACTTTTTATAAGTTTCACAAGGTAGAAAGGTCAGTACACATTTGAGCTCTTCCAGAAGTTTCTGCACAATTTCTTCCTGTTCATTGGCTTCTACTTCAACTTCAAGACATCCCGTGTATATGACCTCAGTTTCAGGTGGAAACCATCCCCCAATTGTAACTGGAGTGGATCCTTATCCAATGTGAAACTCCATCTAGCAGTTTCTTTATCCCTCTCAGCATGTAAAGGTAAAATATTTGCCACTTCGATTTTCCGCTCACAGCAAATAGAGGATGCACTATCTGAATTGCCATTGCCACTTCCATTATGAGCCACAAGCCTACAAAGAAATAGAAATCATCTTAGGATTTGGCATATTTCTATATAGAGTTAGCAAAACTGGCCAATAAAAAATAGTCCGAAATAATTGGCCTGTATGGCCCGGTCCATTTAGCCCACCGGGCCAACTGGGCTTGGTCCGGGCTGGCCCAATTTATATGAGATGATCTGTTTTTTTTTTTCCCACTTCATACTTCAGGCTTTGAAAGTGGTAATAGTGCTTAATGGTCGGGCATTTTTCCAAAATAGCTGTTAACCCATTTTAGCTTGTAAACGACCAAGTATAATTCTGTCTTCCCTTCCCCGCTTATAACTATTTCAAACGATTTCAAATTCATCTGTCTGTGAAAAAGAGAAGATTTCAAAGTTAGAATCTAACTCATTTCAATGTTAAAATCCAACTCATTTCATTTGTGTAAGAAATCTCATTTCAAAGTAGAAATTCATCCGTCTCTATCTTCTTCTTTTAACTTACGATAGAAATCGCAGATTTTGTAGTATAAATCATGAAAATATGTATAAATCTGAGTATGAATTATGATTTTTACTTCAAATTTCTGTAAATCTGAATTCATTTGAAGTGGGTTAATTGAAAAATCAGTTAAAATGTATAAATTTGCATTAACAAACTCATAGTCTGTTAACAGGTGTTAACAGACCATGAGTCTGTTAACAAATTTGACATGTTAAGGCCAAAATTGGCCTTAAGGCAAATATTTTCCATGGAAAATGAAGATTTTCCGCCTATTTTCCAACTTGTATGTTTGATTGCCCAAAATTTTCCATGGAAAAGGTATTTTCCCACCTATTTTCCTTGTTTTGTTTGATTGAAACCTTTTTTTTTCTATAGAAATTTTTTTCTCATTTTCCCACTTTTGGCCACATTTTCCTTATTTTCAAGAAAAATGTTTTCTTTGTGGGATAGGAGAAATTTATTTTCCATGGAAAATTTATTAACCTTTTCCAACCCATAATTTCTTGGCAATTCATTTCTATGGAATTTATTTGCTTTCCACCCAAATTTTCTACTTGCAATCAAACACAGCCTAAAATGTTTATGTGTGGAGATATGGGTGTGGTTTGGAAATCTTGTAAAATAGTCAACCGAAATCCTATAATCCTGGTGGATCCATTTAATAACACCCATTATATATGTGTTGTTCCATGCTTACATTTGATCGGATTAGGTCCTCGTGTGATTTCTATTTTAATTTTTTTATGCTTATTTTCATGTGTTGTTTTCTGTAGTTAATTTCTGTATGATTTATGCATAATTATGATTACTTTTAGCACTCTAAAATGAGTTGTCTGGTTTTCATCATAGTTACATAAAGAAAGTGATGAAAAGGTATAAACATCCCTTTCTTAGAAGGAATTATGCATCCCTTTTTTCTTTTAATTTTCTCTTTTTTGGAACACAATTATTTTGTAGTCTATTTATTGATGTAGTAATAAAGAAAATGCTGACAAGCAGATATTGGAAACTTACAGTCATAGGAAAATTGGTGATATAATTCTTAAGTTTCAATTATTTGAAAGATTAAATCTTAAGGCAGTAGGTTCTAATGATTTCTTGCCATTTTTTTAGTTTTTTTTTCCTAATTAAGTTCTTTTTATGCCTGCAGACTCTTTAAGATACACCTTTGCATTGACAGCTTTTCCTGGCATTTGTTTTCCTAGTCGTTACTGTATACATCGCCATGTTCAAATTGGTAAAAGGCACTATTGGAATGCCCAGATTGCTTCTTGGTATTATCGACATTAATTCAGCTAGAGACTCTTCACCGTCATCCTCGTTTTGTGACAAAGATACGTCCCGCCATTTCAACGATAAAGCAATCTTACACATACATTCATATATTACACATTTCCATGAAGAGGTTCTGTTGGTGACTGATACATTGTTAGTCTATTTCTTTTCCAAAATTGATGAAATCATGTTCTTTTTCCAAGTGCTAATATATTTGAATTCAGCCTAACGCTGAGGAGTGCTTGTTAGTGAGCAAAAGCAAATTATTCAGCATTGCATTTGCAAGGTTATGTGTACCTCTCGCAAACTAGTTAAAAGCACTATGCATTTTACTCTATTGGATATTGCCAAATCCATGCTAGGGAGATGTATAGCATCTAAAGCAAGTCCTTCGAAACTTGGTGATTAAGTTATATCGGCCATTTTTTTGTTTTCTCTTTTCTCTTCTATTGTTGAGAGTTGTAGGCTCAATCCAAACGAAATCTAGCATTTAGCACGCACAGATTTGTTCTGTTTTGTTTGAACTTGTTGATTATGTTTTTCAACTCTTGCATCTGTCTCCCTCGGACTCAATTTCTTCAAAGACAAGTTTAAAAAAACAAGTATGCTTTAATGAAATGTTATTGCACTTCAATTTCTTTGTTCAGTTTGCACTATTGCAAGTGATTATATTTATAATCAAATGAAACATTTATTATAATTTTTAAAGTTCTAAGAAATATAGCTATTGACTTAATTATATAAATCTCACATGTAACTTTTTTTTTTTTTCAAGCGTTGAATTTACTCCGTATGTTATCAACGTGAAGTCACAATATGTTAACATTTTATCATTTTAATTCTAATTTGTTAACTCAGTCGAATGAATTTATTATCTTGTTTTGATTTTAGTTCTAATTTGTTAACTCACTCAAATGAATTTATTATCCTACTTTGATTCCAATTTTTTTTTATTTTTTTAAATCTATTAAAAAAAATTTGTGTTCGGGTTTGATCCACCAATTTACTAGCCTATCTAAAAATTGGCCCAATTTCATGTATGACCCATCCTTTTCGGGCAGATTGGGCAGCCCATTTGCCACCTCTATTTCTATACAACACAAACCATTATAGCTAATCAGATAAGCATAGAATTTAATGAACTTCAAAAGGATATAGAGAAAAATGGAAAATACATGTTATTGAAGTTTCTTAAAGTTGCAACAATTTCATTGTCAGAATTATTATAAATATAATAAAAGATCATCAGGTGGGGGAAAAGAGGGGAAGAAACAATGCAAATCTGGGAATGGAAGTACCGAAATTAGCTAGCAATTTTAATTCAGTTTTACAGTGAAACTTCAAATTAAAACAAATGCATAAATTGGGCATAAAAACTATGAATACAAGGAGAACCCTATTTAACGAAAAACCATATCTCTGGGAAAACACTAACACCAGTGCTTAGGAACTAAATCACAACTAATGCTTCTGTTAGAGAAAAATCATAAATCTTTTTAACAATGTAATCTTCAACTACTAAAAATCCTTCATAGCATCTTCATATCAAATGAATGCAGAAAACTGGAAAATCAAAATATAAAAAGATGTCCTGGAAAAATGTATAGGAAAGAAATAAATAAATACATATGAAAGAATGTGTAGATTCTGAAATATGACATCATAATTATTTGGAAAATGAAATGACAATTCTGAAACCAAATCCTTTTACGGTAATGCATTCGTAGAATCAACATGAAAAACAGAATCATACTATTATCTAAGAGCCTCAAATTTCTTTTCGAGAGTAGATGATCTTAGAATTGCTCATTATTTAGAATTTTTGTTTTCCTCAATAAGATTAGTTAGAATTTTTCCTTTAAAACCTACAACTAGAACTAGGATTTATATTTATTAAGTTTTTAATGTAAATCAAAAATAATTAATGAACAAATTCACGTTATTCAATTGAATAGGCAAATCATATTCAACGCGTTTTTAATGCATCGAAAGTTCTATGAAATAGTTGAACATCATTATTGAATTTTGTTTTCCGTTTAATTCCATATACTAAATACTATTAAAAAGTTATTTCGTTTAATTTAAAGTGTACTAAATATGTCGATAATTATGAGAAAATTATGGGCATGTTGTGACAGTTTTTTATAAAAGTTGACAAAAGTTTATAAAAGTTGTGGGTACCATGTGTTGTGTAGTAAAAATTAATTGTTAACTTCGACTTCAATATATTTTAAATTTTTCATAAATTGAACCAAACATGTACCATATGTAGAACCCTGAAATGTTTGAGCTTTTAAAGGAACTAGGTAAAAATAAGTTTTAGAATCGATTAATTAACTGAGCTAAATAATTAATTATTGAATGAATGAATTTTAGCATATCAATATTAGGCTCGTTTGGTAACTCGTATTTAATTTTGTACTTTAGGTTCGAGAAAAAGTAATTTTGAATAAGACAAGCTCAAGTTACAATCGATCAAAGAAATCTATAGCTAAACAAAGTTTAAATGGATTAAATTAAGGAGTAATCATCTCTTACCACCGTGGGTAGATAGGAGACCATTTACCTTGTGTCCACATCCACATGCAGTTGTGTATTGTCGCATCATCAGTGGATAACTTAAATTAAGTGGACAATTTTTTCGACCACATCATCTCGTGGATAACTTAAATTAAGTGGACAACTATTTTCGACCAGAATATTGAAATCCAATTTGATTTTAAACTCTCTCATAATTAGATTAGGGCTTTTTTGCACAGATGGTCCCTGATTTTTGCACTTACTGCGGGTTGAGGACCTATCGTTTTATTTTTGGCAGTTTGGCCCCTATTTCAAATATTTTTGGCAACAATGGTCCTTTTCATCATTTTCCGTCCAAATCCATGTGAAAGTTGACGGTGTAATTTTTTTTTTTAAAAAAAATAAATGAAAATTTGCAGCAAAAGTCCTTAATCTTTCAGAAAGTATTGAAAAGTCCCATAACTTTCTAATCCTAACACATATGACCCTAAACCTTTTTGACAATTTAATTCCCAACTTAAATAAATTAAAAATAACTCATAAACTTTTTAAAAAATACAAATAAGTCCTAAATCTTTTATTTTTTGATTTACACTTAAAATAATAAAAGTGTGTCATCAAGTCCCAAAATTTTTAATTTTGTTCACCTAAATGACATTTAAATTGTGTTTGATTAAAATTAAATTTTTTAGTAAAAGTTGTTGAAATGTGTTGTTGAAAAATTGTGGGACCATAAAATGTGTGATTAAAATTAATTGTTGACTTTGACCTTAGATTTTTATCAAAATCAAAATTGAAAACAAACGGGTTCTTAGAGTCTCTACGGATTTTGTCCAGTAGTCCATTAATTAACAAAAAAAATTATACACATGATCAAAATTTGACCAATTTAAAATTTTAATTAGTAGAGTCGGCAAATAGGCCGATGAACGGCCCAACACGAAATTGATGGACCACATAAAAAAATTGAATTGACTAGCCCTGACCCAATTTTACATGGGTTGGTATTTGCTGGGCCAACCTAGCCCGATTTTAGACTAATGGGACAGCCCAACTTACATTTTTAACTTATTTTTTCAAAATAATTATTTATAATTAAAAAAAAACAAAATTCGCTATCTTCCTACCCCACCCCACCCCTCCCTCCCTCGCCTCGAAAATCCGACCGGAGGGAGGAGAAATCTCCTCCTCACGGTCGCGAAACCAGAGAGAAATCTCCTCGGTTTCGCTGGCGAAAGGAGATTTCTCCCCACTTGTTTTCGGCCGGAAACAAGGGGGGAGAAATTCACCCTATTCTTGCAACTTCCTTAGCTTCTTCTCATCCGAGAAACCCGGTTCATCAACCACTCGATACCACAAATCCTTCAACCTCCTCCAAAGAAAATGCAGCTCCACACCCCTATCTTCGTGTCCATCATCAACAAACTCGTCCTCATCCACCACCACTTGTGACTCAATTTTGCCACCAACTTGGATATATTCTCCCTAACCTTCACCAACTTCGTTGCCAAATCATCCAATGCACACAAATCCATGGGCACAATCACTCTATAAATCTTACCACGATACTTATGTTGTAAATACTCCACCGACGGAGTACTATAAAACCCCAGAGTCTTAGGAATCCCATGAACCATAATAGTAAAAATGGCACTTGAATTCAAGTTGGGCTCACTTGGATTTCCATACCCATCACGAAACTTGGTTATTCTCAACCTACTTTCAATATCATTTATACCGTAATGTACCAAAAGAACAACCACGACAACAAAAATAAAGTGGACCCAGAGCAAAGGCGAGTCTTTATTAATATGATTTATGGTGGTCTTCGAGAATTCATCGAAATTGGGGCTTTCCGACGCAGATATTAAAGGGGAGCATAATCGCAACAATGAGTGCGGCGAGGAGGAGGGAGGATGGCGGAGCCGCCGCCTCGATTAGGAGGAACTGGCGCGTCGGCCACATTAGTCGAATTTTCGGGGATGGGGTGGGTGGGGTGGGTGGGGAGTGGGGTTGTGTAGGAAGATGGTGAATTTTGATTTTTTTTTAATTATAAGTAATTATTTTTAAAAATAAGTTAAAATGTAAGTTGGGTTGTCCCATTGCCCAAAATCGGGCTGGGTTGGCTCAACAAATACCAAATTTCATGTAAAATTAGGTCAGGACTAGTCCAATCCAATTTTTATATAGTCCGTCCAATTTCGGGTTGAGCTAGTTCATTTGGCCTATTTGTCAGCTCTATCAATTAAAATTTTAAATTGGTCAAATTTTAATCATGGGTATAATTTTTTTTGTTAATTAATGGACCACTGAACAAAATCTATAGGGACTCTAAGAGGCCGTTTGTTTTCAATTTTGATTTTGATAAAAAAAACTAAGGTCAAAGTCAACAATTAATTTTAATCACACATTTTATGGTCCAACAACTTTTCAACCACATATTTCAACAACTTTTACTAAAAAATTTGATTTTAATCAAACACAATTTAAATGTCATTTTGGTGAACAAAATTAAAAATTTTGGGATTTGATGACATACTTTTTATTATTTTAAGTGTAACTCTGTAAAAAAATAAAAAGATTTAGGACTTATTTGTATTTTTTAAAAGATTTATGAGTTATTTTTAATTTATTTAAGTTGGGGGTTAAATTGTCAAAAAGGTTTAGGGTCATATGTGTTAGGATTAGAAAGTTATGAGACTTTTCAATACTTTCTGAAAGATTAGAGATTTTTGCTGCAAATTTTCATTTACTTTTTTAAAAAAAAAAATTTCCACCGTCAACTTTCACAAGGATTTGGACGGAAAATGATGAAAATGACCATTGCTGCCAAAAATATTTGAAATAGGGGCCAAACTGTCAAAAATGAAACGATAGGTCCTCAACCCGCAGTAAGTACAAAAGTCAGGGACCATTTGTACAAAAAAGCCATTAGATTAGTCAAAACCGGCTGCACGTAGAACATGGATGACTGGAAGTAATTCAAGATAGATCGTAGACAGCGGAGACGTAGAACATGCATGGCTTGATCTCTACCATGGAAGAAACTTTTTTTTTTTCTATAAATATTATAACAAATTCTTATTTCCTTAACTATAACATTCTACATTCATTATTCTTTCACCCGGATTATTAGTTGATTGAATGGAATAAAATTAATCATATGCAAATTACTGAAAGACTGGAGATGATAATTGAGAATAAAATTGAATGTGGACGAAATTATTACAAATATAAAAGAACAAGGACTATAAGTGTAATTTACTCTTGATTTAAAAACATTTCATACATGCTGATTGAGTCTGATTTAAAAAATTTGTCTTACTTGAATGAATGGAATTTATTATTTGCATGAGTATGTGAATTAAATATGTATAGATTGTCCAACATGTGATTGTTGGCCTTTAATTGCTTCTATTAATTATTCTTAATTAAAACAAAAACATATCTGATACGCACAAAGTATCTAAAAATGTTAATAAAGTCCGCTTTAACCTAGCCATTTCACACAAATTCAATTCTATAAGTCACATGTTAATAAAGTCCGTTTAACCCAGCCAAACATGCTCGAATCTGGAAATACCTTCCCAAGGCAATAATAACCTTAGTACAAAAGAAAAATTTTCCAACGCTGTTTCACATATATCATCCAAAACCGTACGGTAGTTTTCGTGAATTGAAAAACAAAATGAATGGAGGAACATGGAATCAGGAGCACACGATTATGACAATCAAACTGAAAACAATAAATGAACAATGATACAATCTTGAGTGAAAGAGGAAGAAATAGAGTAATACCCAATAAAAAACCGGTTATGCCCGTAAGATTGCAAATAACTCCAACGCCTTTGCAGCAGTAAGGGAACTTGGGGAGATGAATTTTGCGACCATTATCGAGGAAAAAGCAATAACCGTGAGCAAGACGAGAAAAAGTGCATTGATGGAGGAGTTTCACCATGAATTTGTCGAAAAAGCAACACAATAGAAGTGGTTGATGCTAAGCAAAAAGAAACTAATGGAATTGACAAGTCGAGTAGTCGTACTGTGTGGAGGAGAAGGTTTAATAGTACTGCCTTCTCTAAGCCGCCAATTCGAGCCGGAGGTGGAGTTGGAGGTGGAGGTGGAGGATCAAGAAATGGAAACGGTTTTGTGAGTATGCTTTTGACCCATTGAATACACTTATTAGCAACTTCCATGGTAGAGAATAGAGATCAAGATTTCGTTTTGTTTATTTTCTAGTTCTGTCTACTATCTCTAGTGACTCTTCCTTCTTCGCGTGTTTGAAAATATATAGAGAAAAAGGTGGTGAGTCCAGAGATATGGTTTCCCAAAGGTTGTGGCAGTTGCAAATTCAGTCCCTAAACTATAGCCAAAGTAGCAATCATGTACCCCGATAATTTTTATTTTGGATTTGACTTTTTGTCCAAACATTTGAGATATTAGCTAATTCCTAACTTGACTTAACGTTCTTAATTAACCCTTGAATTGGACGGAAATCATCCAAAGGGACTGATTATACTAATTTTCCAAAAGTTGGGAACAAAAATTTGATAAAAAAAAATGGTTGGGTTCTACTTTCGCTAAATATATAATTATCATTCATATATAATATCTAGTTTAAAAGTATTTTAAATTTTATTCATTTTTTATACTAAAATACTTTAGCTAAATGTGCAAATTTTGTGTATAGTTTTTGTGTCAACAAATGTAAAAAAATGTTGGGGTCTTCTTTTGTTTTTTTTTTTTTGTTTTTTTTTTTTTGATATGTTAAAGAGTGATTTTGAGCTTTGCAAATGCTCTCCCAAGCACACTCTAAATATTCTTGAGAGAAGTGTTTGTTACTAAAAGTTTTTGTAAATTATAAATAGTAGATCTTACAAAATTTGTAAATAAAAAATGTAAATCCTACCATAAAAATAATGTTTGACCAAATTATAAGCGCGAAAAATCCGACTTTGGAAGTTATTCATTTGTAGATTTGGCTAGTATAGCTTAATATAACTCAAAACAATTTTTCATTATTATAAGAGTTTCGAAATTTAGCCATTTTGTTCCATAATAAAAAATTCCAATTAATTTTATTTCATTCGGATGGAGTGAGATCATATTCCAGTACGCTTAATATTCTATTTGAATTGGGTGGCATAAATTATTCCATAAAAGCTTTGGCTTCTTTTCTCGTTCAATAATTAATGTTGAATAACATCAACATCATAGATCTTATTTAATTTGTTGAAATTTGAGTTTATTAATTAATGATGAACTTGTCAAAAACGTCCATTTCTAAAACAAACAATAAATTTATTTCTCACTCATTGTTTTTCTCTGGGCATCTTGGTGGCAGGTGATGGTAAAATCCTTGTATGATTTGACACATATCACTTTCAGTCATGCATTTTTCCAAGTATAGCCAAGTATAGCCAATTTTGAAAAAAAGTTTGACGATGTCACTATCACATAAAGAAAGAAAATAAAGATCCCTCCCTAGTATCCGCCTACAACCGCCTTCACACACAACTTCACTTATAGCTCTCAATCATCTATTGTTCTTTTCCTTAAGTTGTAAGAAGGCTTAAATTTTGACCAAATCAAAATAAGCCATAAGCTAAGTTTATTATTCTCTAATTTATAAGTATGGTTAACCAAGTAAATTATCAATTTATCTTCCAACAACTCGACATTTACCATCCAATTAAACACTATGAAGATATTTCTATAGTTTCACAAAGGCCCAAAGCTTATAAGCAAAAATGGATCATCTAAACATATGTGTTTATTGCACTTATAAGCACATAACATCTAAACATATGGACTTTTAGACAATGTACTAATTTTACTTAGAAGATAGATCCATCTTATAAGCGGGCGAGCCTCAAAATTTTTTTCAAATCTTGGTGAAAATTAATAAGTATTTGAATATAAAATAATATAATAACACAACAATACAAAATATGACTTACATTACAATTGTTTATTGCGAGTTGTCATACTTTTAATATCGTTGTACAATGATCTCATTATCAAACATGGCGAGTCACTTAGCCGTAAAGGTTTTTCTCAAATTTGACTGCTTTTCAATGGACTAATGGATGGGATGAATTATTGGACATCATAAATCAATGTATTTTGTTAAGAGAAAATTAGGACCTCTATATTTTTATTTCAACATTTTGAAATATACTAAATAGAATTTTTTTTTCAACATTACTAGTTATAATTTATATTTACTATAATTATAAAAAAATATTTATTAATTATTTGTTAGTCAAATCTATTTAATAATTGATATATCCTATTTTCGTGAATCAAATCGTATGATTTCTTAATTGATGAAGTAATTCATGGTAATACCAAAAGAGAACTATTTTCATTCTCTTTTCGAAGAATTCACTCGTTAAAAAAATGATAATTAATTAATTCACTCTTTTCCCCCACTACCACATGATAATTAATTAATTGGTTATGAAATGACTACAATACCCTCATTTCTTTATCAAATGTAGAAGAAGCAATACCATCTCTCGAGATAAAATTCTTCAAAATTCTTGTTACTTTTTAATTGGGCTTCTCAAACCCAAAGGTGGGGCATCTGTCAAGACTGGCCTCACAAGGCTCGCGCCTGCTTATAAGCCCAACCAACATGCTCAAATAATTGATATGACAATACAATCAAGTATAAATTTCAAAAAATTTTGTATGAACAATAGATTAACATACCAATTGTGACACCTCTACTTCACGTGGAGTCCACGTGTCCACCACTTGAAAAGTGCCACGTAGGCAATTTTTTGCTAGCCACGTGAGGGGTTTCGCTTGGCTCCCACGCACCTCCCCAAACCAACGATAGCTTAAATCATCAACTTCGCGCGTCTATGGAAATATCAACTTGTAGCTCGTAGAGTGTTCGCATGAAGATCGACCGTTAGCCAAGCCTCGCCTCTAGGTCGCAAGATCAAATGGGAATGGCGACCCCAATTATATTCGACTAACGAAGATCTGTTGGCGAAGCCCTATTCCTTGAGGTCTCAGTTTCTATGTTACGGTAGCTTGGTATATTGGAGCGTGGGTCCAAAGGGATTTATTACAAAGGAAATATTTTTATCAATGCTTAGATCAAGAGAGATGGGAGAATAACCGCGAATTAGGTAATTTTATTATGAAAGAAGCAATATCACAACGATGACAACTGCTCAACCAATGATTGTGCCACACGTGTTAATTTAGGTAATCTTTTGATCTAGTTCAACTAAATTTATCTATAAATACATCCACTTGGTTCAAAGAAAAGGACGCAATATAAATCCTAGCTAAAGCTCTACCTATTTGTCTCTTCCATAACCAATATTTTTGTTTTTTTATTATTTTATCGGCAACTGACTTGACTATCGGAGTGCAAAGGATCGTCGGAATCTCTCCAATATGGAATCTTTGCTCACTAACGATGTTCGAGTATACAAGTAACAAACATGTAGACACAGAGTTGGCAAGATATTTGTTGACATCAAGATCATTCAGATTTTGAGGTAAACGTTGATTTATTTCAAATAATAAAAAAAAAAATCAATAAAGAGTAATACTATTTATAATCGTTCACTAACGACAGTCAATCTACATGGCATTAACCAATTATAGTAATTATTAATAATTACTGACTATAAATAATATTACTTAATTGAAGTAAATAATTATTTCAATTGAATAATACCACGTAGTCATCAACACCATTATTCTCTCTAGAAACACATTTCATATACAAGAAAGGGTTGTTTTAGCTTCTTTTATGATCTTAACAACAACAAAGATGACAATTAATACGACAATTGGCATGGGACAAGTTGATATTTAATTCATTTTAGAAGCATATGTAGTGATTGTTGGCCTTTAATTGCTGCTATTAATTCTTCCTAATTAAGTAAGGGTAAATTACACTCACGTCTCCATTCTTTTTAGTTCGTGACATTTTTATCATTATTTAATTTTATTCACACAAATTATCTCAACATTTTGATAATTTCACACAAATAGTCTTTTCTAACAATTTTGTCTTTTACCATAAATAAACTAAAATAGCAAAGAAAAGAAAGGATTAATTATATTCATAGTCCTCATTCTTTCAACTTTGTAACAATATCATCCTCATTCATTTTTATTCGCAGATATCGTCCACATCCTTTTATTAATTCTCATATATAGTCCTCACTCACGAAATCCATCCAAAATGGCCGTTAACTAGGTCGTGTAGTGTTTTTGACTTTTACACACGAGGACATTTTAGTCAATCCACCTAAAACAATTGGCGGACACCTAAATTGAATTAGTGAGGAATTTTAGTCAATCCTCCTCTTCATCCTTAGCATTAGTCAAAATTGAATTTACAATTGGCAGAGGCCTAAATTGAACATACCTTTTTGAACTAGAATCAAACGAAGCATATGAAGTCATGGAATTTGGGAAGATTTTAGAGGTTTCCGAAATATCGGATTTTGGTCGCAAAGGGAAGAAAATAGAGAAGAGGAAAAGGACGACGACGACGACGGCGACAACTAAGGTTGATGAAGCGAAGAAAACAACGAAGTAGAATATGATTTAGGGTTCCTATTTCCTGGGGTTTCTTCTAGTTCCTCTCATTTAAATTGAGGTTGGGGTTTTGGCATAGAGGGTTCCTTGAAAATCAAACGGGGTTTGTGCGATGTGGGATTTGGGTGGAGGTAGTGAATTAATTAGGGACGATTTCGGAATGGGAGTGAATCGAAGATTTTTCTGGATGGTTTTGATAGAAAATCATTTTCTCCTTCATATTCTGCCTTGAATTTTTAAGGATTCTAATATTTTTCTAGTTGGTTTGGCTTTGCTGATTTTCTTTATCTTGTTATTCATCTGAGGATGCATAATTTGCTAGCAAAGAATCCATCAAAAAATTAATAAATTGAATTTCCCTCATAAAAGAGAAGATGATAAAAGAGAATTACACTCACATAAAAGAGAAAAGGGTAATTATATTCACAAAACACTTTTTATTTTTTGTATCATATTTTAATTACATTTAACATCCCTAATCTATAAACATTATATTCACAAAATATATCGACAGAAACTATTATTAATGATGAAATGTGCTAATTAATGAAAGTTGAAAATAAGAATTCGATGACAAAAAGTTAAGAACATAAATACAACAATGAACAAAAGTTGAGGATCTTAAGTACAATTAAAATGTGGTGCGCTAATAATAAATTGTAGTGTGTGTGAATATAAATATCCAAGAGAAAATGATAAACCAAAATTATTTTAGATGGATTGACTAAATTACCCTCTTGTTTAAAAGTCAAAAACACTACACCTGACCCAGTTAACGGCTATTTTGACGGATTTTGTGAGTGATGATCATATATGATAATTAATGGAATGATGGGATCGATATCTGCGAATAAAATTGAATAGAGATGATATTGTCACAAAGATGATCAAAGAATAGGGACTATGAGTGTAATTAACTCAAAAAGAATATAAAACGAGAAAATTACAATTGAGGTCACTAACTTTTCAAAAGTGCAAATACATTCTGAATTTTTTATTGTTTACATTTTTCGTTTAAAATAATTAAAATAATTAAAATAAAAAATCAAACAAACAAAAATAATAAGAAAAGAATTAAACCTCCCTGCCGAAACAAATGCCTCCATCTATCAGTGCCACCACAACGAGACTGTGCACCCAAATAAAGAATCAAAGGTCAAACTTAAATTCTGGTATTTTAGGGCTTGTTCGGTAGAGTTTTTTTTGAAAAAATAGAGTTTTTTTGTTATTTTTTGACTTTTCAAATTTTTTTTGTAGTGTAAAAAGGGTTGAAAAGTCAAAAATTGTAGGTAAAAAATGGATTTTTTTGGGAAAAAAAAACTCTACCGAACATGACCTTATTCTTCTTACTTGTTTTGATTTTTTTTCATTATGGTTCATTCTGTCATTAGTCCGGTCCAGTCGTTTCCATACCCAGCAAATTTTCATGTGCTCTATTTATAGATAAAATTGAAATTTATTTGATAGCTTTAGATCTTCCTTTACTTTGAAGTTGACATACAGAGAGAACAGATATGAGAGAGAACAGATATGAGAAGCACAAGTGACTTAAATCTACACCCAGAATTTCAACAATAACACCCACTATTACTTCATATGCTAAAACACAGCTCTAATATATTTTCTTTGCACGTCAATCGCATGAAATCAAAGTTTTTGTGCTTGTCAAATAAAAAACCTTTGAGAAATTCAGAACTATTATGTCCTTTATTAAAGGAGAATGTGCAGCTCACTCCGGCTTGACTTTACGACTCAAATTGATGGAAATCGTGAAAAGGGATTGCCTCTGCTAATTTCTAAAATGTTGGGGGGACAAAAATCAGATGAAAATTGGTTGGTTGGGGAAAAGATCACTACTTTGGTCAAAGGTTGGAGACTAAATTTGTAATTTACCAATCAATTTAGAGCATGTTTGGTTAAGTTCTTTTAAAAAAAAAAATTTTCTTAAATTTATTTTCAACCACATATTTCGTGAGACACACAACTTTTATCAACTTTTCAACTACACATTTCACTAATTTTTTTCATAATCTCTTAAAAATTATTTTTAAACTCTATCAAATATACTTTTAATATCAAGATATTTACACTAAGTGGGAGATTCTCTATCATCTAGAGGAGGTGGTGGAGAGCTCCTGATTTATTTCCAAGTTTCTTTCTCAGGACGTTTGTTGTTGACCTTGTTACTGTTGGAAAATAATAAGTTTTTGATGAATAAAAATTAGGTTGGCTCTTCATTTTCCTTTGAAACCTTTCTTCTTCTTCACCTTCCAACTTCCCATGAATGTTAATGGTGGGTTAATTGTTGTAACTCTTGTTTTAATGGTTGAATTGGAATTGAAAGGTCATTCGATGGCCTATATAAACAAGTCCATTTTTCACATTTCAAAATATCAAAAAGATTAAGCATTTCCTCTCTTCTTTTCTATTCCTCCAAGTTTTCTCTTTCGGTGATATTATTCAGGCGAGAGTCGGTTCATTGGTACAACCAGCTTCTACCGTTGTATCCTCTAGGAAACAGACGCTCATAACTTACTGATGAGGGGACTAATCTGCTTTTAAGAAAACTGTACTTGTACATGCCTCGGTTTATTTTTATTTTTTCAATTCTTTATTCTGAAATTTCCTTACTACTTTTGTTTACTGTTCATTTTAATTATAATATGTTGTTTAACGTTTTCAATTGACGTATGTATAAAAATCTTAAAACAAATTTGTGTTAAACTCATATTACATAAAAAAAAATGAAAGACAGTGAAACTAGTTTGGTTGGAGTTTTCTTGATTTGTGTATTCGCAAAACTGGAAGGCTTTGTCAAAAGGACCTAAACTGTCTAAGGAGAGCTTGGAATTTAAGTGGTCCACTTGTGACCCCTTCATCACTTGGAAGCCTTTTAGTTGCTTGTTATTCAAATCAACATGACGAAAAGAAATGGGTTAATTTCATATTTGAAAGTGAAACTAAATTTTTCTCTTGTTTTAGAAAATGGCAACTGATCCGATTTGCTGTGACCCAAACTTTGGCTCCAACTGGTCGTGTAAATGTTCCAGTTAATCATGGAGAAAAACTAGAGAAGTTCAATGGATTGAATTTCAAAAGGTGGCAACAGAAAATGCTATTTTATCTGACCACTTTGAATCTTGCGAGATTCTTGACTAAAGATGCTCCGAAACTCAAACAAGGAGAGGGAGATATACAAGCTGTCAGCGCTGTTGAAGCTTGAAAACATTCTGATTTCCTATGCTGGAATTATGTCATGAATAGCTTGGCAGATTCACTATACAACGTGTATAGTACAATGAAAATGACGAAGGAATTGTGGGAGTGTCTAGACTGCAAATATAAAACTAAGGATGCAGGGGCTAAGAAATTCATTGTTGGCAGCTTTCTCGATTATAAAATGGTGGACACAAAAATCAGAATCAGTCAAGTACAAGAACTTCAAGTAATCTTGCACGAGATTCATGCCTAGGGATGATTTTTAAGTGAAACTTTCCAAGTGGCGAAATGATTGAAAAGATGCCTCCGACTTGGAAAGATTTCAAGAATTACACAAGCACAAGTGATAGAAAATGAATATTGAAGAACGATTGTTCGACTTGAATTAAAGAAGACAACAAAGGTTCGTAAAAGAAGGGGTTCAATCCTCCAATGGCCAAAGCTAACGTTGTGGAACATGTTCAAAGTTCTAAGAAGAACAAAAATAAGTTTGGAAAAAGATCAAAGATGGGACCGAAAGGAGGTGTGTCCAAGAAGAAATTTCTTGGAAAATGCTACAACTGTGACAGAGTAGGTCACAGATCGTTGGAGTGTAGGTTGCCGAAGAGGAACAACAAGAAAGAAGCCAATATGGTTGATGACATCACACATGATGTGTCTGAAATGAACCTCGCTGCAATCATTTCTAAAGTGAATCTGGTGGGTTCAAATCTGAGAGAATGGTGGATAGACACCGGTAACACCCGACATGTTTACTCCGACAAGGAGATGTTTAGTGGTTTTGAATAAACAGATGGAGAAAAGTCAGATATGGAAAATTCAAAGACCTCTCAAATCAAAGGCCATGGAAAGGTGGTTCTAAAGATGACATCCGGGAAAGAGTCGACTCTAAATAACGTGCTCTATGTGCCGCGAGATTCGTAAGAATTTGGTGTCCCACTCATTGTTGAACAAGCATGGATTTCATATGGTGTTTGAGTCGAACAAAGTTATTTTGTCTAAGTCTGCGAATGTTTGTAGGAAAGGGTTATGTAAGTGATGGGCTCTTTAAGCTCAATGTTATGGCTATTAAGCCAAAAATGAATAAAATGAAAAACTCTTCCGCTTACTTGCTTGATTCTTCTAATTTGTGGCATAGTAGACTAGGACATGTTAATTACGACACTTTATGAGACTAATTAACTTGAATTGCATACCTACATTCCAAATTGATAATAAACATAAGTGTGAAACTTGTGTTGAGGCAAAATTGACAAGGTCATCATTTCAATCTGCTGAAAGAAAAATCGAACCACTTGATTTAATTCACACCGATGTATGTAATTTAAAATCACAAACAAGGGAAGGCAACAAATATTTTATTACTTTTATTGATGATAGCACAAAATATTGTTTTGTGTATTTGCTTAGAAGTAAGGACAAAGCTATAGAAAAATTTGTTCTTTATAAGAATGAAATTGAAAATCAACACAACAAGAAAATCAAAGTGTTGAGAAGTGATAGAGGTGGTGAATATGAATCACCATATTGCTGAATTCATGCATAACACGAATTAAACATGAAACAACAAAGACCTTATTCACCTCAACAAAATGGTGTTGTTGAACGAAAAATAGAACATTGAAAGAAATGACGAATGCAATGTTTTGAAGTTCTGGATTACCTCAGAACATATGGGGAGAAGCTGTGTTATCAGCTAATTACCTTTTAAATAAGGTGCCTCAGAAGAAAAAAGATAAGAGCCCCTATGAGTTATTGAAAGGAAGAAAGCATTCCTACAAATATTTACGATTGTGGGGTGTCTTGCCAAATTGGTGGTACCTACACACAAAAGAAGGTAAAAAATAGGACCAAAAAGCTGTTGATTGCATATTTATTGGATATGCACATAATAATGAGTGCTTATCGATTTCTTGTGTTTGATTCAAAATTTTCGATATACACAAAAAATAAGATAATGGAATCGAGAAATGCATCATTCTTTGAACATGTATTTCCATACAAGTCCAAAGAAGAAGTGAGCTCTTCTAAATAGACATATGAGACTATGATTGAGAATAGTCGGGACCAAGAAGTAGAAGAGAAAGTTGAGATTGAACCAAGATGTAGCAAATGAGAAAGGACAAAAAATCTAATGGTCCTGATTTTCTAACTTATATGCTAGAAACTGAACCTCAAAGCTTCAAAAAAGCTTAAACTCTTCAGAAAGACCTCAATGGAAAGAGGCCATTAAAAGTGAGATAGATTCTATTCTGCAAAACCATACATGAGAGCTAGTGGATCTTCCTCCGGGATGCAAACCACTGGGCTACAAATGGATTTTCAAGAAGAAAATGAAAGCAGGTGGAACAATTGAAAAGTATAAGACAAGGCTTGTTATAAAAGGATACAGATAATGAGAAGGCCTTGATTACTTTGATACATATTCTCCAGTAACGAGAATAACATCCATTAGGATGATACTTGCAATTGCAGCTTTGCGGAATCTCGAAGTACATCAAATGGATGTGAAAACTACCTTTCTAAATGGAGATTTTGATGAAGAAATCTACATGGAACAACCTGAGAGTTTTTCTACTCCAGGGCAAGAAAACAAAGTCTGTAAATTGGTGAAGTCATTGTATGGATTGAAACAAGCTCCAAAACAATGGCATGAAAAGTTTGATCATGTCATAATGGAATGTGGATTTAAAATCAACGAGTGCGATAAATGTGTTTATATCAAAGACACGAAAATGGCTATGTCATTTTATGTCTTTAAGTTGATGACATGCTTATTGTAAAGATGATTAAATCTACTAAAGACATGTTAAATTCAAGATTTGACATGAAGGATATGGGCTTAGCAGATGTGATACTTGGAATTAAAATTTCAAGAACATCAGAGGGAATTTTCCTAAGTCAATCACACTATGTAGACAAAATTCTTGATAAATTTAACAAGGATGATTCTGGCATGACTAGAACACCGATAGATACCAGTCAGCATCTATCAAAGAACAAAGGTGAGAGTATCTCTCAAGTAGAATACTCTAGAATTATTGAAAGTCCGATGTACTTAATGAGTTGTACAAGACCAGACATAGCTTACATAGTTAGCAAACTGAGTAGATACACGAGTAATCCAAGAGCTGACCACTGGAAAGGAATAATAAGAAAACTAAGGTATTTGAGATATACTTGTGATTATGGACTGCACTATACTAGATATCCGGTAGTTATTGAAGGATACAGTGATGCTAACTGGATATCTGATATAAAAGACTCAAAGTCTACAAGGGAATTTGTGTTCACACTAGGAGGTGCAGCTATATCATGGAAATCTTCTAAACAGACGGTTATAGCCAGATCCACTATGGAATCTGAGTTTATAGCTTTGGATAAGTGTGGTGAGGAGGTCGGGTGGTTACGTAGATTCCTGTTATATTCCTAGATGGTCAAAGCTCCATGCCAAGAATTTGCATACATTGTGATAGTCAATCTACAATTGGTAGGGCATAGAGTAACATGTATAATGGTAAGTCTAGACACATACGTCGTAGACATAATACCATAAGACAACTACTCTCAACTGGAGTTATCTTTATTGACTATGTAAAGTCAAAGGATAATATTGTGGATCTGCTAACTAAAGATTTGAATAGAGAGTTAGTTGAAAAGTCGTTGAAAGGAATGGGACTTAAGCCTTTGGAAGAATAAGTTAATACAATGGAAACCCAACCTAGTTGACTGGAGATCCCAAGATCTAGGTTCAAAGGGACAACCTAATTGTAAATACTTAATTAGATCACTTGGGGTTCTCTCTCTACTCATTCCTATGATGAAACAGTGATACCCGTAGAGGAAAGGATAAGCAATAGGCTTTTAATGATTCTTACGAGCGGAGTAGAGCGGACTACTCTTAATAAGAAATCACCTACGTGAGAGAGAAGTGGGCCCGCTTCTAAGAGAATTATGTAAGGCGCAATTCTTAAAACCTCTCGCAGAACCAGTCATATGTTCACGGCCATAAATGAACATAAAAATGAGAACTGAACTATGTCAGAAAGAATTCTGTGTGAAGTATATCACCGTTTACACAAAAGATGTAATGTTTTAAGGACATCGCGTCTCATCGATCGCCTAGTAAAGTAAATATGATTTCATAAGGGATGGTTCAAAGGGTAACACCTACCTATCCTATGCAGTATTCGGACGTTTAACTTTATCACCGAGTCTTCTGTGTCTCTTTCAATTTTCCATTCATGTAGGGGATTGTTGGAAAATAATAAGTTTTTGGTGAATGAAAAATAGGTTGGCTCTTCATTTTCCTTTGAGACCTTCCTTCTTCTTCACCTTCCAACTTCCCATGATTGTTAATGGTGAGTTAATTGTTGTAACTCTTGTTTTAATGGTTGAATTGGAATTGGAAGGTCATTCTATGGCCTATATAAACTAGTCCATTTTCCTCATTTCAAAACATAAAAAGATTAAGCATTTCATTTCTTTTCTCTCCAAGTTTTCTTGATTCCCTCCAAGTTTTCTTTGGAATGATATTGTTTCATTTTCCTTTGAGACCTTCCTTCTTCTTCACCTTCCAACTTTCCATGATTGTTAATGGTGAGAATTCACGAATTGGAAGGTCATTCTAATATAAACAAGTCCATTTTCCTCATTTCAAAACATCAAAAAGATTAAGCTTGAGAATATTGTTCAGATGTTCATAACCCTACTGGTAGGGGACGAATCTATTTTAAGGAAACCGTCTGTTGGAAACCAGCTTGTACAAGCCCTCGGTTTTTTTTAAATTCTTTATTCTAAAATTTCCTTACTACTTTTGTTTACTGTTCATTTTAATTATAATATGTTGTTTAACGTTTTCAATTGACGTATGTATAACAATTACATATTCGTATTTTGATAGCATTTGATTGTATTCTTTATTTATAAATATTAGGATGAGTAGACTATGAAGATGTTAAAAGAGAGATTATTAACTCCAACAACCATATGCAAATTTGACACAGCTATCAAATTATTAATAGTTTGTTTTGAAACCTTTCTTTTCAGAGTTATTAATATAAATGCATGAGTTTATTATGCTAATTGCAAAACTATTGGATTTAAAAAAAAAAATTAAAATAATACTACATAGAAAAAAAATAGCATAAATATTTAATAGAAGCTAGAAATCCTCATTCCATTTTTAGTTAAGCCATTACTTCATTTTGATATGGATAAGTATCATTCCATAATTGTCTCCCAATTTTAATTTCAAACATCACATCCATGTACGTCTTCAACACGAAATAGTTTCACAATCATGTTTCTGTAATATATCTCCATTTCTAAAAATTGTAGACAGAAATATATTTAGAACATCACAAATCCTTACATCGATATATTTTTCAGGTATTTAAAGTGATTTATATCTTAAAGCATGGTTGAAAGATTGTAAATAAAAGGGACGTTGTGACTATTATCTAACGCTATTGCTAGATAACAACCCGTTTTTTCAGTGATGTCTCTAATTCGTAACAATCATCATCGACGACAATTTCTTGATTGTGGAAACCGGGAATTTAACATCAAGAAGAGTTTCATCAGGTATATATCTGATTTAAGTTGCATTTGAATTTTTGGTAAGTTGAATTTTTTATGAATTCTGGAAAATTGAAATAACATATTAAACCATTGAACTGAATGAATCAGTGCAACACTGTTGTATGTATACAATTATCCAAAATTGTTGGTGAATTATTATGAAACAAAAAATGTGTTTGATACTTCACTGTAATGCAACGAAAATGGTCCATGGTAACAATCTATTTTTTGTGTGTGTGTGTGTGTGTGTGTGTGTGTGTGTGTGTGTAGTAACATAATTTACAATTAGTAATGTTTGTTGAAAACGAGAATTAAGATATAGTGACCTCAATATGTCGACATATTTGTTTCTGAAATAACATAGTTATTACTGAATTAACATAGTTGTTACTAACTTAGTATCATTTGTCGAAAATAAAGATACAGTAACTTCAATTTGTTAACGTAATTGTTATTGAATTAACATAGTTATATAGTAACTTTAATATGTTAACACGGTTGTTACTGAATTAAAGTAATTGTTAAAGAAATAATTGTTAGTGCATTATTGAATTCAATTGCTGAAATGATTGCCAATGTTAATGAAGTACATGCAATGTTACTTAATTAATGTAATTGTAACACTTCTATGTGGTACATAAAATTATTCCCTTCAATATATGCACATAATTAATCTGCTTCAAAGACAGAATAATTAGCATGCAGGTTATATACTACTGGACAATGTATGAAAATTGTATTTTGTGGTGCAGATATGGGATTTGTTAGTATTTTGGCTTACTACGATGGTGAGTGGGATCGTTCACAAACTTATTATGCTTACTCGAACATTAATCTTTTTAGATCATTTCAGCAATTTGTTTACTACAATGGTGCCTCAGTAAAGTGAATGCATTCTCGAAAAGAGTATGTATACTGGTTCTCTTGATAATCTTTGTAAAGTTCACGTGCTTAAAACATTACATTACTACATATTTCTAATTAACAGATTTACAAGTGCCATTTGTGTTTTCTAATACAAAAATCTTGTTCAAGAATGCCTGAATCTTTTCAGATAAAAATTATTTACCCTTTTATTTTCGAATTTGCAGGCTCTTGAGGATGCTCTTGTTGTACAAGGGGAGCTGGTTGCCTACATTGAGGAGGAGAAGAAGAAGAAGAAGAAGAAAAAGTTGTTTGCTTTCTAAATGCAGATCACAATACTTATACGATAGTCTTTTGATTCTTTTGGAGATGATGCTTTTTAGCCTCCATAGACACCATATGAGTCATCTCCACACAAAAGTTTTCTTCACCGAATATTGAATTTGAAGATTTTGTAAATTAAATTGTTTGCTGTTGTAGTATCTCGATCAATCTTTGTGTTGTTTCTTGACGAGCTTAACATTTATTTGGCCATTGTTTTTAATCTCTAACAGTGAATTAAATGTGTTAGTCCATAAATGAAGACTCAGTGTCCTTAAATTATATAATAATTGAATTCCTCATGTATTCTTCACTTTTTCTTTAGTGTGGAGAAGATCTTGATGTAGTCGCATTCTTGCTTGCTAATATTACTGCATTCTCAAGGGATGAACCCACTTTTTAGAGGTACTTGTAATCTCTATGCTCAAAATCCTAATTCAAGTAATCATTTATTTAACCTCTCAAAGAGTGGCAATTTTCAAAAGCGGAACACATTAGCTATATGTTCTCGAGTCTCTCCAGTGAAAAAACAAGTAGGGATTTGGGTCGACTTGGTCCGGTAGGTTCTACATCTATAAATTACTGACAAGTTCCATGCGAGCAAAGTAGCCGAAATTCTATTGCATCATGGCTTCAAATTTCACTAGATTTTCGACAAATCTATACCTGATTAGAATGAATTTAAGCTACTTTCCAGTTTCTCTCTTTCTTTAAATTTTTTTCCTTGTGCTTGAGAGAGAGAGAGAGAGAGAGAGAGAGAGAGAGAGATAGAGATAGAGAGAGAGAAAGATTTAAACATATGGTAGCAAGCATAACAATAATGATTGACAATGAATTTCTCTCATTTCAAACATCACTCAAGAGATATCATGTTAATCAAACTTCATAGTTTCTTACAAAACAAAAATCGAAATATAGATTTCTAGTTGTATTCCTCCCAACGTGTAAATGTAAGGAAATCTTCAAGATTCTCTACATGGTTAACGCCCAGTTACATCAAATACAGCCGCATATATTCTCAACCTCCACACTCTTTGTTTGACATATAATGCTAGAAATCAAGATTGTATTGTATTGTTGAAATAATTGAGAAAAAATATAATGCTAGAAATCAAAATGGTAGTGACGAAATGTATTGCACTCAAAATAATGAAATCGGTTATTATCCTAAAAGATCTGAGAGTTAAAAGGTCCTTGGATTTTGGTGGAGGTGCGTGTGTGATGAACCAAAGATGTGGAGAAATTGATTTTGCTTTTTCCACATACGTTGAAAAAGGAATGATTTCAATTACTTAAAGGGTATTTTTGGTTATTTTGCATATTAATCTCAATAATCAAGGAAGATACGATTTAGTGCCTGAAAAATAGCATATTGGTTACTAATTGCATTTGAATTTTGAAATTTCAAAATATTGATTTATTAATTAATATGGTAAATATATATATATGATAATTAGTATTATCAAAAATTTAAAAAAAATTTAATATATTTGAAATTCATTAAAAAAAAAGAAGGTAGGATTCCTAAGGGGCCGTTCTCTTTGTGTTTTAGTTTTCAGTTTTGAGTTTTTTAATTCATTTTCAATTTTGTGTTTTGAAGGTCTATTTTGAGATTGTTGAAAATACGTTCTTTTTGTCATTTTGGAAAACTGTGTCTCAAAACAAAAAAAATGAAAATGCGTTTACTTTGAAATTTTGAGAATTTTTTTTATAATATTTTATTCAAAAAATTTGAATAGTTTAAGGGTAACATAAGGTAAGTTGGGATTCAAAATAGATAATAATTTCATACTTTGAATTCAATTTTCTAATGGCAAACTCATTTTACTTTGTGAGAATGATATAGCATTTCTAATACCTCATTAATTTCGAACTTCGAATCAAGAATCTAGTAGTTTTCATGAGATTGTCAATAATTGCAGGTCGCACATTTATGAGAGCATGAACAAATTCTCTGTCCACGAAAACTTGACATGAAGATCAGCCAGCCTTGATGTGAGAGGAAAGCTGTTCATCCACAAAATCTAAATTTAGCACAGAAAGCATTTTCAACATAGATTGTTAGCTGATCGAAAATGGACCGACTTGCTGTTGACATCCCTTCACAGATATGTACAAGATATGTACAGGAGTCGAGCTTTTAGCGATATTACAAAAAATTTAGAGAAGGGGGGCACATAAAACTTCAGTAGCATTACATAAAATGAGTCATGGAGTCGATGCAATTTAGATTCATTTTTGGTTTTGTTGATTTTCATGGAACAGGCTTATGATTGATTACTTGTTCAATGGTTTTCATCACTGAATGAATTTGAACATTCATGCATTTACTTCACAACAGCATAACAATCTGTTCACATTAAATGTAACTTTTTGAGTTAAGCCTTTAGATATGTTTTCCTGCTAGAAAATTGAAGGAACATTTACAACAACAATAAACCCTAAACGACAGAAGTTCTAATATGTTGGTCGATTCTGAGCTGCTAAAATACGGGCCACGTCGGTCGTTCAAAGCCATTGCCCACCTGCACATTGAGCTATTAGACTTAGACTTATGGTCCTTGAGAATATTCTCTTTGTGCTTGTAAGCCAAAAATCTTTCCAGTGGCATCGAAAGTTGGTGCTGCTAGTTGCAAAATAATATTTATCAGTAAAAAAAAAAAAGAAGCAAAGATTGACAGTCTAACGGGAATCTCGGCCTTGCATTATTGATCGACTACAATGTAATTTCACAAGATTACTACTTTCAAAGAAGAGGATAACTTCTCTCTAATGAATGTGTTGAGTACATTTTAAAGGAATATACCTGAATATGACAAAATTATCCTGATAAGCAAAAAATTATTTCAAAATCATACTGAGATTCTACAATCTTGATAATTCATGTAACAGTGATAATTCATGCATAGTTAATTAGATCACTGTTTCAATCAAAATTATCTGATGTATCAAAACGTGGAGGCTTTTGAAAACTATAAGTTTGCTACATTCACTACAAGAAGTAGTATGGAAAAGAATAAATTTACAACCAATGATGTGGTCGTTAAAGCTTATCTCCAACTCGCTCAACATACAACTGTTTGTGATACACTATTTACGACTAAATATTTATTTTGGTCGTTGATAAATATTTGTAACGACCATATTAATTTGGTCGTTAAAAAATTAGTTGTTAATTCTCATTTTTCTTGTAGTGATTGAAAGCTAAATAGGTGATCCGGGAGTCCCGAGTGAAAGTGTGTGAGAAGTAGTATGGATATCTTAAACCAATGATAGTGAGAAGTTGTTTACAAGATATTTCAGCAAAGGAAAAAGAAAATTAGAGATCTAAACCAAATAAGTGTCTTAAGCATGTAAACCAAAGAATTTTATTTCACAGCAATGGCATCACAGAATAAAAAAATGAGGATAAAGAAATTACATCAATGAATTATTTAAAGGAATGCATAGCATGGATCTTGAGAAAATGTCAAACTCTCCTGATGGTCTTAACAATGATAGACGTTGAAGACGATAAAGATGAGAAATGCAACAGGTTGTTAATATCCATACACTCTTTATTCTAACACATATCATATAAGGTGTGTATTTTGCCATAATAGTTTTCTTAATAATAAAAATGTGTTATTAGTACCTTTTGTGTGTGTGAATTTGTTAGATTTCCAGTCCATATATTATAGACTGATATCCTAGTGACACCTTAGCTAGTTTAAGAAATAAATACATATATCCAATTCTCAAATGGAATGGGCAGGAATGTAGGCACTAGGCAGATGAAAAACTATTCAAGATCCCACTAACACATATTACTTGAGACAGACCAATATTATAAAACATTATAAGAAACTAGAACGCGATATTATTGTAAAATAGTTAAGAATGTTATTAATACAAAAAGTTTTCAGTTTTAGATCATAATCCTAGAATCTGATAGATATGTTAACAGCATAGAACATGGGAGATATATAAGTACACAGAATTGATAGAAAAATTAAAATGATGTTGATCGAGACTACAAGGTCATGCTTCAGTTCCCAAACAACCAAATACAAAATTTCTTATCCACCGGGAGATTTTGATGGGAGAAATTCTGTTCAAAATAAACTACAAGGCATAAGCAACTTACATGTTTGAAGACCCACACAAGAAACTCCATCCCCGATTGCTTCAACCTGGAGGTGGTATCAATTCCTAGAAGTAATTTCAAACCCCCAAATTATACCATCAAATTGAACCAATTTCCAAAAATTTAACCCTAATTATAAATTCCAAATCTGAAATCTGAAAACCTATTTCGAGTAGGGGAGAGAAATGAAGGAAGAGGAAGAAGGAAGACCATACCTGTGGTTGAAATGGCTGGGAGAAGAAAAAAACGCTCAGCAACAACTTGGAGGAGAGAAATGAAGGAAGAAGACGACTGAAAGTGGGAGATAATTAAAAAAAAAGCTGAAGGAGGAATCGAAATGGTGACCCGCCGTTTTGGAAATAAATTTCAATTTGTAAAAAAATGATGAAAACGACCAAATATAATTTTTCATTTCCTTTATAAATTTTTCGATTTTTTAAAATGCACTTTTAAAAATTGATAAGTAAACATGTTTTCACTGTTTTGAAAAATTGAAAACTAAAAAAAGCTTGAAAACTGTTATGAAACTAGAAAAGTAGAGAAAAAAAGAGAGGAGAATAAAGAGAGTCAAAACTCAAGTGTGTTGATTTACTATAACAATGACCCTTATTTATAAGGTTCAAAAGGAGTTATAACTTGATTAGAATACATTCTTCTAGAGTAAGTAGATAACTACATAGACATCTAGATACAATTAAATAGTCATTCATCATTATCTATAATTTTACAACATTCCCCCTTAAATGACTTATTACACAATAACTGGTTCGTTATTTGGCAAAAATCCAATGGGACAAAAATACCAATAGAAAGAAAAAATTATCAAAAATTGGAGTACTCAAATACTGCCTCATTAAAACCTTGTCGGAAAACCCAAATGGGGACAAACACGAAATGCGAAGGAAAAAGAGTACAAATGACTACTCTCCTTAATTTCAACCAATGGAAAAACTTGGATCAAGCTATTCATATCTTGTCGCGCCAATGTCTTCAATACCACCATCTTTTTAAAACTTATAAAACAATTACGGTGAAATGTGCTCCATGTTATAACCTCCAAAGAATATCATCTTCATACATTATCTCTGGTTGACTGTAGTCAGCATGATAGTCTGATGTAATTATATTAAAAATAGATATTCTTGTTGTTCCCTTCAGGGATCTCATATACAATTTATAATACAAAAGAGTATAACCATAAAATTATGATGAAGGTAAATATTTTGTAGGTTACAGACATATATAACTATAAGAATTATAACACTTCTAATTGGATATCATTTACGCTAAGAATATGTCTCATTAAAACCTTACTAGGAAAAAATCATGTGGAAAAAAATCATAGTAAAGGAAAAAGAGTACATAATTCTTTTAATACGACATGCAAATTGCCTTATTAAAAATCTTGCCAGAAAAACCTAATTGGACAAAACCTCAGTCAAGGAAAAGAGTACAATGCGTATTTACTCCCCCTCATTATAATATTAGTTCAGATCTGTACTTTGATCGATTGAGTTCTTGAAAAGTTGAACTATATGCTTCAGGCATATTAAATCTTCCAGGGATTTATATACATTGTTTTATTAGTCATGCCGGATGAGTTGGTTATAACAATATTCATTATATACATATATGTCATGCATTGACGGACTAACAAGATATCAACTTATGCTTGCTTTACATAAGCCTTTGCGAAATTCATAATGTTAAAAGTCGTGCATTATATGTTACGACTTCATTTTCTCATTTCCTTTTCGCATAAATATACACATTTAGGTACTCCGACTATAGGTCCAGAAACTTCAGGTTTCTTTAGTCAGTTCAATTTACTTTGAATGCATCTTTTATTTGGCCAATTTATTCTTTGACAGATTTCTTTCAATATCCTTGCTATCTTTCATAAAATGAAGCGCTTCTTTATATACAAAAGTGTTGTCAACAACATTTATTTTTGAATCCATCTCTTTCTCATAACGACATAATATAACGAGATCTTTTCGTTTTATTATTTCAACTAACTGAATTTTTTCTGAGATTTTATAATTAGTTATGTCTATATACTCTCCAAGAGTATACACCTCCTCAATAGGACCATCTTTATAATTGGCTCCATTTTTATTTGAGAATTTTTTGGAATCAAATGTCACCACGCTTCAAGCGTGTCATTAATTTACCTGATATAATGTTAATAGATTGTCCTTAAAGGACGCTAATATAAATTGGAGCATTTAGAGCTGGTATATGAGATTTGATTTAATCTCTTTGCTCAATAAATACATCTGTCAATTGTATAACTTACAAATGAGTTATTTGTCGAACTTCTGGTTCATATTGTCTTGTGCAAGGATCTAGAAAATATAATATACAACATTTTCATGTATTCTTTCCAGCTACTTAATTTCTTTCTCCTAATGTTGAGGAAACTGTCTTATCAAAATGACATTCGAAAAATCGTATTATAAAATATCACCCGTTAGGACTTAAGATATTTTATAATGTTTCATACTAAACATGTATTCTCAACATTTTTCAAAGCTCATCTCAGTGCACTATGGTGGACCGATTATACATATATTGCACTATAAAAAAATTATTAGATGGATAATATTAGGCTCTGACCATAAGCCAACTATAGCAGGGATAACTTTGATGTTGGCATGATGTGTATAAGTGTTTCTGCATATAAAATAGCATTCCTTAGACAAAAATGAGAAGTGTTTTGTTCTCAATAGTAATGGTTTAGAATTTAATTGGAGGCGTTTGAAAAACAATATTGCTAAACTATTTAACATCATCTCAACTACTATTTATTAAAAGTTTGAGATTTAGACTCACTAGTAATGACAAGACACATCACCGTCTTGGTTGTATAATCTAAAAATTATGCTTATAATTTAAAATTTAAGCAAGTAATCTCGCAAAAACTTCAAGTTACGAATAATAACACCATACAATCATCTAGTAAATGTATCTATCGATACAAATAATATATAGATGGTCAACATAGAGGGTGATGGGACCCCATAAATCACCTTAAATAATTTTCAAAAATACTGAGAATTCAGTCTCGATTTTACCTAGTGAAAGTCTACTAGTTTATATACTATGAGAACAAGCATCACGTGAGAATTCATTATATTGAAAAGTCTTCTGGTTTTCAATAGATATTCTCATTAATAATTTACATTATATTGATTCAGGATGATCTAACCGGTAATGTCAATCAATTAAATTTTTAGGACATTGAACTTCTGGTTCAATATAGTACTTCTTTAAGAGTATCAACACTATAATATTACACAACATTAATATTCTAAAATTGTAAAGTTATGCTTCTTCAAGAGCAATAACATGATATTTTTTCTAGAATATTGATGTCTACAAATTTATGTTTATTCAAAAGCAATTATATAATATTCGTTTAATTAAGTTGTATTTTTTTTTTCAGGAGCAATAACAAAATATTCACTGCTTTCTTCTTGAAACAATAATATCATTTTCTTTTAAAATATTGATATTTATAATATTATACTTTTCGTGAGTATTAATACAATATTTATATAAAATAATATATCTTATAAAATTAAGTTCTTCGAGAACGAGTAATATTCGACTAAAATATTAATATAATGATGTGCTATTTCATGAGCAACAACATATTATTATTTAAAGATTTACTCATCATGAGCAAAATCATACTAGAAATTAGATCTTTTATAATTAGCTCTTCGAGAGCAAGTACTATGCCAGAATATTAATATAATGTTGTACTTCTTCAAAAGCAACAACAAATAAAATTACGTAGTAATATTCGATTGAAATATTAATATAATGATGTGCTACTTTATGAACAACAACATATTATTATTTAAAGATTTACTCATCATGAGCAAAATCATACTAGAAGTTAGATCTTTTACAATTATGCTCTTCGAGAGCAAGTACTATGCCAGAATATTAATATAATGTTGTACTTCTTCAAGAGCAACAACAAATAATTTTAAATATATTAAAATTTATAAAAATTTACTCTTCAGAAACAATAGCTTAATATTAGATCTTATGAATTATGCTCTTATATTCTGCTAGAATATTAAAGTAACGTTGTGCTTCTTCAGGAGCAACAATAAATTATTTTGAAAAATTGAATTGTATAGAAATTTACTCTTCAGGAGTGATATCATAATATTCTTATAAGATATTAGATTTATAAAATTACACTCTTCTAGAACAATAATATAATAATAAATCTAACAAATTACGCTCTTCGGGATTAATAAAATATTATTCTAGAATATTTATATACCTAGGTATTGAAATACAACATAATATTCTTCTGGAATATTAATATAATTATAAAATTATATATTTCGAGAAAAGTATAATTGAAAAACAAATGTAGTTCAAGAATTTATAATTTCTCATAATAATTACAGAGTTGAACATATATTAATGAAATATAATATAGAAATAATATAGATTATAATGTGAGAACAATCAATCAAATATCCAAAGCAATTCTACAAGCAAGCAAAAAAATTTATGCCATAATTTACACGATGTTTCGTAATAGCATGCAATATTTTAATAACAAACAGTTAAAGACAATGATGGTCTAAAAGATGTTGAAGTGGCAAACCATAAGAGGTAGATGGATCCATTCTTTTAGCCCCGATAATGTTTATACGTCTTTAAGACTCAATGGAATTGAGATTTCTGTTGTTTTAAGATCCGTGAAAACAATCACTATTTCTTTAAGAAAAAATAACTTATTTGATTTGTACTATGGTCTAGAAAAGAAAGTTATAAAATCGTCTTTGATAACATGTTATGAAACTAGAAAAGTAGAGAAAAAGAGAGGAGAATAAAGAGAATCAAAACTCAAGTGTGTTTTATTATATAACAATGACCTTTATTTATAGGGTCTAAAGGGAGTTACAACTTGATTAGAATACATTCTTCTGGAGTAAGTAGATAACTATATAAACATATAGATACAACTAAATAGTCATTCATGATTATCTATAATTTTACAACAAAAACAACAAAGAGAACAATGTCTAATTATCTCTTCTTTTCAAATTAGCTAACAGGCCATACCAAAATATATAACGGCCTTGGGGCTAGAGTACTAGTGCACAAGAAAATTTGACATTATTGGGATTTTGTCATTTTTGTCATTGAAAATTTGAATACTACGAAGTTGTCTTCATCGATTTCAAAGATTTGAAAGAAATCCTACAAAATTCTTAAAATTTCTCATATATTTCATTTATTTTGAAATATTAAAATCAACCTCTTTTTATATATCTTAATTTATTATATGAATATAATATATTTTTATTTTAAATTAAACAAGTTATTTAACATGTATTTGCTCGAATATATTTGAAGAGAACATTTAATTTTTTAATTATTTTTCTAGAATTTGGTGTCAAAACTAAAACATTTGTAAGATTTAATAAAATAATACTCAATTAGTTATGGTAAAAATGCGAAAATGTTGCTTGAATTAAAATGAGGAAAGAATTTGTATTTCGAAATTCTTGGTGTTTGTAAATTACGTTTTAAAAAATATGTTACATCATAATTATAAATCTAATTATTTAATACGAACATTTGCAAAAATATCCAAAAGTAAAATATCGAATGAAAATATGGCAATTTTTAACAACATTTGCAAAATAGTCATTTTTAGGTACAAATGGCAAATATACCCTTCTACAAAATGACCATTTTTTGTGCCGTTAATATTTTACGGAGAAGCTATCAAAGTGGATCTTGAAATTACACATAATATAATGCAATTACACACAAAATCGACAATTCACCAAGGTATATGTCCATTCCATTTTTTTTATTTGAACTATTGGAAAAATTGACAGTTTAAAAAAAATAAAAATTAACTGTTCGATTTTTCAACTGAACTTTTGAAAAAATTGACAATTTTTTTAACTGTCGATTTTTTCAACAGTTCAATTTTTATTTTTATTTTTGATTTTAGAACTTTCAATTTTTTAATTGAATTGTCGAAAAATCGATTGTTCTAACTTTGTGTCTTACTTAATATTTTACCCACTTGTCATTTCACTCATTTTTTGCAATTCAGAATAGTGATAAAATATCATACCAAATGGGCCATAACAAATCAATGGAATATAGCACTAAATTGAGTGAACATATAAAATTGACAAAATAAATGCACCCAAAAAAATGTAGAATAAAAAAAAAAAAAAAATTGATCCAAAATTCGATGGAATAATAGTGAGAAAACAATTGATTTAGTGCTTGACTAGATCAATAGTAGTGATTTGTTTGATTTAGATGGTAACAATAGTAAAATCGACAAATAGAAAGAAAAGTAAAGAGCATGTGTGGTGTGAAATGATAAATTTGTAGAGATAAGACATAAAAATTGGAGAAAGAAGATGGTAACAATAAAAGAATTTTTGTCACATATTTTTTTTAAAATTCAGAAAGTTATTAAAACTTTTCAAAATTAGAAATATTTCAAAACTCACATTCAAAAGTATATATTTTGTCCAATTCCCTCTATTTAATATTAACAAAATTTGTAACATGTATTTGTTGTCTTTTTATTTTGATAACTCGTTATACACAAATCGAATATAAATTTTTTAAAAATAAAAGATAAAATAAGTTATAAGCTCAAAAATCCACTCAAATTTATGAAAATATGAAAGGTGAGCTAGAATTTTTAAAGAGTTTGGTATTTATATTTATAGGTTAGAAATCTACTAAAATTTATTAAAATGTTTCCAATTAATTAAATTCTTAGAAATCCACTTATTGTTCATGACACTTAGAATTTAAGTTGAAAACACTTAGAATTTAATAAAATCTATTAAAATTTGAGTTGTCATCACTCATAATTATATAGATTTCAAAAATTTATTAAAATTGAGTTGAGGTAGCCTAATTAAACAATATAGCATGCAGTAGATTTTGACATTTAAATTAGACATTAATTGATAATTAGATATGGTAGTTATCCACGTTTGTTATATGTGAATTACTTAAATTATTTTTCTCCTTTTAAAATCCAGATGAGTGGCAGGATATATAGAACATGTTTGGTTCAATTTAAAAAATTATTAAATTATTAAAGTTAAATTTAACAATTAATTTTAACTACACAATAAATAATACTTATAACTTTCATCAAATTTTTAACAATATATTTATCAAATTTTATCAATATCTGCTAAATTGTTTTATCAAAAAATTTGTCACAAATGTCCATAACCTGCACATAATTTTGAATCTATATGGTATAATATCATATGAAATCCAAACATTATTTTAATATTTTATGGACATATTTAGTACATTAAATTAAACGATTTTTTTTAATAATGTTTAGTATATTGAATTAAACGTAAATAAATTTTCATTAATGATGTTCAAGTTCAATTATTTCATAGAACTATCGATGCACTAAAAACATGCAGAATATGATTTTGCAGTCCAAAAATCAATCTATTTAATTGAATAACGTGAATTTGGTCATTAATTATTTATTGATTCATATTGAATATAAATGGAAGAATGGAGAAAATGTCAACTTTGTTTTTTAGCTCTTATACAACTTAAATAAATATAAATCCTAGTTCTAGGTTTTAAAGGAAAAACAAGAAAACATCTGACTAATCTTATTAAGGAAAACAAAATCTAGAAAGTTAATTTAATCGAATAAATTCCTAATCAAGTGAAACTCCTAGTGATAAAATAATAAAATACTCTTATTTTAATTAACTTAAATAAAGACCGTTCAATGTAACCAACACCTAGTACATCAAACTACCATTAAATATACAAGCATATAATCGAATTTTTGAATCTAACAATTAGCTAGAGGTGGCCCTTCAAGGCGAATGTAGTTGTACATGACTCCAATGAGAGGACACCCACCTCGTGATTGCTTTAAATAGATTGTATTCGTACCATTCAACAATTGAATTCCCCGTATATTGATAGTACTATACATTCAATACAACCCGTGAAATCCATGCCTTGCAATTGCATTATCCTTGCCGATCCATTTTGTGGTGAAGTCAAGGTGTGGAGCATTTGGGTCATTGATGCGAACCGAAGAATGATTTGAATTTAAAATTAGATATATTCTTCTATTTGTCAAAATTCACCACTACTTGTTAGTACATACTTCTATTTCAAAGATAGGTTGCAGATTCTAATGCTAGCCGCAATGTATTTGATCCTGTGTCCTGATAACATTTGTTAAATCAAATGAAATTTTTCATGTGGTTGGTTGATAATTATTTCACTTATTTCTCTGCAAAATGTAATTATTTTCAAAATTAGCAAGATTATGTACATATGGTCTAACAATAGGAAAAAATAAATAAATACGAGAGTGTGTTAAAACCTATTGACATAAGCAAACACTACAACAAAAATTGCCTTTTGCAACATCTCAACGACAAGATTCGTTAATAGCTTGTTGCTAAAACCGGTTTACGGCAACAGTCATCAAATGTCTGTTGCAATTGGTTAATTCAATTGACATTTGACAACGGTATTTAAATGAATGTTGTCAATATATCCTTTTGCAACGGTCATTGTCTGTTGTCAAAATAATTATACATTTTGCTATTCAACAATGGACAGTGACCGTTGTCAAATAATATAGCATTTAGCAATGTTCGCGCACATTGCGAAAGACTTTATTTTAGGACATTTTGCAACGGTCAATGTCTGTTGCAAAAGATTTTATATAATAAATGAATTGGTAACGTTCTTTGAACAGCGCCGCTATCTGAAAGACTCTATTTTATATCATTTTGCAACGATCAATATCTCGCTGCAAAAGATTTTATATAATAATGAATTATAACGTTCCTTGAACGTTGTAAAAATTTGATGTCAAAATACTAACCCATTTAATCAATCGAACGTATTCCACTCACCCAATTTTGCCATATACGTCATGTATGCAAACCCCCAAAATCACATCTCTTCCTCATCTCTCCTCCTTCAAATCTCTCATCTCTCCTCAAATCTCTCATCTCTTCTCAAATCTCCAACACGTCTGCCAGACTTTCTCTCAAATCTGTTAATTTTTTGGAAGTAAAGGGATGAACGGAGATTTTTATATTTCTTTTTTTTAAAACAATAATAATTGCAGTATTACCTTGGAGATGGAGGGCGAGGTCTTCGATGCTGGAGAAGGCGATCTCGAGGCAGGCGGTGGCGGTGCGGATGTTGTGTCTTGAAAGAAATTGAATTCCGGATCGGCTTATTCTTTTAGGGCTCTAAGTCGCTCCACACTCATGTTCTCCATCTCTAACCTTCCATCAGTTTGAATTTTATCTAATTTTATCTAAGAACTTTCAACTTCATCACGTAAATGTTCACCTCCGCTCCCTAAGAGAGTATAACGAACTATATTTTAACTTTTTTTTTTTCTTAATCATATATATTATGTGGAATTCAAAGATACTTAGTATACCATTAACGAGCTGATTAAATTCCATCGATGTTTAATTACAGTGCACAAAAGTGTAGGTATAATCAAGTTAATATTGGAGCGATTAAGGATTGGGCTTGCCAAATTCTTGAAGAGTTGATTAAACTCCAATGATTAAACAGGCTTGATACAATTTAAAATTCCTCTTTTAATATGCAAAAATAAAATAGAAATTGGGCTTGTATTGTCCACATATAATGAATATTTGTTATGGGAATTAGTTTGTTTGTCCTACATTGGATACGAATCCAGCCTCTTTGTTATCATGTATAGAGGAGCTCATTGATAGTGAGATTTGGGGATATCCTTTATAGTATCATATTTTATACATGCCTGAATTTCGGTCCGAGTACTTTTGCTATTTTGCATCATCTAAATTTTGAGGATGTACTTGACTTGAGGTTGGGGTGATGACGTGTTGTGTGACTAACAATTTTTATACGATCGATTAACATTGTCTTTTTAGAATCCTCCGTTCTTGGAGTTTTCTACGTTCTTGTTCTTGGTATTATGGTTTATAACCACCAATCTTAAAAGATACCCAAAGTCCTAATAGCCTACAAGAATCCTATGATATAACTAATTGTCTTAGGTCGACTATATATATAATTGTCTCACGTATTGCATCGTACACTCGAATTCATGGCCCCGAACTATATGAAGAGGAATATGATGAGCTGGTAGATGTATACTCCTTTGGCATGTGTGTACTAGAAATGCTTAGTTACGAATATCCATATCATGAGTGCTCCAATCTCGCTCAAATATACAAGAAAGTCACCTCGGTAATTACCTTAAATTTGCTTTAACATTGATCTTTTCTCGCAAACATTCACCGAATTTCATTGTCATCCTGCTTTTAACTAATAGGAAAGTTACCTAGGAGGCATTTTACAATTACAAATGTCAAGCTCGTGGTTTATTGGAAGATGCTTACGACGCTACTAAGCGCCATCTCGCACATGAGTTGTTAATGGATCCATTTCTTGCTCGTGAAGAAGTAGAACAATTGCCTATCACGACCATGCCAAGTGACAATCTTGTTCGGATAGAAAGATGCTTGAATCACAAACTTCATCAAGTTGATTGGCGAGAATTTTTCATGCGTCCTCTCCAAATTTAGTTTGTTGTCACTAATTTCTTCATGTCATCGCTATTCAAAAACATTTGATTGTACTAATCATTTCTTTTGATACTTGGTTACGGCCCAAAACTCTTTTTATTGTGCCCAAGATGTTAATTTAACAGAAACATATGGGAACAGAAACATAAGGACAAATAACTAAACCAAGGCAATCAAAGCACTATCGGCTCCATAATACAGTCACTTGCCCAAAAAAAAAAAACTCTCATAACAACTTAGTTTAAATCTTCGGTGTTCGCTAGTTAATTAATCATTTTAATTGCATTAATTGATGTACATCCCTGACCTAAATTTATTTTGATGTAACAGGTGTGTTTATGTGTAAAGGAACTTGTTAAAAGATGGACACAGGATAAGTGAGTTTCTACTCGAAAATTTCATGATTACCACTTTACGAATAGATGTGATATAGATCATAAAAGGGCACTGATGCTTACATGAGGGTTCTCTTTCTGAAGGGTTAAGAGATTAAAACCGGTTCTATGTAGATTTTAGGATTATTTCTTTTCTTTTAGCTTCTAAATCTATTTTTCTCGTTTGCCTCGTGACTCCTTAAAATAATTCAATTTCCACCGCCATGACTATTACTCTATTCGGGCAAATGCAACTATTTTGTTCAACAAACATGCCCATTTTTTCCTTTTCAATTTATTTTCTAAAACTATTTTTCCATGTCCCTCCGACGATGTTTGAAACATCCGTTATATAAGCTATAGATAATTGTGTGAAAATAGAGAATGCAAGTCGATACCTCTTCCTATCCTTTCATTATTCATATAAATTGTTAGAATTTTAAGAGTGTCATCTTTCAAATTTTAACACCAAGTCCGCTTCTATAGTATTTGTGTAATATCTCTAGTGCATGATCAACGTGTTTACACTATGTACCGGTTACAAATAAACTATGGCACTTTTTTGCATGTCTGGACATGTCCATTGCTTTGCTTACCGCATAACATTACTTCCAGTTTAAGTAGGAACTAGGAAGCATCAATTACATGTTGGCTCTGTTTTTGTACACCGTGACAACGTGACACCGTTATTCAAAGATTTGTATTTAATTTCGGAGATGCCATATAGAGTGAGATATGGAATTTGAAGGCATCATTCGCCAATTTATATTATAAGAATGACTTCAGCTTCACCCGAACCGCTTGTCGATAAACATATAATTATGCAAAGGTGAAGATGAATTGTATGTTTGGGTGAACTATCATCTCTTTAAGAGATTAGTTTGAAATTGATCATGAAGAACTACCCACTTTATGTGATGTAACCGATGCACCATGACAATTTTTGATTCTCGTTGTCGCTTAAAATTGTGAATAGGCCCAAAGAAGATTTCGCCCACGAGCACATGCAAAACGCTTCTTATACTCCATCAATTGAGAAGGGACGGCCGATTTATAAGGACTATTGGCAATAGATTTGTTAGCAAAAGAGGTATTCTTGATTTCGGATCCAAGACGTTTTTGGTTTTCATTATCACAAGAAGAGTAAAGTTTTTCATTTCTAACTAGTCTTTTTCAAACTAAAATCCTTTTTCATTATCACAAGATGCAACTTCATGTATATACCAAAGATGAGATGCAAAATGAAATTATAGATCGGGCTTCCTTGAACGACTTATTGATGATGGCCAGATAAAAAAGAAAATAAATCAAGTCTATGTTTCTGTTCCCATCTGCTCTAGGGTACTATAGGCAGATTAGGTAAAATATAGGTATTTAACAGCAGATTTTTTAGGTTCTGATTATTTAATTTTACTTATTTTGCAGTCCCTTTATAGTGGTCAGTGACAAAATCTTCTGTTTGTTTTGTTTGGAACAACATTTTCTTAGTATTTTTCTCAAGATCTTATGTCCTAAACATATGGTCTTTTAAGTTTTAATCATTAAGTACATGCTTTACATGTTGGATTCTACACAACTGTACAGTATTATCATTAAAAATTCTAGAGCCAGATATAAATAGTCTTGTTTACGCTTTTGCAAAGAATCTCTGCTTTAGACGGTGATCGATCAGAGCCGTGAAATCTTTGAACAATAAATGTTTGACGTTACAATTTGTTGATTCGGGATGTTAGTTATTAAGTTTGTTTTGCTAGATTTTGGTATATTAAATGTACAACATTGTAAGAAACTTCCAAGACGTGTTTTGCTAGGTTTGATTCAAACTTTGTATGTTTAAAAAAACTTGTGGTCCATATTTTGTATGAAAAATTTCATTAATATTATATAAATTTCAGTTAAGGGTTGATGTAGTGTATAGATTGAGTTTTAAATGAGAAAGTAAATGTACGGTGAATATATATAAAATATGTTTCAAAATAATATATAAAAAAAACAAAACATGCAAAAGAATGTTGACAAAGGTAACGATAACGTGCCGATGAACGTTGTTAAATATGTTGTCAAATGTAAAGACAACGTGCATATAAATGTTGTTAAAACTAAATGACAACGTACGTATGAACTTTGCTAAAAATAAATGACAACGACCATTGAACGTTGGTAAAAATATAAATGACAGCGTATAATCTAATGTTGCTAAAAGATTATCATAGACAACGTGTAATGATTGTTGTTAAAAGTGTTATGTACGTTGCTAAATAATTAATGGTAACGCACTTATTTTTTTTGGCAACGGACATTGCTTGTTGCCGTAGATAAAGACTTTTCGGCAACATCAAGGGCTGCAACGTACAAGTGAACGTTGCAAAAGGGATTTAGCAACGTATTTCGCCCGTTGCAAAAGGCTCTTTTTCTTGTAGTGAAAAATTCAGTCATATTTGCAATCACTAATGCCAACTATGTAAGTTAGATCTTGATTTGGATATAAATCTTTATATCGATTTCACAATTCATATTGTCTAAACAGCTAAACTTGAATATAGTTAAAAAAAAATTATCGTTAAAAATCAATAAGAATATTAGTTCACAATAAGTTCGGATATAAAAGAACAACCTAGAAGAGGATTATATCCATTGTGTTAGGAGAGCTTACTTTTCTACATGTTTGATAGATTATTGGGTCATGAGCCCTAGTCTTGGATCGGTACATAAAACTCATCAGTATGATGATTGGGAATTCCGATTTTCCATAGAGTCGGACCATTTCTTGGAGGTTTATATACAAGATCTCCTAGTTGGATTTGGTTCCTATAATAAAATGTTTGATGCAAAAAATGTTGAAAACAGTGGTAAATACTATTCATATAATGTTTTGAGATCAAAACCTGACAATATCAATGTTGTATTTATTGTCGCTGATAAATCCCATAACCTAAGCATTCAAATTAAAAGTTCTTGCTCTAACATTTCTAATTGTGAAGTATCCCAATTCATTAGTTTGAGTACAAAATTGATAATCCTATGAATAATAATGAGAAAAAGAAAAACAATTAACAAATTATATACATTTGACAACCTTATCTAATGCTATTATTTTGTAAATATTTATATAAATAAACATCAAAATTTATGCAAAATATTACCTTAGTCTCTTATTGCCAAGAGCCAACCCACATATGCTGATTTTGCTAGCATAAGCTTTTTATTATTGTACTTGTCAAAGACTAATAGTCGACCTCTAATGGCACCCCGTTGATTGGCATGAGGGAAGTCTTTCGAAAGAGGGAAATCATATGGCCACTTTTTGGTTTCTATTAGCATCTGATGTAGTACGATGAATAAACAATCCAGGGTCGAACAATGAAAACAAAAGTACATGTTTGGTACGTATTATTAGATAGTAGAACAAGTACATGTTTCTTAGCATCTACCCAAAGTGTACTTGTCATATTCTCTAGATTTGAGTTTAGATATATAAAAGTAGGGCCGAGGACCTTTTCCCATGGCTCTCCATCTCATAATGCAATTCTAAAACTTGAACCAGCATAATGGCTATTAAAAAATATCCATACATATATAATTGAAAGAGAAGCAAGGATTGTTAACTAGAATCTATATTTGACAAACATTTTTAACTATATCTTGAAAGCATTCATTCTGTAACATTGTCTAGTGCATGTTTAGAAGTTTTAAAATTATTTTTTAAGTGTTTATAAATTGTAGATTTTATAGAATGTGTATATAGATAATAAGCGAGTAGCAAGTTGTGAGTCCTACAAAATATGTAGATAAGTTTGACTAGTTTAACCAATTTAAGCTTAGGCAAACAAGCAAATTTACTAGTAAGCAAGTAATGGCATTGACAATAATTACTTACAGCAAAAGAAGTGGGGCCAACATGGGATGTGAGATTAGGTTTGATAGGGCCTCCAGCACGAAACTCGTCATTACAGTTGATAGAAAACAATATGTAAATCGTTACTATAGTAAATGTAACTATAACGATATTTAAGTCATTCTAGTACAGATACCTTGTGGATTTAATTATTTGACAAAACGATATTGACATTGTTATAATGATATGCAAGTTGTTATCCAGTCACATAACGATATTTAAGTCTTTTCAGTACAGATACCTTGTGCATTTAATTATTTGACAAAACGATATTGATATCGTTATACCAATATTTAAGTCGTTATCCATTCACATAACGATATTTAAGTCATTCCAGTACACATACCTTGTGCATTTAATTGTTTGACAAAACGATATTAGCATCGTTATAACGATAGTTTAAGTCGTTACAATATACAAAATCTAAAAAATCAAAGACATGTTCAACTGTGTTATAACGATATTTATCTCGTTATCCGTTCACATAACGATATTGAAGTCATTCATATACAGATAACTTGTGCATTTAATTATTTGACAAAACGATATTAACAACGTTATAATGATATTTAAGTCGTTACAATACCAAAAAAATAAAAAAAACCATGTCAGTGATATAACGATATACATATCGTTCCATTACAACTATAACGATATGACAGTCGTTATGCATCAGATTACAAGAATTTACAACAAAATGGAGCATTAGTGTACAACTAGAATTTACAACAAAATGGAACAACATATGTCCAATTACAAAATGGAGCAAGATATGACCAGTTATATCCAAAATGGAGCAACATATGACCAGTTACAACAAAATGGAGAAAGATATGTCCAAAATAACAAAGGCATAAAATCAAATTTCACAACATTATAGACTACTAGGAGCTGCTTCAAAAGTGCAAATGGAGCTGTTATTACCAGTTCTCTTACACTTACTGCACCTAAGAGATTTGCGTGTCTCTTCAGCCGATTGTTTCCTCTTTTTGGACGGTCGCCCTCATTGTTTTTTTTATCAATGGTAACAATACCTTTCTAAACATCACATGTTCAGGAATTTGCCATTCAATATCATTTGGCAAAGGGTATACAAATTCGAGAATAGGCTTGCTTCCAACAAGAATTAGTATAATATGGGCTGCATAGCTTGTAATCGTCATCTCCTATAAACCTTACAGCAGCAATTGCATGCATGCACGGAAACTCGTCCAAATCAAATTTCCTATAGGTACATGTCCTTTCATCCAAGTGTACAAAGTAGTGTTCTAGGCTGTCACCAACTTGATACATGGAGACTTGATTAACCTCCAACTCATTTGACTCATTATACTTAGTGCACATCTTCTTCTCTAAAGGTGGGGTGAGATGGGTGACACATTTTTCTGCTTCAACATGTTTTTCATAAAACCACCTTTGCAGTGTCTATCGGACATACTCAATCAAACCAACTATTGGAAATTCTCTAGCACTCTTGAATAAAGAATAAACTATTCAAATGACTCGCTTTATTCGTGGTCATTATATTGTACTGTATCCCATTAAAATGTGCTCTTGCCCAATAGTGGATATCTTCTTCTAATAAGTATTCTCTAATGCCCTCTTTCTTACTGCATAGTGCAGCCATGTTGGACTCAAAATCATTACAAGATAGGTCTCTCGCCACGCCGTGAACAAAGTTGCAAGATCACACGGTGGAAAATTAGTCTTTAAGTTTTTTTGCAAGTGATATATACAATTGTCATGATGAGAAAACTGAAATACATTTCTAACTCAATTTTTTTATGCATGTTGCACGGTCAAAGATAATGACAAGCTCGTCTGTATCACCTATTATTAACCGCAACTTCTGAAAGAACCAAGTCCAAGATTCATCATTCTCCGAATCAACAACTCCCCACGCGAGAGGAAATATTTGAAAATTTGCATCCTAACAGGTTGCAACTAGTAGAGTACCTTTGCATCTCGATTTCAAGAATGTTCCATCCACAGAAATTACCCGTCGCATTGAGGTGAGGAATCCATGTATGCTTGGTCCCAAGGCCATAAAAAAGTATTTGAATCTATCATCATCTGTAGTATGAATGAATGTCAGTGTACCAAGATTTTGCACTTCCAAAACATGACAATATGATGGCAATTTCCCATAACTCTCATGAGATTTTCCACGGATCAATCCAGATGCAAAAGCTTTAGCCATATACGCTTTAGTATAGCTTATGGTTATGTCAAACTCTCGACGAATGTCGCTAATGATGTCCCTTGGTTTGTAAATTCGGTTGGCATCTTGATACTTAGGGGAGATGTGGTTTCCAATAACCATATAAGATGCATGCCTATGGTTTCTACGACGAACACTCATGGAGCAAGAATGATGACCATTGTACTTTCGAACTTCAAAAATAGGAATCTCTTTGATCTTGTTTGCCCGCAACCGCCACCTGCAATTTTTCTCAATACACACAACTGTATAAATGCTTTTATTTGACTTCTTAACCTTGAATTCAAAATGACACTTCATAGCCAATAACTGCAATTTTGATATTAGGTTTTTTATTTTATTTGGAAACAACTGTTTGACTTGCATATCTTCGTTTTCTGGAATTCTTACCGATGACCTACAATGGAGCGAACTAGCACTTGCAATTACCATCTGATTACTGGGTTCATCTATGTGAATATTAAAATCATTGTCATCTGCCATAGTCGAACTATAAAGTGGCTGACTAGTGGGTTCATCTGTGTGCAAATCACCATCGTAGTCGTTTGCCACAGGAGCATCAAGTCTTTCAGGACTACCTCGGATTATGTGAATATCATTCCAATCTAGAAGCATATTTTCACCATTGTCAGTTCTAACAATTTCTTTCTCAATGTTCGTATTTTTAAACTGTTCTCCATCTCCACTATCTTCAGCATCTTCGTGGTTTTCAGTGTCTTTCTTCGAACGAGTAACACAAAGATAAGCTTCTTTGCAGATAGAAACGAACCACTTCACATTGTTGTCGCAATCAATTACGGTCGGTGCAGTTGGAGCATTGGACATTATAGAGAGAAGACAAGCCATCTCTATTTCATATAAACTTGAATCAATCTTCAACTCCTCTTTAACTTTATTATACAACTCCACATAAGTAATTGATCTTGAAACATGAATAGGCGATGTTTTTCCTTTCTTTTTCCCTACATATTTTCAAGTCCATGTATCTTCAACATTCTGCTCAAATTCAATTGAATAACAAACTAATATCCATACCATATCCACGTTGTCCATAGCTGCAATTCAACATAAAATTTTTAAATATCATCATCGTGGAATAAAGCTAACAATATGTATTTATAATACAAATAAGGGTAACGATATTAATGTCGTTATGAAACTCAAAAAACAATATTGATGTCGTTATATATAAATTTATAGTGGAATAACAAATACAATAATCAAACATGTATTTGCCAACTTATATTTCACTTCCTAACGATATCAATACGAAAAAATGACTTTAAAATCGTTTTTGACAAATAAACCCATTAACAAAATCACAACATTAATAAATGATTAACAAGAAAGAGAAATAAAATAGTCATTTAATGAAATTTAACCATACATTGTCTTCTTATCCAAATGTCCAACAACAATATTGTAAACTTTGATTTCTCACTTTAACCAAATTATTGCTCAAGGGAATAACAATGTATATTTTAGGATTTTTTCATAAAAAATACTACGCTTTATATGAAAGAAAGATAATGATAATGAGTAAAAATATGATGCAGGGATTTTAATTTAGAACATTTGATAATGAAAGATAAAAAGTGCATTGAAGAGAAGCATTGCATTGAATTTCTTCATTGAAGCGTCTTTCTTTCATACGTGAATCCCAGCATCTATTTGTGTAAATAGTGAAATAATTTTGGATATTGATGTCTTTTTATCTACAAGGACATATTAGTCATTTGATATTTGATATTTCCATTTTTTTTTTTAAATATAGGCCTTTCACACAAATTTCTTTAAATGTTGGCTATTTAAATGAGGCTCTTTTTTTACTAGGCCTTTTAAATGAACACCCCTAATACACATGCGATTAAAGAATATTATGTAGGAAAAGAAAATCCAAATCCATAATATCTAAAATCACAATTCCAACCAATGATATATATGTTCAAATTATATATATATATATATATATATATATATATATATATATATATACACACACACACACACACACACACACACACACACACACACTATACTATATCCAGATCAATTTCGACACTAAAAAAATAAAGCTAGATTTGACATATACTTTTTACTTCATGTGTATGATTTGAGCATTTAATAAATTGACCAAAATAATTATCATACTGATAATTCAATATGTTATTGGCTCTGATACCAATTGTTAGAAATAAAATCTTTATATTTTTAATTAAATATGCATAATTAAAAAATCCATATATCATGCCAAATTATCAAGTATAATTAATTCAGAAGAATACATGTCTCCATTGGTGTTGAAATCGAGAGGGTTGGATCTTCCGCAGTTTAATCACTTCAATAATGCTCAATGGAATCTCTGTCTATAATAGTGTAGAAGAGAAGAGAAAAAAATGTGATTGACCCGGAGACCATAACCCTATTTATTATATTATGTATACCATATTCAATTAGAAGTCCATCAATCCTAATTGGACTAGGATTCGGTCTCTACACATTACAAAGTCCATACTCAATTCGGATGTTTCGAGGGCCCAATCAATGATGACTTAATAGCCCTATTAATTAAATAACTTATATAATTACTAGTGGAAATTAGGTCCCTTACTTCTTTTTCTCCAAAAAATTGAAAAATACTTTATATTTTCAATTTTTTTTGAAAAACACGTACATATGTTAATAAATACATTCCTTTATATTAGAAAGGCATGTAAGGGATAAAAATGTCATTTTCTTTAAACTCTAAATCCTTCCTTTTCTTCTCTAAAAATTTTAGGCTATCATCTTCTACTAAACCTAAGTTCCTGATTTGATCGAATTTTGAGTTGTAAATTATATTTTTCAGCCTTTTTAGTTCAATTCAACTTGTAATTATTTCAATTTTCTTAGGTTTTTTTAAGCCAAATATGTGTTTATTTTCCGTGTTGTTGATTTTAATATTTTCAATCGAAACTACTAACGCACACGTTGCCAAAAAATAGAATATCTTGGCAGATATGGATAAAATCAATGTTTGAAATAGATATACTTTTTTTTTTTTTACGAGTTTTGTATAGCAGATCTCTTCACACGTTTTGTTTGTTTATGATACATTAACATTTGACCATCTTCAATAACTGTATCATTAAGTAAAAAGTGATAGAGCATTTTACATTTTGATTCAAATTTGTTCTCCTAACTTGCATACATTGTTGTGTCACTTTTTGAGCAAAAAGTGACGGACCATGTCACTTTTTAGGCAACAAGTGCTAAAGCATGTCACTTTTCTATCTCCAAGCCTCAATTCATATTCAATACAAAATAACGATACATTGATGTTTGGTAATGCTCAATAATTTATGTCACTTCATAATGCACAACAAATATCAAGTTAGACACTACATTCAAATCAACCACATACATGATTTTTATTCAAATTTGTTTATCTAACTTAGATACATTGTTGTGTCACTTTTTGACCAAAAAGTGACATACCATGCCACTTTTTAAAGCAAAAGTGACAAAGCATGTCACTTTCTATCCCCAAGCCTCAATTCATATTCAATAGAAAATAACGATACATTAATGTTTGGTCATGCTCAATAATTCATGTCACTTCATAATGCACAACAAATATCAAGTTAAACCCTGTATTAAAATCAACCACATAGATGATTTTTTATTCAAATTTATTTGTCTAACTTGCATACAATGTTCAAGAGTTTTTTTAAGCAAAAAGTGACATATCATGTCACTTTTTGGACAAAAAGTGACAGAGCGTGTCACTTTTCTAACCCCAAGCCTCGATTCATATTCTATACAAAAAAACGATACATTAATATTTGATCATGCTCAATAATTCATGTCACTTCATAATGCACAACAAATATCAAGTTAAATCCTGCATTCAAATCAACCACATTAATGATTTTGATTCAAATTTGGTCCCCTAACTTGCATACATTGTTGTGTCACTTTTTGAGCAAAAAGTGACAGAGCATGTCACTTTTCTATCTCCAAGCCTCAATTCATATTCAAGACAAAATAACGATACATTAATATTTGGTCATGCTTAATAATTCATATCATTTCGTAAGGCACAACAAATATCAAGTTAAATCTTGCATTGAAATCAACCACATAGATGATTTTGATTCAAATTTGTTTTCCTAACTTGCATACATTGTTGTGTCACTTTTTGAACAAAAAGTGACAGACCATGTCAATTATTAGGCAAAAAGTGACAGAGCATGTCACATTTCTATCCCCAAGCCTCAAGTAATAATCAAGACAAAATAACGATACATTAATGTTTGGTCATGCTCAATAATTCATGTTACTTCATATTGCACAACAAATATCAAGTTAAATCCTGTATTCAAATCAACCACATAGATGATTTTGATTCAAATTTATTTATCGAACTTAGATACATTGTTGTGTCACTTTTTGAGCAAAAAGTGATAGACCATGTCACTTTTTAGGTAAAAAGTGACATAGCATGTCACTTTTCTATCTCCAAACCTCTATTCTTGTTCAAGACAAAATAAAGATACATTGATGTTTGGTCATGGTCAATAATTCATGTCACTTCATAATGCACAACAAAAATAAAGTTAAATACTGCATTCAAATCAACCACATACTTGATTTTGATTCAAATTTTTTTCTCTAACTTAGATACATTGTTGTGTCACTTTATGAGCAAAAAGTGACAGACCATATCACTTTTCAGGCAAAAAGTGATAGAGCATGTCACTTTTCTATCTTCAAGCCTCAATTCATATTCAAGACAAAATAATGATACATTAATGTTTGGTCATGCTCAATAATTCGTGTCACATCATAATGCACAACAAATATGAAGTTAAATCCTGCATTCAAATCAACCACATATATGATTTTGATTCAAATTTATTTTTCTAACTTACATACATTGTTGTGTCACTTTTTAGCAAAAAGTGACAGAGCATATCACTTTTCTATCTCCAAGCCTCAATACATATCCAAGACAAAATAACGATACATTAATGTTTGGTTATGCTCAATAATTCATGTCACTTCGTAATGCACAACAAATATCAAGTTAAATCCTGCATTGTAATCAACCACATAGATGATTTTGATACAAATTTGTTCTCCTAACTTGCATATATTGTTGTGTCACTTTTTGAGTAAAAAGTGACAGAACATGTCACTTTTTAAGCAAAAAGTGACTGAGCATGTCACTTTTTTATCTCCAATCCTCAATTCATATTCAAGACAAAATAACGATACATTAATGTTTGGTCATGTTTAATAATTCATATCACTTCGTAATGCACAAAAAGTATCAAGTTAAATCTTACATTGAAATCAACCACATAGATTATTTTGATTCAAATTTGTTCTCCTAACTTGCATACATTGTTGTGTCACTTTTTAAGCAAAAAGTGACAGAAAATGTCTCTTTTTAGACAAAAAGTGACAGAACATGTCACATTTCTATCTCCAACCTCAATTCATATTCAAGACAAAATAACGATACATTGATGCTTGGTCATGCTCAATAATTCATGTCACTTCATAATGCACAACAAATATCAAGTTAAATAATACATTCAAATCAACTACACACATTAATTTGATTCAAATTTGTTTCTCTAACTTAGATACATTGTTGTGTCACTTTTTGAGCAAAAAGTGACATACCATGTCACTTTTTAGGCAAAAAGTGACAGAGTTTGTCACTTTTCTATCCCCAAGCCTCAATTCATATTCAATACAAAATAACGATACATTAATGTTTGGTCATGCTCAATAATTCATGTTACTTCACAATGTACAACAAATATCAAGTTAAATCCTGCAATAAAATCAGCCACATAGATGATTTTTTTATTCAAATTTATTTGCCTAACTTGCATACATTGTTGTGTCATTTTTTAAGCAAAAAGTGACAGAGTATGTCACGCTTCACTAACCCCAAGCCTCAATTTATATTCTAGACAAAAATAATGATACATTAATGTTTTGGTCATGCTCAATAATTCATGTCACTTCATAATGCACAACAAATATCAAGTTAAATCCTGTATTAAAATCAACCACATAGATGATTTTTTATTCAAATTTGTTTGTCTAACTTGCATACAATGTTCTGTTATTTTTTAAGCAAAAGTGACATATCATGTCACTTTTTGGACAAAAAGTGACAGAGCGTGTCACTTTTCTAACCCCAAGCCTCGATTCATATTCTAGACAAAAAAACGATACATTAATGTGTGATCATGCTCAATAATTCATGTCACTTCAGTAATGCACAACAAATATCAAGTTAAATCCTGCATTCAAATCAACCACATTAATGATTTTGATTCAAATTTGTTCCCCTAACTTGCATACATTGTTGTGTCACTTTTTGAGCAAAAAGTGACAGAGCATGTCACTTTTCTATCTCCAAGCCTCAATTCATATTCAAGACAACATAACGATACATTAATATTTGGTCATGCTTAATAATTCATATCATTTCGTAATGTACAACAAATATCAAGTTAAATCTTGCATTGAAATCAACCACATAGATGATTTTGATTCAAATTTGTTTTCCTAACTTGCATACATTGTTGTGTCACTTTTTGAACAAAAAGTGACAGACCATGTCACTTTTTAGGCAAAAAATGACAGAGCATGTCACATTTCTATCCCCAAGCCTCAAGTAATATTCAAGACAAAATAACTATACATTAATGTTTGGTCATGCTCAATAATTCATGTCACTTCATATTGCACAACAAATATCAAGTTAAATCCTGTATTCAAATCAACCACATAGTTGATTTTGATTCAAATTTGTTTATCTAACTTAGATGCATTGTTGTGTCACTTTTTAAGCAAAAAGTGACAGACCATGTCACTTTTTAGGTAAAAAGTGACATAGCATGTCACTTTTCTATCTCCAAGCCTCTATTCATGTTCAAGACAAAATAACGATACATTGATGTTTGGTCATGTTCAATAATTCATGTCACTTCATAATGCACAACAAACATAAAGCTAAATACTGCATTCAAATCAACCACATACTTGATTTTGATTCAAATTTTTTTCTCTAACTTAGATACATTGTTGTGTCACTTTTTGAGCAAAAAGTGACAGACCATGTCACTTTTTAAGCAAAAAGTGACAGGACATGTCACTTTTGGATCTCCAAGCCTCAATTCATATTCAAGACAAAATAACAATACATTAATGTTTGGTCATGCTTAATAATTTATATCACTTCGTAATGCACAAAAAATATCAAGTTAAATCTTGCATTGAAATCAACCACATAGATTATTTTGAATCAAATTTGTTCTCCTAACTTACATACATTGTTGTTGTCTTTTGAGTAAAAGTGATGCACCATGTCTCTTTTAGGCAAAAAGTGGCGAGCATGTTACATTTCTATCTCCTACCTCAATTCATATTCAAGACAAAATAACCATACATTGATGTTTGGTCATGCTCAATAATTCATGTCACTTCATAATGCACAACAAATATCAAGTTAAATACTACATTCAAATCAACTACATACATTATTTTGATTCAAATTTGTTTCTCTAACTTAGATACATTGTTGTGTCACTTTTTGAGCAAGAAGTGACATACCATGTCACTTTTTAGGCAAAAAATGACAAAGCATGTCACTTTTCTATCCCCAAGCCTCAATTCATATTCAATACAAAATAACGATATGTTAATGTTTGGTCATGCTCAATAATCCATGTTACTTCACAATGTACAACAAATATCAAGTTAAATCCTGCAATAAAATCAGCCACATATTGATTTTTTATTCAAATTTATTTGCCTAACTTGCATACATTGTTGAGTCATTTTTTAAGCAAAAAGTGACATAGCATGTCACTTTTTAGACAAAAAGTGACAGAGTATGTCAATTTTCTAACCCCAAGCCTCAATTTATATTCTAGACAAAAATAATGATACATTAATGTTTTAGTCATGCTCAATAATTCATGTCACTTCATAATGCACAACAAATATCCAGTTAAATACTACATTCAAATCAACTACATACATTATTTTGATTCAAATTTGTTTTTCTAACTTAGATACATTGTTGTGTCACTTTTTGAGCAAGAAGTGACATACCATGTCACTTTTTAGGCAAAAAGTGTCAAAGCATGTCATTTTTCTATCCCCAAGCCTCAATTCATATTCAATACAAAATAACGATATATTAATGTTTGGTCATGCTCAATAATCCATGTTACTTCACAATGTACAACAAATATCAAGTTAAATCTTGCAATAAAATCAAGACCACATATTGATTTTTTTTCATTCAAATTTATTTGCCTAACTTGCATACATTGTTGAGTCATTTTTTACAAAAAGTGACATAGCATGTCACTTTTTAGACAAAAAGTGACAGAGTATGTCACTTTTCTAACCCCAAGCCTCAATTTATATTCTAGACAAAATAATGATACATTAATGTTTTGGTCATGCTCAATAATAATTCATGTCACTTCATAATGCACAACAAATATCAAGTTAAATGCTGTATGAAATTCAACCACATAGATGATTTTTTATTCAAATTTGTTTGTCTAACTTGCATACAATGTTCTGTTATTTTTTAAGCAAAAAGTGACATATCATGTCACTTTTTGGACAAAAAGTGACAGAGCGTGTCACTTCTCTAACCCCAAGCCTCGATTCATATTCTAGACAAAAAAACGATACATTAATGTTTGGTCATGCTCAATAATTCATGTCACTTCATAATGCACAACAAATATCATGTTAAATCCTGCATTCAAATCAACCACACTAATGATTTTGATTCAAATTTGTTCCCCTTACTTGCATACATTGTTGTGTCACTTTTTGAGCAAAAAGTGACAGAGCATGTCACTTTTCTATCCCCAAGCCTCAATTCATATTCAAGACAAAATAACGATACATTAATATTTGGTCATGCTTAATAATTCATAACACTTCGTAATGCACAACAAATATCAAGTTAAATCTTACATTGAAATCAACCACATAGATGATTTTGATTCAAATTTGTTTCCTTAACTTGCATACATTGTTGTGTCACTTTTTAAACAAAAAGTGACAGACTATGTCACTTTTTAGGCAAAAAGTGACAGAGCATGTCACATTTCTATCCCCAAGCCTCAATTAATATTCAAGACAAAATAACGATACATTAATGTTTGGTCATGCTCAATAATTCATGTCACTTCATATTGCACAACAAATATCAAGTTAAATCCTGTATTCAAATCAACCACATAGATGATTTTGATTCAAATTTATTTATCTAACTTAGATACATTGTTGTATCACTTTTTGAGCAAAAAGTGAAAAACCATGTCACTTTTTAGGTAAAAAGTGACATAGAATGTCACTTTTCTATCTCCAAGCCTCTATTCATGTTCAAGACAAAATAACGATACATTGATGTTTGGTCATGTTCAATAATTCATGTCACTTCATAATGCACAACAAATATAAAGTTAAATACTGTATTCAAATCAACGACATACTTGATTTTGATTCAAATTTTTTTCTCTAACTTAGATACATTGTTGTGACAATTTTTGAGCAAAAAGTGACAGACCACATCACTTTTTAGGCAAAAAGTGATAGAGCACGTCACTTTTCTATCTTCAAGTCTCAATTCATATTCAAGAAAAAATAATGATACATTAATATTTGGTCATGCTCAATAATTCGTGTCACATCATAATGCACAACAAATATGAAGTCAAATCCTCCATTCAAATCAACCACATATATGATTTTGATTCAAATTTGTTTCTCCAACTTGCATACATTGTTGTGTCACTTTTTAGCAAAAAGTTACAGAGCATATCACTTTTCTATCTCCAAGCTTCAGTTCATATTCAAGACAAAATAACGATACATTAATGTTTGGTCATGCTCAATAATTCATGTCACTTCGTAATGCACAACAAATATCAAGTTAAATCCTGTATTGTAATCAACCACATAGATGATTTTGATACAAATTTGTTCTCCTAACTTGCATACATTGTTGTATCACTTTTTGAGCAAAAAGTGACAGACCATGTCACTTTTTAAGCAAAAAGTGACATGGCATGTCACTTTTCTATCTCCAAGCCTCAATTCATATTCAAGACAAAATAACGATACATTAATGTTTGGTCATGTTTAATAATTCATATCACTTCGTAATGCACAAAAAATATCAAGTTAAATCTTGCATTGAAATCAACCACATAGATTATTTTGATTCAAATTTGTTCTCCTAACTTGCATACATTGTTGTGTCACTTTTTGAGCAAAAAGTGACAGACCATGTCTCTTTTTAGGCAAAAAGTGACAGAGCATGTCACATTTCTATCTCCAACCTCAATTCATATTCAAGACAAAATAACGATACATTGATGTTTGGTCATGCTCAATAATTCATGTCACTTCATAATGCACAACAAATATCAAGTTAAATACTACATTCAAATCAACTACATACATTATTTTGATTCAAATTTGTTTCTCTAACTTAGATACATTGTTGTGTCACTTTTTGAGCAAAAAGTGACATACCATGTCACTTTTTAGGCAAAAATTGACAGAGCATGTCACTTTTATATCCCCAAGCCTCAATTCATATTCAATACAAAATAACGATACATTAATGTTTGGTCATGCTCAATAATTCATGTCACTTCACAATGTATAACAAATATCAATTTAAATCCTACAATAAAATCAGCCACATAGATGAATTGTCTAACTTGCATACATTGTTGTGTCATTTTTTAAGCAAAAAGTGACGTAGCTTGTCACTTTTTAGGCAAAAAGTGACAGAGTATGTCACTTTTCTAACCCCAAGCCTCAATTCATATTCTAGACAAAATAACGATACATTAATGTTTGGTCATTCTCAATAATTCATGTCACTTTATAATGCACAAGAAATATCAAGTTAAATCATGTATTCAAAGCAACCACATAGATGATTTTGATTCAAATTTGTTCCCCTAACTTGCATACATTGTTTTGTCACTTTTTGAGCAAAAAGTGACAGAGCATGTCACTTTTCTATCTCCAAGCTTCAATTCATATTCGAGGCAAAATAACGATACATTAATATTTGGCTATGCTTAATAATTCATATCACTTCGTAATGCACAACAAAAATCAAGTTAAATCTTGCATTGAAATCAACCACATTAATTATTTTGTTTCAAATTTGTTTCCCTAACTTGCATACATTGTTGTGTCACTTTTTGAGCAAAAAGTGACAGACCATGTCTTTTTTTAAGCAAAAAGTGACAGAGCATGTCACGTTTCTTTTCCCAAGCCTCAATTCATATTCAAGACAAAATAACGATACATTAAAGTTTGGTCATACTTAATAATTCATGTCACTTCATAATGTACAACAAATATCAAGTTATATCCTGCATTCAAATCAACCACATAGATGATTTTGATTCAAATTTGTTCTCTTAACTTGCATACATTATTGTGTCATTTTTTAAGCAAAAAGTGACAGACCATGTCACTTCTTAGGCAAAAAGTGACAGACCATGTCACATTTCTATCTCCAAGCCTCAATTCATTTTCAAGATAAAATAACGATACATTAATATTTGGTCAATGCTCAATAATTCATGTCGCATCATAATGAACAACAAAGATCAAGTTAAATCCTGCATTCAAATCAACCACAGAGATGATTTTGATTCAAATTTGTTTTCTAACTTAGATACATTGTTATGTCACTTTTTGAGCAAAAAGTGACAGACCATGTCACTTTTTAAGCAAAAAGTGACATAGCATGTCACTTTTCTCTTCCCAAGTCTCAATTAATAATCAAGACAAAATAACGATACATTAATGTTTGGTCATGCTCAATAATTCATGTCACTTCATAATACACAACAAATATCAAGTTAAATTCTGCATTAAAATTAGCCACATAGATGATTTTTATTCATATTTGTTTATCTAACTTGTATACATTGTTCTGTCATTTTTTAAGTAAAAAGTGACAGAGCATGTCACTTTTCTAACTCCAAGCTTCAATTCATATTCAAGACAAAAAAACAATACATTAATATTTGGTTATGCTCAATAATTCATGTCACTTCATAATGCACAAAAAATATCAAGTTAAATCCTATATTTAAATCAACCACATAGATAATTTTAATTCAAATTTGTTCACCTAACTTGCATACATTGTTGTGTCACTTTTTGAGCAAAATGTGACAGACCATGTCACTTTTTAGACAAAAAGTGACAGAGCATGTCACTTTTCTATCTCCAGGCCTCTATTCATATTCAAGACAAAATAACGATACATTAATGTTTGGTCATGCTTAATAATTCATGTCACTTCATAATACACAACTATGAAGAAGAAATAAAATTTAGCATATTACCTAAGAATTTTGGATTTTGAGTTATGATTTTGAATTGAATTGGAAAATAAACAACGAGAAATCTTTAATAATAACGTGAAAGAGATCAGTTTTATTATGAAATTGGATTTGTAGAGAATTTGGATCTGTTTTTGGGTTGATTATGGAATAGAATTGGAATTGATTTACTTTTTACCGTATTATTTACTGTTGTAATAGTTTAGGATGATTTTTCAAAAACTCTCAATTTTGTGGGTACTTGTGTAACTTCCCCGTCCGTGATTTGATCAAATTTTGAGTTGTAAATTATATTTTTCAGCCTTTTTAGTTCAATTCAACTTGTAATTATTTCAATTTTCTTAGGTTTTTTTTTTAGCCAAATATGTGTTTATTTTCCGTGTTGTTAATTTTAATATTTTCAATCGAAACTACTAACGCACACGTTGCCAAAAAATAGAATATCTTGGCAGATATGGATAAAATCAATGTTTTAAATAGATATGCTTTTTTTTTCTTTACGAGTTTTGTATAGCAGATCTCCTCACACGTTTTGTTTGTTTATGATACATTAATGTTTGACCATCTTCAATAACTGTATCATTAAGTAAAAAGTGATAGAGCATTTTACATTTTGATTCAAATTTGTTCTCCTAACTTGCATACATTGTTGTGTCACTTTTTGAGCAAAAAGTGACAGACCATGTCACTTTTTAGGCAACAAGTGATAGAGCATGTCACTTTTCTATCTCCAAGCCTCAATTCATATTCAAGACAAAATAACGATACATTGATGTTTGGTCATGCTCAATAATTTATGTCACTTCATAATGCAAAACAAATATCAAGTTAGATACTACATTCAAATCAACCACATACATGATTTTGATTCAAATTTGTTTATCTAACTTAGATACATTGTTGTGTCACTTTTTGGGCAAAAAGTGACAGAGCAAGTCACTTTTCTATCCTCAAACCTCAATTCATATTCAATACAAAATAACGATACATTAATGTTTGGTCATGCTCAATAATTCATGTCATTTCACAATACACAACAAATATCAAGTTAAATTCTGCAATAAAATCAGCCACATAGATGATTTTTTATTCAAATTTATTTGTCTAACTTCCATACATTGTTGTGTCATTTTTAAGAAAAAAGTGACATAGCATGTCACTTTTTAGACAAAAAGTGACAGAGTATGTCACTTTTCTAACCCCAAGCCTCAATTTATATTCTAGACAAAAATAACGATACATAAATGTTTTGGTCATGCTCAATAATTCATGTCACTTCATAATGCCCAACAAATATTAAGTTAAATCTTGTATTAAAATCAACCACATAGATGATTTTTTTATTCAAATTTGTTTGTCTAACTTGTATACAATGTTCTATTATTTTTTAAGCAAAAAGTGACATATCATATCACTTTTTAGACAAAAAGTGACAGAGCGTGTCACTTTTCTAACCCCAAGCCTCGATTCATATTCTCGACAAAAAAACGATACATTAATGTTTGGTCATTCTCAATAATTTATGTCACATCATAATGCACAACAAATATGAAGTTAAATCCTGCATTCAAATCAACCACATATGATTTTGATTAAAATATGTTTCTCTAACTTGCATACATTGTTGTGGCACTTTTTAGCAAAAAGTGACAGAGCATATCACTTTTCTATCTCCAAGCCTCTATTCATATTCAAGACAAAATAACGATACATTAATGTTTGGTCATGCTCAATAATTCATGTCACTTCGTAATGCACAACAAATATCAAGTTAAATCCTGCATTGTAATCAACCACATAGATGATTTTGATACAAATTTGTTCCCCTAACTTGCATATATTGTTATGTCACTTTTTGAGCAAAAAGTGACAGACCATATCACTTTTTAAACAAAAAGTGACAGACCATGTCACTTTTCTATGTCCAAGCCTCAATTCATATTCAAGACAAAATAACGATACATTAATGTTTGGTCATGCTTAATAATTCATATCACTTCGTAATGTACAACAAATATCAAGTTAAATCCTGCATTGAAATCAACCACATAGATTATTTTGATTCAAATTTGTTCTCCAAACTTGCATACATTGTTATGTCACTTTTTAAGCAAAAAGTGACAGACCATTTCTCTTTTCCGGCAAAAAGTGACAGAGCATGTCACATTTCTATCTCCAACCTCAATTCATATTCAAGACAAAATAACGATACATTGATGTTTGGTCATGCTCAATAATTCATGTCACTTCATAATGCTCAATAAATATCAAGTTAAATACTACATTCAAATCAACTACATACATGATTTTAATTCAAATTTGTTTCTCTAACTTAGATACATTGTTGTGTCACTTTTTGAGCAAAAAGTGACATACCATTTCACTTTTTAGGCAAAAAGTGACACAGCCATGTCACTTTTCTATCCCCAAGCCTCAATTCATATTCAATACAAAATAACGATACATTAATGTTTGGTCATGCTCAATAATTCATGTCACTTCACAATGCACAACAAATATCAAGTTAAATTCTGCAATAAAATCAGCCACATAGATGATTTTTTGTTCAAATTTGTTTGTCTAACTTGCATACATTGTTGTGTCATTTTTTAAGCAAAAAGTGACATAGCATGTCACTTTTTAGGCAAAAAATGACAGAGTATGTCACTTTTCTAACCCCAAGCCTCAATTCATATTCTAGACAAAATAACGATACATTAATGTTTGGTCATTCTCAATAATTCATGTCACTTTATAATGCACAACAAATATCAAGTTAAATCATGTATTCAAATCAACCACATAGATGATTTTGATTCAAATTTGTTCCCCTAACTTGCATACATTGTTTTGTCACTTTTTGAACAAAAAGTGACAGAGCATGTCACTTTTCTATCCCCAAGCTTCAATTCATATTCGAGGCAAAATAACGATACATTAATATTTGGCTATGCTTAATAATTCATATCACTTCGTAATGCACAACAAATATCAAGTTAAATCTTGCATTGAAATCAACCACATTGATGATTTTGATTCAAATTTGTTCCCCTAACTTGCATACATTGTTGTGTCACTTTTTGAGCAAAAAGTCACAGACCATGTTACTTTTTAGGCAAAAAGTGACAGAGCATGTCACATTTCTATCCCCAAGCCTCAATTAATATTCAAGACAATATAACGATACATTAATATTTGGTCATGCTCAATAATCCATGTCGCTTCATAATGAACAACAAATATCAAATTAAATCCTGCATTCAAATCAACCACAGAGGTGATTTTGATTCAAATTTGTTTCTCTAACTTAGATACATTGTTATGTCACTTTTTCAGCAAAAAGTGACAGACCATGTCACTTTTTAAGCAAAAAGTGACATAGCATGTCACTTTTATATTCCCAAGCCTCAATTAATAATCAAAACAAAATAACGATACATTAATGTTTGGTCATGCTCAATAATTCATGTCACTTCATAATACACAACAAATATCAAGTTAAATCCTGCTTTAAAATTAGCCACATAGATGATTTTTTATTCATATTTGTTTATCTAACTTGTATACATTGTTTTGTCATTTTTTAAGTAAAAAGTGACAGGGCATGTCACTTTTCTAACTCCAAGCTTCAATTCATATTCAAGACAAAAAAACGATACATTAATGTTTGGTTATGCTCAATAATTCATGTCACTTCATAATGCACAAAAAATATCAAGTTAAATCCTATATTTAAATCAACCACATAGATAATTTTAATTCAAATTTGTTCACCTAACTTGCATACATTGTTGTGTCACTTTTTGAGCAAAAAGTGACAGAGCATGTCACTTTTCTATCTCCAGGCCTCTATTCATATTCAAGACAAAATAACGATACATTAATGTTTGGTCATGCTTAATAATTCATGTCACTTCATAATACACAACTAATATCAAGTTAAACCCTACATTCAAATCAACCACATGGATGATTTTGATTCAAATTTGTTTCTCTAACTTGTATACATTGTTGTGTCACTTTTTGAGCAAAAAATGACAGAGCATATCACTTTTCTATCTCCAAGTCTCAATTCATATTCAAGACAAAATAACGATATATTAATGTTTGGTCATGTTCAATAATTCATGTCACTTCATAATGGACAACAAATATCAAGTTAAATTCTGTATTAAAATTAACCAAATAGATTATTTTGATTCAAATTTGTTTCTCTAACTTGCATACATTGTTGTGTCACTTTTTGAGCAAAAAGTGACAGACCATGTTACTTTTTAAGCAAAAAGTGACAGAGCATGTCACTTTTCTATCTCCAAGCCTAAATTCATATTCAAGACAAAATAATGATACATTAATGTTTGGTCATGCTCAATAATTCATGTTACTTCATAATACACAACAAATATCAAGTTAAATCTTGTATTTAAATCAACCACATTGATGATTTTGATTCAAATTTGTTTGTCTAACTTACATACATTGTTCTGTCACTTTTTGAGTAAAAAGTGACAAAGCATGTCACTTTTCTATCACTCAAGCCTCAATTCATATTCAAAGTAAAATAACGATACATTAATATTTGGTCATGCTCAATAATTGATGTCACTTCATAATGCACAACAAATATCAAGTTAAATCCTGCATTTAAATCAACCACGAAGTTGATTTTGATTCAAATTTGTTTGTATAACTTGCATATAATGTTCTGTCACTTTTTAGGCAAAAAGTGACAGAGCATGTCACTTTTCTTTATTCAATCCTTAATTCATATTCAAGACAAAAAAAATAATACATTAATGTTTGGTCATGCTCAATAATTCATGTGACTCCATAATGCACAACAAATATCAAGTTAAATCATCAATTTAAATCAACCACATAGGTGATTTTGATTCAAATTTCTTTGTTTAACTTGCGTACAATGTTCTGTCACTTTTTAAGCAAAAAGTGACATAGCATGTCACTTTTTGAACAAAAAACAATATTCATATTGACATTTTTACAAACACATTGTATGCATCACTGTATTTGTAACTAATATTCACAAACATGTTTTGAAGACCTTACTCAATAGTAATGATTTATAATGAAGTGAATAAAGAATAATTTGTCTACATTGAAATCGGAATATGTGATAATTTAAATCAAAATTATTTGTATGCATTACTAAGCATGTTATTGAATATCTTCAATAAAAAAAATCAGAAAATTATCTAATTCAAATAGAAACTATGAAGAATAAATAAAATTTAGCATATTACCTGAGAATTTTGGATTTTGAGTTATGATTTTGTATTGAATTGGAAAAGAAACAACGAGAAATCCTTAATAATAACGTGAAAGAAATCGGTTTTATTATGAACTTGGATTTGTAGAGAATTTGGATCTATTTTTGGGTTGATTATGGAATAGAATTGGAATTGATTTACTTTTTACAGTATTATTTACTGTTGTAATAGTTTAGGATGATTTTTCAAAAAATCCTCAATTTTGTGGGTATTTGTTTAACTTCCTCTAATTACAATACAATATGTAGCCCATTATAGGGATAAAAAATCCAACATCTCTCTCTCATGCGTTTGAAAAGAGATATACAAAGTGTCTCTCCCTTGTGCGTTTGAAAAGAGATAAATTGCAAATTTAGTCCCCTATCTTTAGCCAAAGTAGCAATTATGTACCCAACCATTTTTCGTTTGGTAATTGATTTTTTGTTCCCAACCATTTTTAGTTTGGTAATTGATTTTTTGTCCCCAACATTGAAACATAAGCAAAGTCCCTTGAATTGGACGGAAATCGTCCAAAGGGATTGATTTTACTAATTTTTAAAAATTTGATTAAAAAATTGGTTGGGGTCTACTTTGGCTAAATAATTATCATTCATATATAATATCTAATTTAAAATTATTTTGAATTTTATTCATTTTTTATTTTCTAATTTTCTATACTAATTAGCTAGCTAAATGTGCAAATTTTTGTTATTTAGAATTTTTGTTTTCCTCAATAAGATTAGTTAGAATTTTTCCTTTAAAACCTAGAACTAGAACTAGGATTTATATTTATTAAGTTGTTTGAATAAAAAAAAAGTTGATATTCTCTCCATTCTTTCATTTATATTCATTGTGAATCAAAAATAATTAATGAACAAATTCACGTTATTCAATTCAATAGGCAAATCATATTTAACGTGTCTTTAGCGCATCGAAAGTTCTATGAAATAGTTGAACATCATTATTGAAATTTTTGTTTTCGTTGAATTCCATATACTAAATACGATTAAAAAGTCATTTTTGTTTAATTTAGTGTACCAAATATGTCGATAATTATGAGAAAATTACGGGCATGTGTGACAGTTTTTTATAAAAGTTGACAAATGTATAGTTAAAAAGTTTATAAAAGTTGTGGGTACCATATGTTGTGTAGTAAAAATTAATTGTTAACTTCGACCTCAATATTTTAAATTTTCTTAAATTGAACCAAACATGTATCATATGTAGAACTCCGAAATGTTTGAGATTTTAAAAGAATTAAGTGAAAATAAGTTTTAGAATCGATTAATTAATTGAGCTAAATAATTAATTCTTGAAGGAATGAGTTTTAGTATATCAATATTAGACTTATTTGGTAACTCGTATTTAATCTTGTACTTTAGGCTCGAAAAAAAATAATTTTAAATAAAATAAGTTCAAGTTACAATCGATTAAAAAAACCTATAGCTAAACAAAGTTGAAAGGGATTAAATTAAGGAGTAATCATCTCTTACCACCGTAGGTAGATAGGAGATCATTTATATTGTGTTGCCATGTCATCCGTGGATAACTTAAATTAAGTGGACAATTTTTTTCGACCAGAATGTTGAAATCCAATTTGAGTTTAAACTCTCTCATAATTAGATTAGTCAAAACTGGCTGCACGTAGAACATGCATGACTGGAAGTAATTCAGTATACTGTAGATAGTAGAGACGTATAACATGCATGGCTTGATCTCTACCATGGAATAAACCATTTTTTTTTTATTGACTATAAATATTATAACAAATTCTTATTTTCTTAACTTTAATATTCTACATTTATTATTCTTTCACCCGGATTATTAGTTGATTGAATGGAATAAAATTAATCCTATGCGAATTACTGAGAGGTTGAAGATGATAATTGAGAATAGAATTGAATATGGACGAAATTATTACAAATATAAAAGAATAAAGACTATGAATATAATTTATTCTTAAATTAAAAACATTTCATACCTGCTAATTGGGTCTGATTTAAAAAAATTGTCTTACTTGAGTGAATGGAATTTATTATTTGAGTATGTGAATTAAATATGTATAGATTGTCCAACACGTGATTGTTGGCCTTTAATTGCTTCTATTAATTATTCTTAATTAAAACAAAAACATACGAGTACTTCATAGGTTGAATAAGGCGGCCTCAGGAACAGAAACTCTATGTTCCCCGAATTCCAAACTCCATGTTCCCCGAATTCCAACTTTCCCGAATCTCAAACCCCACGGGGAGAGGGATTGCTGGGATACCATGAAACAATTGGGTGGATCTGACATTCGGGGAAAGTTGGAATTCCTTATTCGGGGAACAGAGAGTTCCTCTAACGAACTCCCCCACCCCTCTGAGGAATACATACAATACATTCAATTCTATAGGTCACATACAAATCTTGTTAATGAAAGCGTGGAAAACAAGATTTTTTAGTAAGTCTATTTCACACAAATTCAATCACCTAACGAGATTAATAAAGTACAAAGTATCTAAGTCGGTTTAACCCAGGCAAACATGCTCGAATCTGGAAATACCTTCCGGCAATAATAACCCTAGTACAAAAGAAAATTTTTCCAACGCTTTTTAACATATATCATCCAAAACCGTACACATTAGTTTTCGTGAATTGAAAAACAAAAATGAATGGAAGAACATGGAATCAGGAGCACACGATTATGACAATCAAACTGAAACAATAAATGAACCACGATACAATCTTGAGTGAAAGAGGAAGAAATAGAGTAATGGCCAAATAAAAACCGGTTGCGGCCCAGAAGATTGCAACTAACTTCAACGTCTTTGCAGCGTAAGGGAACTTGGGGGAGATGCATTTTGCGACCATTACTGAGGAAAAAGCAATAACCAGAGCAAGACAGAAAAAGTGCATTGATGGAGGAGTTTCACCATGAATTTGTCGAAAGAGCAACGCAATAGAAGTGGCTAATGTTAAGCAAAAAGAAATTAATGGAATTGACAAGTCAAGTAGCTGTGCTTGTGGAGGAGAAGGTTTAATAGTACCGTCTTCTGAAGCCGCCAATTCTGGAGGTGGAGGTGGAGGTGGAGGTGGAGGTGGAGGATCAAGAAATTGTAACGGTTTTTTGAGGACGCTTTTGACCCATTGAATACACTTATTAGCAACTTCCATGATAGAAATCAAGATTTCGTTTTGTTTATTTTCTAGTTGTGTCTACAATCTCTAGTGACTCTTCCTTCTTCGCGTGTTTGAAAATATATAGAGAAAAAGGTGGTGAGTCCTGAGATCCAAAGGTGGTGGCAGTTGCAAATTCATTCCTTAAACTTTAGCCAAAGTAGCAGTCATGTACCCGATAATTTTTCTTTTGGATTTGACTTTTTGTCCAAACATTTGAGATATTAGCTAACTCCTAACTTGACTTAACGTTCTTAACCCTTGAATTGGACGGAGATCGTCCAAAGGGACTGATTTTACTAATTTTCCAAAAGTTGGGAACAAAAATTTGATAAAAAAAAATTGGTTGGGGTCTACTTTTGCTAAATATATAATATCTAGTTTAAAATTATTTTGAATTTTATTCATTTTTTATACTACTTCAGCTAAATGTGCAAATTTTGTGTATAGTTTTTGGGTCAATAAATGTAAAAGTTTTGTTTTAGTTGTTCTTTTGTTTTTTTTTTCTTCTTCTTCTTCTATTTTTTGTTGTTGATATGTTAAAGAATGCTTTTGAGCTTTGCAAATGCTTTTGTTGATATGTTAAAGAGTGCTTTTGAGCTTTGTAAAAATATTCTTTTGAGAGAAGTGCTTGTTGTTTTTAATAGATTATAAGTAGTGGGTCTTACAAAATTTATAAATAAAAAATGTAGTTCCCACAATAAAAATAATATTTGACCAACAACTTATAAGCTGAAAAAATCCGACTTTGTAAGTTGTTGATTTGTAGATTTGGCTATTATAAGTTGTTGATTTGTAGATTTGGCTATTATATCTTAATATAACTGAAAACAATTTTTCATTATTACATGAATTATAAGAGTTTCGAAATTTAGCCATTTTGTTAAATAATAAAAAATTCCAATTAAATTTATTTCAGTTGGATGGAGTGAGATCATGTCCAGTTCGCCTAATATTCTATTTGAATTGGGTGGCATAAATCTTTCTTTGCTTCTTGGGCTTTTGCTTTTGAAACTTTTTCTCATTCAATTATTAATGTTGAATAACATTAACATCATAAATCTGATTTAATTTGTTGAAATTTGAGTTTATTAATTAATGATGAATGTGTTAAAAACGTCCATTTCTAAAACAAACAAAAATTTATTTCTCACACATTTGTTTTCTCTGGGCATCTAGGTGTTCAACGCGAGGGCTGGAGATGGTAAAATCCTTGTATGATTTGACACATATCACTTTCAGTCATGCATTTTTCCTAGTGTAGCCAATTTTGACTATTTAACACATAAAATAAAAAATAAGATAAAAATAAAGATCCCTTGTATCCGCCTTCACACACAACGTCACTCATAGCTCTCAATCATCTATTGTTCTTTTCCTTAAGTTGTAAGATGGCTTAAATTTTTGACCAAATCAAAATAAGCCATAAGCTAAGTTTATCCAACTTATTCTAATTTATAAGTATGGTTAACCAAGTAAATTATCAATTTATCTTCCAACAACTCAACATTTATCATCCAATTAAACACTATGAAGATATTTCTATAATTTAACAATGGCCCAAAGCTTATAAGCAAAAATGGATCATCTAAACATATGCGTTTATTGTACTTATAAGCACATAACATCTAAACATATAGACTTTTAGAAAATGTACTAATTTTACTTAGAAGATAGATCCATCTTATAAGCCCAACCAACATGCTCAAATAATTGATATGACAATACGATCGAGTATAAATTTCAAAATTTTTGTATGAACAATAGATTAATATAAAAATTGTTACACCTCTACTTCACGTGGAGTCCACATGTCCACCACTTGAAAAGTGCCATGTAGGCAATTTTCTGCTAGCCACGTGAGGGGTTTTGCTTGGCTCCCACGCACCTCCCCAAACCAATGATAGCTTAAATCATCAACTTGTAGCTCGCAGAGTGTTCGGATGAAGATCGACCGTTAGCCAAGCCTCACCTCTAGGCGAACCTTTCGCAAGATCAAATGAGAATGGCGACCCCAATTATATTCAGCTAACGGAGATCTGTTGGCAAAGCCTTGTTCCCTGAGGTCTCAATTTCTATGTTACGATAGCTTGGTATATTGGAGCATGGGTCCAAAGGGATTTATTACAAAGGAAATATTTTTATCAATCCTTAGATCAAGAGAGATATGGGAGAATAACCGCGAATTAGGTAATTTTATTATGAAAGAGGCAATATCACAACGATGACAACTCAAGCAACCAATGTTTGTGCCACACGTGTTAATTTAGGTTAGTACCATCTTTGATCTAGTTCAACTAAATTTATCTACAAATACATCCACTGGTTTCAAAGAAAAGGGACGCAATATAAATCCTAGCTAAAGCTCTACCTATTTGTCTCTTCCATAACCAATATTTTTGTTTTTTTTATTATTTTATCGACAACTAACTTGACTGTCGGAGTGCAAATGATGGTCAGAATCTCTCCAATATGGAATCTTTGCTTACTAACAATGTCCGAGTATACAAGTAACATACATGTAGACACAGAGGTGGCAAGATATTTGTTGACGTCAAGATCGTTCAGATTTTGAGGTTAACAGATTGGTGTCATAAGTGGAATTTAGATACTACATTAACCACGATTGAAACGTGAACAAAAGCCCCAAAACTCGTAACAAATAAGAAACAATGGGCACTAGTGAGAACAATACAACAACATACTCATAGAAGAAGCAAGAAAATCCACTGATAAACACTTGTCCAGTGTAAACACCGATGTTGGAAAACTAATCAGAGGGAGGCCTATCTGACAAGAAACATGGCCGATATGGCCATTGATATGACTTAATCTAAATCGTACTAAATTCCAAAACAAATTCAAAATAAAAAAATGACTAGTTGGACTATCTCGACCTGCAATATTGACGGGTCTGTGGACTGATTCGATCCACAAATTTGGAAGAAGGTCCGTGCCTAGTCTAGAATTTCAATTTTTCCATCGCTCCACTGTTTCGAAGACTTAAGGGATTCTCTTACGGGCTTAGACTAATGAGGAATTCGACTCACAAAGAGTCAAATAATTTGGGATAGACATAGAGAAGGAATATGGGGCAAAGAGATGTCACTTAACAAATGGACCAACTTGGAATGCTTCTAGAATCAATGGTTGCCAAGTCGCGCCCAGACCATATATTTAGATGGGTCGGTTCAATGGCGTCCAAATCTAAAGTTTAAAATCGTGTCTGTTTCCTTTTGGCCTCAATGGTGGATGTTGATTCTTTAAATATTATTTTGGCCTCAATGGTAAACGTTGATTTATTTCAAATAATAAAAAAAAAAAAAAAAAAGAAAGAGTAATACTATTTATAATCGTTCACTAACGATAGTCTATCTACATGGCATTATTCAATTATAGTAATTATTCATAATTACTGACTATAAATAATATTACTTAATTGAAGTAAATAATTACTCCAATTGAATAATACCACGTAGTCATCAACAACATTATTCTCTCTAGAAAACACATTTCATATGCAATAAAGGGTTGTTTTAGCTTCTTTCATGATCTTAACAACAGCAAAGATGACAATTAATACGACAATTGGCATGGGACAAGTTGATATTTAATTCATTTTAGAAGCATATGTAGTGATTGTTGGCCTTTAATTGCTGCTATTAATTCATCCTAATTAAGTAATGGTAAATTACACTAAGGTCTCCATTCTTTTTAGTTCGTGACAATTTTATCATTATTTAATTTTATTCACACATATTATCTCAACATTTTGATAAATTCACACAAATAGTCATTTCTGACAATTTTGCCTCTTACCATAAATAAACTAAAACAGCAAAGAAAAGAAAAGATTAATTATACTCATAGTCTCTATTCTTTCAATTTTGTAACAATATCATCATCATTCAATTTTATTCGCAGATATCGTCCCCGTCCTTCCATTAATTCTCATATATAGTTCTCACTTACGAAATCCGTCCAAAATGGTCGTTAACTGGGTCGTATAGTGTTTTTGACTTTTACACACGAGGATATTTTAGTCAATCCACCTAAAACAATTGGCGGACGCCTAAATTGAATTAGTGAGGAATTTTAGTCAATCCTCCTCTTCATCCTTAGCATTAGTCGAAATTGAATTCACAATTGGCAGAGGCCTAAATTGAACATACCTTTTTGAACTAGAATCAAACGAAGCATATGAAGTCATGGAATTTGGGAAGATTTTAGGGGTTTCCAAAATATTGGATTTTGGTCGCGAAAGGGAAGAAAATAGAGAAGAGGAAAAGGACGACGACGACAACTAAGGTTGATGAAGCGAAGAAAACAACGAAGTAGAATATGAATTAGGGTTCCTATTTCCTGGGGTTTCTTCTAGTTCCTCTCGTTTAAATTGAGGTTGGGGTTTTGGCGTAGAGGGTCCTTGAAATCAAACGAGGTTTGTGCGAGGTGGGATTTGTGTGGAGGTAGTGAATTAAAGAGAGACAATTTCGAATGGGAGTGAATCGAAGATTTTTCTGGGTGGTTTTGATAGAAAATCATTTTCTCCTTCATATTCTACCTTGAAATTTTTAGGATTCAAATATTTTTCTGGTTGGTTTGGCTTTGCTGATTTTCTTTTTCTTGTTCTTCATCTGAGGATGCATAATTTGCTAGCAAAGAATCCATCAAAAAATTAATAAATTGAATTTCACTCATAAAAGAGAAGATGATAAAAGAGAATTACACTCACATAAAAGAGAAAATGATAATTATATTCACAAAACACTTTCTATTTTTTGCATCATATTTTAATTACATTTAACATCCTTAATTTATGAACATTATATCACTCATGTCCCCAATTTTTTTTTATCACATTTTTATCCTCAACTTTTCATTAATTAGCATATCTTGTATTTGATAACGGTTTCCGTTTAAAATATTTGTTGAGAATTCGTAAAAAGATTTATTTGTCTCTATCATATTTTTTTTTAAAAAAATAATATATACAAAAGTTCGATAAAATATTTTTCCTTATTTCAAAGCTCACGTAAATAAAATATCTCGACAGAAACTATTATTAATGATGAAATGTGCTAATTAATGAAAGTTGAAGATAAGAATTCGATGACAAAAAATTAAGAACATAAATACAACAATAAACAAAAGTTGAAGATCTTAAGTACAATTAAAATGTGGTGCCCTTATAATAAATTGTAGTTTGAATATAACTACTCAAGAGAAAATGATAAACCTAAATTATTTTAGGTGGATTGACTAAATTACCCTCGTGTTTAAAAGTCAAAAACACTACACCTCACCCAGTTAACGACTATCTTGGACGGATTTTGTGAGTGATGATCATATGTGATAATTAATGGAAAGATGGAGACGATATATGCGATAAAATTGAATGGAGATGATATTGTCACAAAGATGATCAAAGAATAGGAACTATGAGTGTAATTAACTCAAAAAAAAATAAAACGAGAAAATTACAATTGATGTCACTAACCTTTTCAAAAGTGCAAATACATTCTGAACTTTTTATTGTTTACATTTTTCATTTAAAATAATTAAAATAATTAAAATCAAAAATCGAAAAACAAAAATCAAAACAAACAAAAATAATAAGAAAAAAATTAAACCTCCCGTCGTTGAAACAAATGCCTCCACCTATCAGTGCCAACACAACCAGACTGTGCACCCAAATAAAGAATCAAATGTCAAACTTAAATTCTGGTATTTTATTCTTAGCTTGACTCGTTTTGATTATTTGATATCACCACTTTTGGTTCATTCTGTCATTAGTCCGGTCCAGTTGTTTCCATACCCAGCAAATTTTCATGTTCTCTATTTATAGATATAATTGAAATTTATTTGATAGTTTTAGATCTTACTTTACTTTGAAGTTGACATACGAGAGAGAGAACAGATATGGGAAGCACAAGTGACTTAAATCTACACCCAGAATTTCAACAATAACACCCACTATTGCTTCATATGCTAAAGCACAGCTCTAATATATTTTCTTTGCACGTCAATCGCATGAAATCAAAGATTTTGTGCTTGTCAAATAAAAAACCTTTGAGAAATTCAGAACTATTATGCTCTTTATTAAAGGAGAATGTGCTGCTCACTCTGGCTTGACTTTACGACTCAAATTGATGGAAATCGTGAAAAGGGACTGCCTTTGCTTATTTCTAAAATGTTGGGGGGACAAAAATCAGATGAAAATTTGTTGGTTGGGGACAAGATCACTACTTTGGTCAAAGGTTGGAGACTAAATTTGTAATTTACAAATCAATTTAGAGCATGTTTGGTTAAGTTCTTTTAAAACTTTTTTTTTTTCTTAAATATATTTTCAACCACATATTTCGTGAGACACACAACTTTTATCAACTTTTTAACTATACATTTCATCAATTTTTTTCATAATCTCCTAAAAAATATTTTTAAACTCTATCAAACATACTTTTAATATCAAGATATTTACACTTGGTGGGAGATTCTCTATCATCTAGAGGCAGTGGAGAGCTCCTGTTTTATTTCCAAGTTTCTTTCTCAAGACGGTTGTTGCTGACGTTGTTACATATTCGTATTTTGATAGCATTTGATTGTATTCTTTATTTATTTATTTAATTATAAATATTAGGATGAGTAGACTATGAAGATGTTAAAAGAGGGATTATTAACTCCAACAACCACATGCAAATTTGACACAGCTATCAAATTATTAATAGTTTGTTTTGAAACCTTTCTTTTCAGGGTTATTAATATAAATGCCTGAGTTTATTATGCTAATTGCAAATCTATTGAATTTTTTTAAAAAACAAAATAATACTACATAGAAAAAAATAGCATATTTATTGAATATTTAATAGAAGCTAGAAATCCTCATTCCATTTTTACTTTACTTTGATATGGATAAATATCATTCCATAATTGTCTCCCAATTTGAATTTCAAACATCATATTCATGTACGTCTTTAACACGAAATAGTTTCACAATCATGTTTCTATAATACATCTCTATTTCTAAAAATTGTAGACAGAAATATATTTAGAACATCACAAATCCTTACATCGGTATATTTTTCTTGTATTTAAAGTGATTTATATCTTAAAGCATGGTTGAAAGATTGTAAATAAAAGGGATGTTGTGACTATTATCTAACACTGTTGCTAGATGACAACCCGTTTTTTCAGTGAAGTCTCTAATTTGTAACAAACATCATTGACGACAATTTCTTGATTGTGGAAACTGGGAATTTAACATCAAGAAGAGTTTCATCAGGTATCTATTTGATTTAAAAGTTGCATTTGAATTTTTGGTAAGTTGAATTTTTTATGAATTCTAGAAAAGTGAAATAACATATTAAATCATTGAACTGAATGAATCAGTGCAATACTATTGTATGTATACAATTATTCAAAATTGTTGGTAAATTGTTATGGAACAAAAAAATGTGTTTGATACTTCACTGTAATGCAATGAAAATGGTCCATGGTTTGTTTTTTTTGTGTGTGTGTGTGTGTGGGGTAACATAATTTACAATTAGTAACATTTGTCGAAAACGAGAATTAAGATATAGTGACCTCAATATGTCGACATATTTGTTTATGAAATAACATAGCTATTACTGAATTAACATAATTGTTACTAAATTAGTATCATTTGTCGAAAACGAAAATAAAGATACAGTAACTTCAATTTGTTAATGTAATTGTTACTGAATTAACATAGTTATATAGTAACTTTAATATGTTAACACGATTGTTAATAAATTAAAGTAATTGCTAAAGAAATACTTGTTATTGCATTATTGAATTCAATTGTTGAAATGATTGCCCATGTTAATGAAGTACATGCAATGTTAATTAATGTAATTGTAACACTTCTATGTGGATTAACATAAAATTATTCCCTTCAATATATATGTACACTATTAATCTGCTTCAAAGACGAAAGAATTAGCACGTATGTTATATACTACTGGACAATGTATGAAAATTGTATTTTGTGGTGCAAATACGGGATTTGTTAGTGTTTTGGTTTACTATGATGGTGAGTGGGATCGTTCACAAACTTATTATGAAAATTATTATGTTTTGGTACATGCTTAGATGAAATCTGGTTTGAATTGGTTTAAATGATTACATGGGTAATTATGGTATTAGATGAATTAATATGATTTATTCACAATTTTGGAAAGTGTTTGGACCTAATTTAGAATAAGTCACCTATGAATAGGGATGGCAATGGGCGGGTCCGGGCGGGTCGGCCCGGCCTGCCTTCCCGCCCGCCCATGAACTTTTGGCCGCCCGCCCGCCCCCGCTAATTAATTCGGGGCGGGGCGGGCGGGCGGGCAGGCGGGCGGGCGGGCGGGCGAGGCGAGGGTGGGTCGGCCGTTGGACCCGCCTAAACGCCCATGAACTTTTTTTTTTTTTTTGTTAAACTGAAAAATAATTAAAAATATATATACAATTTTTTTTAAATATTTATACCAAGCAAAACAAAAAATTATAAGATTTGGGGTTGTGGTATAGTGGTTAATGTTAATAGTTTATAAGTTCTAACCCGGTTTGATTCTTCTTTAGTTTATTTTTAGTGAAAATCATAATTTCTACTATATTTTATGATTTTTCAAAAAAAAAAAAAAAATTTTTTTTTAGGGGCGGGTCATGGGCGGGCGGGCGGGGGGTCGCCTTTGACCCGGCCCGGCAGATTTTCTGCCCCAAACCCCCCCTATTGCTTCGGTGGGGTGGGGCGGGCGGCTCTTGACGGGGCGGGCGCAGGCGGGTTGGGTCGGTGGTTTTTTTGCCATCCCTACCTATGAATGACTTATTGGCAATTTTTCCAAATAAAAAGACCACAAATATATGTTAGAAACTAGAGCTGGAATATAGGCTGGGTCAAGTAGGGCCATACTTGAAAATGGATCGGGTCACTTTGACCCGCTTTTATCTTGGTCATAAATATGTTAGTTCGGCCTAGTCCATCGGACCCACCCAGTCTTAACTTTTTTTAAAATAAATTTTTATACAATCTAATACATTGCATTAAATACAATATTAGATAACTTAGACAATATATATTTTGAGATTTTTAAAAGATTAATTTATAAAATTGGACCTCTCATGTAGCAGTCAATAGATAAACATCATTTTTCTTTCAAAACAATAATATTTTTGTGGTTAATTGTAAACTATTTCTTGACATTTTAAAAAAATATATAAATAGTAAAAGCATGCTAGTCTTATTGCTTTGAGATATAAAAGCATCTCCAATGCATTCAATGGATTAGAGAAAATGATGTGTCACATCATCAAATATACAATGTCTATTAAATTTACTTCTACAATCCACAACGTAGAATACTATATGAGGCTGACATGGCACTAGAAAAAATAGAATATGTGAAATACTCCTTCTACATTTAGACGCTATGTGATATTAGATGAGTCAATAATTTTTTAATTTTTGACTTAATTTTTTAAAATTCTGTTAAATGGATTAGTTTTATTATTTTCAATTTAAAAAATAAATGTCACATAATCAACATTATTGGATTGTAAAATGATCCATTTGAGAGAATTTTTGGACTTCACCGCCTACTCATTCCACATAATCTCCAAGTCCGTCTATTTAATTGTCACGTCAAACACAATCCATTGAGTGCATCAAAGATGCTCTCTTTGGCTTAAATTAAAAAGTTTACTTACAAATAAATTTAAAATAAATAAATTACTTGTGTCACCAAACATAATTTGGATTGAAACGTGAATTAAACTAAATTTTAATTAAATCTAACATTATGTTGGAGTTTGAGATTTTTGGAATAATGTTTCAAAAAAAGATAATTTAAGTTAGAGAATTGGGCTGATGCCATTTTAGATTGATATTATTTTGATTATGCATTTGGGCAAAAAAAAAGTGATTAGTGTTAATGAGCAAAAAAAAAAAAAAAAAATGCAGGCTAAATGGGCAGGGCCATATTGGACTGGTTTTGTTTGGGCTAGGGGCAACCCAACCTATAATCCGAGTTGCGCAATTTTGCTCTAGTCTAGACCACCTATTTTAATGAAATATAATTAGAACATATTCTACTCCGCAAGTAAATGATTATGGTATATTTGGTTTTACATAACTATTTCCGGGTGAATGAGAAATTACTATCAAAGGTTAACACCTTAAAACTTGAATTGTAAAAAGAAGTGGAAATTTTTTTTCCCACTTTGGAAGATAAAAAGATTTGTGACTACTTTATACATACCTAGTTTGACAATTGGGTTTGGGCTCTAAAAGGTACCAATAGTCTTTGAAATGGGAGAGACCTAGATCTTATTGGATTCGGTTCAAAGACCCATACTCGCACAGCCACATGCCAGGCCGCGCATGGGTCGTGGGTCGGCTTATTATAATTTTTTTGGACATTTTATTTAAATCTTCCAAAATTAATTAATTAATTGTCTGTTGTATTTTAAATTTCATTTTATAATTTATACTGATTAGTATTCTGTTGTATACTACTTAACGAGTTGTATTCTGCTTACATTTAATCGCATGCAAATCTGACTGAGTGGTAGGCCCATTTTAGAGTTTGTAGAAATTAATTAATTCATTCAGCACTTTTAGTAATAATTGTTTTTTGTTCCGGTTTTTCAAAACAATTGTTTATTAATTATTGCTCAAGGTTTCTGTTCTAGGCAGATTCTGTACAACCTCATCATTAGTTGATTATTTAATCTTGCATATCTATACATTTTATATTCTGGAATTAAAGATATAAGTCAGAATCATACTCAATATTAGCTTCTAGATAGTAGATAGTATAACACGTTCTCTAATTTCAAGGCAAAACATGAAAAGAATCGTCTAATCCTTTTTAATATTTACAACATAAACAAAAAATAAAAATAAATTACTTACAAGTTACACATGTGTATTATCATCATACTCAATATTAGCATTATTAGGGCGGGGAATATAGAGCTTTTTGCGAGGTTCGGCTTCAGTAATTGACGTCGTCGTTTCAAGTAGCCTCTTGAGCATTATCACTTGCTGAATCACCTGCGATTTGTTCTCAATCGTATGTGATTTGGAGTTTTCATTGTTCAACAGAGATCAAAAATTGTGAAGATGCGCTACGATTTAGGGATTTTAGAAAAAGATTTGCTGAGATTTTTAAAAGATTTTGTATTGGTATGTAAATGAGAAGTTTCTTCCGTTTGAATTTTATGGACGCGATAATCTAGGATATTTATAAGCGGTTAATTATAATTATATTTTAAAAATTGATTCTAATTCATTATTAAATTAATTAACGTAATATTAACAATGTAGCTTTTTAAAAATAAATTAGTTAAGTTGTTAGAGTTGGAATTATTTTTAGATTGATAAGTAGTGTATGTAATTTCTACTAATTTAGCTACATACTTGATTTTCTTTTAAAATTTCACAATGACTTTTTAATATTTTAAACTCTAAAAATAATAAATGTAACAAATGTACCACATATTTTTTATAATCAGAAGTTGATTTAGGAGTTTGACAAATATTTTAAAAATGATTATGAAATAATCTGACTCACCTGGCAGCAGATTTTGAGAAGCAACAAAAGGGTAGCTTTTCAAATTATGCTTTTAGCTTTTTCATTTATATATTATTAAAATACTCATTTTACCCATTATTAATTAAACTAATTCTTTTAATACCCATTTGAGAAGTCAAATTGATGCAAATTTGATGCATAAAAAATAATGTAAATTTAATTAATTTTTGTACTATATAACTATACTTTTATTTTGTAATTTTTATAAAATTTGAAATTTATTAGGTGTTTATAATTTTATTTTAAAATAATAATAATGAATGCATTGTCTTGTTAAAAATATTTGACAAGGAAAAAAATGAATTTTACCACTGTGATAATAATAATAATAATACAAAATAATATTATATAATCAATATATTTTTTAGTAATTTAATACCGCTATAAAGAATAAATTATTTTTATTTACCAAACGCTCAAATCTTCGCTTTTGAAACATACTCGCAATTTTAAAACAAGAGTTTACCAAACACTTATCTCGATTCTTCCACCTCTAATTCTTTCTCTCCAAGAGATGTTGGGTTCGATTCTTTTAAAAGCACAGCAATACCAAACCAAGCCATAGTAACATATATCAAGCAACCCGCTTTGAACTTCAAAATCACTTGCAATCGAAACAACTTTCCTTCAATTAATTACTTATATTAAGTTAGCAACATAGTGATCAAGATTACAATAAACACATAGTTTTAATTCATTTTTTATGTCGATTACTAAATCAAATTACAATTAAGTCCAATAAAATTTACCCACAAGCATAAAATATTGCACTATGCAAGAAAAAATATAAAGAGAATACTACTCTCAAGGTAGAAAGTTAGAATAGTAGAGAAATAAAATATATTCATAAGTATAACCCTGTTCAATATACCAAGAAAATAAAATCACTAATTAACAACTTATGCTAATCTATAATAAGCATTTTTACTACTTATTACCGCAAGTTCACAAGAAATCTTATGCATATCTTACGACATTTGTGTGATTTAAACTTTTTTTAATATTTGATACATTAGAATGAATAAAATTAAATTGAAATAATTTACAAAGTCCGGCCATAATGAGGAGAAATATGGAATAAGTTTAAATTTTAAAGCAACAAAATAATCTTGTGAGATCATAATCGAAGTATTCAGTTCTAGGATTTGTATTAATCAATTATGTTAGTGAACTACACACAATTCATTACATCATCTAAAAATGAATAACAGTCTTGTTAAAAATCAATTGAAAATATTTCGTCCACCTTTTAATAATACGCACTTTTCTTAATAAGTTTAATATATATTTTACTTAGTCTTTCATAAGTGAAAAAATAATTAAAAAATTCACTAACAATGATCACAATATTAAATATTTAATTAAATTACAACACGTGCCTTGCACGTGAATTTCACTAGTATATATAAAAGACTACAATCAAGTGCTATCAAAAGAGATCTAGAGATGTAACTAATTGGGAGTCTCTAATTAATTTGAATTATCCAATAATTAATAATTAAAATTTCATTTGCTTTTGATCTATTGAATACACTTTATTAGAAACTTCCATGGTTGATGGTAGAGACCAAGATTTCTGCTGCTTTTTCAAATAATCCATGCAAAACCAATTCTTTTCTGCCAACGTCACCCAAAACAGTGCAAAGTAGTTTCCGTGAACAAAAATGGATGGAAGAACATGGAATCAGGAGCACACGATTATGACAATCAAACTAAGAAAATAAATGAACCACGATACAATCTTGAGTGAAAGAGGAAGAAACAGAGTAACACCCAAATAAAAATCGGTCGCAACGCAAAAGATTGCAGCTAACTCCAACATCTTTGCAGCGTAAGGGAACTTGGGGGAGATGAATTTTGCGACCATTACTGAGGAAAAAGCAATAACCAGAGCAAGATAGAAAAACTACATTGATGGAGGAGTTTCACCATGAATTTGTCGAAATAGCAACGCAATAGAAGTGGCTGATGCTAAGCAATACGAAATTAATAGAATTGACAAGTCGGGTAGCTGTGTCTATGGAGGAGAATGTTTATGATTCCCGTCTTCTGAAGCGGCCAATTCTGGAGGTGGAGGTGGAGGTGGAGGTGGAGGATCAAGAAATGGAAACGGTTTTCTGAGTGTGATTTTGTCCCATTGAATACACTTATTAGCTACTTCCATGGCAGATTAGAGATCAATATTTCGTTTTGTTTATATTGTGGAGGTGGAGGATCAAGAAATGTTTAGTTGTTTATTTCCTTCTGCAAGTGTTTGAAAATATAAAGAGAAAAAGGTGGTGAGCTTTTCTTGTGTGTCTATAAAACAAAAACTTTTACATTTATTGACACAAAGTGTACTACTATATATTGACACAAACTATTACTAAACAGTAAATACTCAACCAATGATTGTGACACAAACTATTACTAAATAGTAAACACTCAACCAATGATTGTGCCACATGTGTTATTAACAAATATAATAAATATAACAACAAGTGTTACAAAAAAAAGTATTTTTAGAATAAAAAAACATGACAGTATTTTATGAAATTTTTTATTTATTGTAGTTATTTCTAAAAAAATCCTATTTTTATTTTTCTTTTTGAGTCCTAATACACTTAGGTAACTTTTGGCCCACATTTTTAAGGACTTTTAGAGATGGTTTTGGACTGTAATTAGAAAACTATATATAGGAAATAAAAACTAATAGTCGGTTGTTGAATTTTGGGAGAAAAACATTACACAAAAACTCGAACAGGAGATCAAGAATTACTCTTTCAAGAACTCAATCAAGATCAAGATCAAGATCATCATCTTTTGAATTTTCTTCGTCTCCGGGTGATGAATTCCATATTTTCTTCTCATTTTTATTTTTTTATTATTAGTATGCTAGACTAGTTTAATTAATGCTAGGATTACGATGAAGCTTGTCGTTTAAATTCTTCCATCTTGAGACTTGGTTTTTTGACGATTTATTTCAATATAGTTTTGAATAATTAATTTTGATTTATTTGTCTTTACAATTATATACGTAGTAATTGTATGATTGTTGTGGTTTGTTTTACTATCGAAAGATCGAAAGCATGCTAAACGTTATTTTAATTATCTTAAAGTCCGATAGAGGATAGAAATATACCGCTATGCTTTAAGTGATCTTTAATTATCCATAAAAATTTAATGCATTCGTTTATATTCGCATTAATCATAGAGATATAGTCAAGTCATACTTATGAATATGTTTAATTTTATTCGAGAGAAACTGTTAAACAATCTAAGGATATTGAACTTCATAAATGATGTAATTTGTTAAAACCAAGAATCAGGACAGAGAATTAACAACTATAAGTAGATTCGGGATCCTAGTACTCTTCTTTCTTCAAGTTAAAGTAATTTTCATTAATCAAATTTTTAGTTATTTGAATTATCATCATTTAATTGTTTTTAGTTCAGATTTTAGTAGTCTTTAAATACCAATTTTTCAAATTTCATTAGATTCGGTTAAGGTTCGTATAATTGGCAGTGACTTATTTAAATTCTTGTGGGAATGATATTTGGACTTATAATCTATTTTATCACTTGAGCGATCCGTACACTTGCAGAATTATTAAAGATATAAAATCATTGACAAGTTTTTGGCGCCGTTGTCGGAGATTTAGTTTTAGTTCTTTTCAGTTATATTAGCACTAATTCGAACTTTATTTATATATTTAATTATTTATCATTATTTTCTTTAGTTATTTCAATGTTTGAATTGTTTCTCTTCAGATTGTTGCATGCGAAGTGTGAGACACGAGTCTCTAGTTTTAATTGATCCAAAAATTGAACGCACTTTTCATCGTAGGCAGAGACAAGCAAGAAAAACACACCAAAAAGATCAAAAACAACAAGACAAAATGCAGAACAACGAGATTGTTCTGGCAAGACAGGAGATTGATGAAGACAATATACTAGTCGGAGATTTTTTGACTCCACAGATCATCTAGAACCAATCTAGTATTGTCTACCCACCTTTTGGACAGCCAAACTTTCAGTTGAAGACTAACGTCATTCATCTATTTCAGAATGGACATCAATTCTTTGGCAGGACCAATGAGAATCCACATACACATGTTTCAAGATTCTTGGAAATGTGTTAACACTACAAATATTAAGAAAATCTCAGACGACGCCATCCAGTTACGTTTGTTCCCACATACTCTTCGGGACAAGGCTCTTGAGTGGTTGGACTCGCTGCCAATTGATAGCATAACCACCTAAAATGATTTAGCCCAAAAGTTCTGCACAAAATTCTTTCCACCTGCTAAGGTTTCGAAGTTGAAGCATGATATAACTATATTTCAACAGTCAAATAGAATCTTTTGATGAAGCATGGAACATATTCAAAAATATGCTAAGGAAGTATCCACATCATGGCGTTGGCAAGAGACAACAAATTCATTATTTTTATGCTGGACTACTCCCTTCATGTAAAAGCATGATTGATTCTTCATCTAACGACTCTTTATCTACCAAAACAGTGGTTAAAGCTTTATATTTTTTTTGAAAGAGTAGCTACCATCACTGCCATGTGGCCATTAGATAGAGTCATACATAAGAAAACTGCAGGAGTACATGAAGTAGGTACTTTCACGGCAATATCTGCAAAGATAGATTTATTGGTACACAAAGTGGAAAGTATGCCACATTCAGCCAATACTGTGCAAATAAAGAAATCAACATATGAAGAATGCGAAGCTAGTCATAGTACATATGAATGCCCTATTCCATCACTACACCTGAGCCGATCGATTATATTCAAGGTGGTCAACACCAACAAAGTAATCCATACTCTAACACGTATAACCCAGGTTGGCGAAACTATCCAAATTTCTCTTGGAGGGACAATCAGAATAATATCATACCACAGTTTCAACAGCCAGAAAAGAGTACATCATTAGAAGACATACTTGGTAAATTCATCAAGAAAACTGATCAGTACATAGAAACTACTAATCAGTTCATGAGAAAGACGGAGACCTCTTTTCAAAATCAAGGCACTTCAATAAAGAATCTCGAGACACAGATGGGTCAGATGACAGTTGCTTTATTAGGCAGAACACCAGGTACTTTGCCAAGCAATACAGATCTGAATCTCAAAGAAAGTGTTAAAGCTATTACTACCAGAAGTGGGGTTCAATTACCAGAAATCCATGTAAAAAGATCATTTGCAAATAAAGAAGTGGTACCTTCCACTGATGAGGAGTACGTCGAACAGATTGAGCATACAACAGATATGAAAGAGAGTTCAGGCACACCACAGGTTAAGAAAATCATTCCTATCAAACCATATGATCCTTCGATCCCATTTTCTTAGAGGTTACAAAAGCACAAGCTAGACAAGCAATTTCAAAAATTTCTTGAGATCTTCAAGAAACTACATAACAACATCCCTTTTGCAGATGCACTTGCTCAGATGCCTAGCTGTGCAAAGTTTTTGAAAGACGTTCTTTCAAATAAATGCAAGATGGAGGAACATAAGATGGTGATGTTGACAGAAGAGTGTAATGCCATTTTGCAAAATAAACTACATCCTAAACTAAAAGTTCTAGGGAGTTTTACAATACCTTGCACAATTGAAGATTTTTGTTTTGATAAAGCTTTGTGTGATTTAGGAGCTAGTATTAACTTGATGCCACTTTCTATTTTCAGAAAATTAGGTTTAGGAGAAACTAAAAAACTACGGTAACTTTACAGCTAGCTAATCGTTCTATCAAACATACAAGAGGAGTTGTTGAAGATCTTTTGGTAAAGGTGGACAAATTTATCTTCCTAGCTAATTTCATCATTCTTGACATGGAGGAAGATAAAGATGTTCAACTTCTTCTTGGTCGACCATTTTTAGCCACTGGTAGAGTCCTAATCGATGTACAAAAAACTCAACTCATTCTGAGGCTTAGTAAAGAGCAAGTCACATTTGATGTCTTCAAGGCAATTAAATATCCAACCGAGTCAGATAGTTGCTTCAAAGTTGATGTGGTTGATAATGCAGTTCATAAAAATTTTCAACTCAATAATCTATCAAATCCATTGAAGGCTTGTATTATGCACTCTCAATCCACTCACACTTATTTTGGTGAGGTTGAGATGTGCGCAAGATATCTTGAAGCTAATCCTCTATATATACGCCGACTACGCTTTGAGGAGTTGGGCACGGGTTCTACAAAACATCTGCCTTCTGTTCAACAACCTCTAAAAATAGAGCTCAAGCAGTTGCCATCACATCTTTGTTATGCCTACTTGGGAGAATCCTCTACTTTGCCTATGATCATCGCAAATTCTATTAATGAGCTTGAAGAGAAAAAATTACTCCGAGTGCTCCGAGAACACAAGACAGCTATTGGTGGTCTATTGCTGACATCAAGGGCATCAGTCCTACACTGTGCATGCATAAAATTCTCATGGAGGATGATTTTAAACCAAGTATTGACAGTCAGAGAAGGCTCAATCCTAATATGAAAGAAGTGGTCAAAGTAGAGGTCGTGAAGCTAATAGATGCAGTGATTATCTATCCAATCTCAGACAGTTCTTGGGTCAGTCCAGTTCAAGTAGTGCCAAAGAAGGAAGGTATCACTGTGGTTCAGAACGAAAAGAATGAGTTGATTCCAACCAGAACAATCACAGGATGGAAAGTTTACATTGACTATCGCAAACTCAACACTGCTACTAGGAATGATCACTTTCTCCTTCCATTTATTGATTAGATGTTGAAAAGACTTGCTAGATATTCTCATTACTGCTTTTTAAATGGATACTTTGGCTATAATCAAATTCCAATAGCACATGAGGATCAAGAGAAGACCATATTCACATGTCCTTATGGTACCTTTGCTTACCGTATGATGCCTTTTGGTCTATGCAATGTTCCTGCCACTTTTCAGCGTTACATGATGGCCATCTTCTCTGATATGGTGGAGAAATTCATTGAAATATTCAAAGATGATTTCTCGGTGTTTGGCTCATTCTTCGATGAGTTCTTGGAGCACCTGCACCTGGTTTTGCAGTGGTGTGAAGATACAAACTTAGCTCTTAATTGGAGAAAGTGTCACTTCATAGTTCAAGAGGGTATCGTGTTGGGACATCAGATTTCAGCTAAGGAGATTGAAGTGGATAAAGCAAAAATTCAGATTATAGAGAAATTGCCACCACCAACTTATGTCAAGGGTATTAGAAGCTTTCTTGGGCATGCCGGGTTCTATTGTCGCTTCATCAAAGACTTCTCAAAAATCACAAAACCTTTGTGTACTCTACTGGTCAAGGATGTGCCATATGTCTTCTCTGAAGAGTGTTTATTGGCATTCAACACTCTAAAAGAGAAGCTCATTTCAGCACATGTGATAATTACACCTAATTGGAGTCTACCGTTTGAATTAATGTGTGATGCAAGCGATTATGCAGTTGGAGAAGTCTTGGGGCAGCGAAAAGATAAAATTTTTCATGTGATACACTATGCCAGCAAAACTTTGAATGATGTACAACTCAACTATGCCACAACTGAGAAGGAGCTCCTGGCTGTAGTCTATGCCTTTGACAAATTCAGATCATATCTTGTTAGATTAAAGGTGATAGTCTACACTGATCACGCATCCTTGAAATATTTATTGGCAAAGAAAGATGCAAAACTGAGGCTGATTAAATGGGTGTTACTTCTACAAGAGTTTGATCTAGAGATAAGAGACAAGAAGGGAAGTGAGAATGTAGTAGCTGATCATCTATCCAGACTTAAGCGGAAAGAACAGATCGAGAACATGGATATCACTGAGGTGTTCCCAGATGAACAAATTTTTCACTTGGAAACAGCACCATGGTTTGCTGATATAGTAAATTTCTTAGCTAAGTCCGTCATCCCACCTGATTATTCAAGTCATCAAAAGAAGAAAATTTTCTGACTTGAAGTACTATTTTAGGAGGATCCCATTCTCTATAGACGAGGTCCGATCAAATTATTAAGAGGTGTATTCCTCAAGAAGATGTCCTTCGATACTTGAGCATTGCCACTCTTTAGCCTCTGTACCGGACACTTTGGTGCCTCTAAAACAAATGCTAAAATTCTCCAACAGATTCTATTGGCCCTCTCTTCAAAGATGCACATCTTTTTGTGAAGGGGTGTGATCGGTGCCACCACGTAAAATATCTCGAAAAGGAATGAGATGCCTCTAAATAGTATACTTGAGGTCGAGCTTTTTGATGTTTGGGGTATTGATTTCATGAGGCCATTCTCCTCTTCATTCTCGAATCAATATATTTTGGTTGCTGTCAACTACGTCTCCAAATGGGTTGAAGCAGTCACCTTGCCTACCAATGATGCAGGGGTTGTGGTAGATTTTCTACAAAAATACATTTTCACTCGTTATGGCACACCCCGAGCCATTATTAGTGATGGGGATAAAGACTTTTGCAATCGTCATTTTGAGTCTTTGTTGGCAAAATATGACGTTCGACATCGTATTGCTACTCCCTATCACCCTCAAACCAGTGGACAAGTAGAAGTCTCCAACTGGGAGTTGAAGCAGATTCTTGAGGTCTTGATTTAGAAGAGTGTTTGACCCCAATTTGGAAATTTAATCGAAATTTTTTCTTTGACCCTAATTTGGAATTTAACTGAAATGAAGGTCTTGACATAGAAGAGAGTCATTAACTCAGATGTAAATAGATTTAAAAAATCCATATTAGTGTAGGTGTTCCCGACTTAGTTTTTAATAGATTTTATTAAAATTTAGGTGTCCTTAACTCTAATTTAAGTAGATCTTTTAGAAATCAAAGTATCCCCAATAACTAGTGAATTTTTAAAGATTTTAACAAATTTTAATAGATTTCAAGCACATAAGTATAAATACCAAATTATTTAATAATTCTATCCCGTTGTAATGGGTTGAACTCAATCTTACTCAAACTCAACTCAAAACAATACCAATTACTCCACTGTAACTACAACTCATGAATTCCAGCTCAATTTACAATATGGAATTATATTTAAGAAATGGGGAGGGATTAAACGAGCAAAGGAAGAAGAAACAAGATGAAGAAGATGAAAATTAATTCACTGATTTCCAACAGAATTTCATACATACCTCTCTCTCCTCACGTGTACAGAATATAAAAGCTGAAAAAAAGGAGAAAACGTGTTTTATAAAACAATGTTTTCTAACAAACAGAAATGCAATTTGATTAATCCAAAACAGCATCACTTCAACTTATTGGAACGGTGTCGTTTCCCTTCAGCCCAAAACGGTGTCGTGCGTATTGTTTGAAAATTGGTTTAGGCGGTTGGTCATGTTCCCTCTTTTTCTCCAGCTGATTTGCCGCCATGGTTGCTGTTCATGCTGTTGTTCATGACAACCCCCACCCTTAGAAAAACCTAGTCCCCAAGGTTGAAAGTTTGGAAACTCCCTTTCGAAAATTTCAGAATCTTCCCGAGTAGCATCATCGGTTGACTGATCTACCCATTTAATTAACCACTTAGTTCCAAAATTGATTTCCCTTCTTACCATTTTAGCTTGCGTAACTGTCTCTAGTTGTTTGTTCATCTCATCTGTTACTACTTCAGGTAATTGCCCAATGGTTACTGCTTTATCCCCAAACTTCTGCTTCAACAAAGAGACATGAAATACTGGATGAATTTTTGCTTGGCTGGGTAAATTGAGTTTATAGGCCACTTCTCCAACTTTCTTGTCAATCTGGTAAGGTCCATAATACTTAGGACTGAGTTTGTAATTAATCCTTCTAGCCAATGTTTGTTGTTGATAAGGGTGTAACTTTAAGTAGACCCAATCTCCCCATTGGAATGTTCTCTCACTTCTATGTCGTCAAGAAATAACTTCATTCTAGCACTTGCCCGTGCTAGATCCTCCTTCAATTGCTTATCCATCTGATACCTTTCCTGTAGAATATCCTCCACAGCTGCCAGCTTAGATTGCTGATAAGGGCCCATGGCCAACTGAGGAGGGTAGATCCCATATAATGCCTCAAATGGGGTTCTTTTTATTGTAGTATGATAGGTGGTGTTGTACCACCACTCGACCAAAGAAATCCATTTCACCCATGCCTGGGTTTGTGATAGGTCATACACCTCAAATACATCTCCAAACACTGATTTAATCTCGCAGTCTGGCCATCTGTCTGGGTGGTGGTAGGTGAACTTAATTGTAGTTTGGTACCCATCGATGAGAAAAGTTCTTGCCGAATGCACTGGTAAATATTTTGTCTCTGTCGGATACAATACTTTACTTTGAAGACCATGTAACTTGTAGATATTATCTAAGAATTTTTGGCTCTTGTCTTAGCGTAAAAAAAGGATGGGAGAGGGTAATGAAATGCCCATATTTGGTGAATCTGCTCACTACTACCAAGATTGTGTCCTTACCTTGAGACTTAGGCAATCCTTCAACAAAATCCATAGAGATATGACTCCATGATCTAGCTGTGGAATGGGTAAAGGTTGCAGAAGTCCAGGATAGGGTACATGTTCTCCTTTACACCTTTGGCATATATCACATTGCATAACTTCTCGTCTGATATCCTTAGCCATCCCAGGCCAAAAGAAATGCTGTTTTGCCCTTTTTAAGCTAGCTTGTACTCTAGAATGTCCTCCTTCACAAGAATTATGTATATTCTGGATTACTTTCCTTCTGTTATCTCCACCCTCACCAATAACCAGTCTACTACCATGCTTAAGTAGCCCATTCTGGTACTGGTAATCACTTACTGATGATGGATCAATGTTCAGGGCCTGAATTTTTTCTCCAGCGAAGTTATCTCCTTCATAGCTTTTCATCACCTCATTTATCCATGCTGGAATCACTTGGGTGACTGATATGCATTCACCCTCATTTTCAACCCTCCCGGATAATCTGCATCCGCTACAACATTTTCCACCCTTTCTTGTATTGTATTTCATAGGAGAGACCTAGTAATTTCATCGAGCCACTTTTGTTGTAAGGGTTGTTATCCTCTCTGTCCATAACGTAAATTTTAGAGATTGATGATCTGTCTTAATGATGAAGTGGTAGCCTTCCAAGTAATGTCTCCATTTTACTACAAAGAAGAACCAAGGCTAGTAATTCCTTCTCATATATAGACATCCCCAAACTCCTTGCCCCAATTGACTTACTAATAAAGGCCACTGGTTTCTTCCCTTGCATGAGGACAGCCCCAATGCCACCATAGCAAGCATCGGTCTCTACTACAAATGTCGATCAAAATTAGGTAGAGATAGTACTGGAGTGGTGGCCATGGCTAGTCTGAGACTGTCAAATGCTGCACTTGCTACTTCATTCCATTTGAAATTATCTTTCTTCAATAAATCTGTAAGTGGTTTGGCCAATGACCCATACCCTTTTACAAATTTTCTATAATATCCAGTCGACCCCAAGAAGCCTCTCAGTTGTTTCAGATTAATAGGTTTGGGCGAGATTGCATTGCCTCTATCTTCTTTGGACTCTTTGCTACCCCTTCTTTGCTTATGATGTGCCCCAAGTATTCCACCCGAGATTGGCCAAAAGAACATTTACTCATCTTGGCATATAACCCATTCTCCTCGAATTTTTAACACCGCCTTTCGGATGCTCACAAAGTGGCTATGCACATCCGTGTTGTAAATTAATATATCATCAAAAATACTAGTACAAACTTCCTTAATCGCTTCTTGGAAAACCTTATTCATCAAACTTTGGAAGGTGGTCAGGGGCATTAGTAAGCCCAAAAGGCATAACATTGAACTCATAAAGTCCACGATGTGTTCTAAAAGCATTTTATAGATGTCTTCATGTTTCACTCGATTTGATGGTAACCACCACGAGATCAATATTGGAAAAATATTTTGCTCCATGTAGTTCATCAATTAAAGGTATTGGATATTTGTCCTTCACTGTCAAATTGTTCAGCTGCCTATAATCCACACAAAACCTCCAAGTACCATCCTTCTTTCTCACCAATAGAACAGGGGAGGCAAAGGGACTGTTACTAGGCTGTATGATTCCTGTCTCCATCATCTCTTTCACTAACCTCTCCACTTCAGCTTTTTGTATATATGGACATCTGTATGGCCTGATTCTAAAAGGTTGCGCCCCTTCATGAAGGATTATCTGGTGCTCATGACTCCTCATGGGAGGTAATCCTTTAGGTTCAAAGAAAACGCCGTGAGAAGTGTTCTAGGAGGGGTCCGATTTACTGCTTTGAGTCTCGGCTATTTCCTTTGCAAAGTGATTGTATAAATCGCCCCATGATTCCACAGTCTTGTTGATTCAACCATTTACCCAAATTTTCCCCACTGATCATCTCCACTTTGGCCTCTCCCCTTTTCACTGCTCAGAGTCACCTTCTTACCTTCAAACTGAAATCGAATATATCCCTTATTGAAGTCAAATATTATAGGCCCAAATTGACTAAGCCAGTTCACTCCCAAGACCATATCACTCCCTCCTAACCTCAGTGATCTTAAGGAATATTGGAACTCCATTCTTCCATTTGCCATAACATGGGCTGACACATGGCTCTACTCTCCAACCTTTGTCCATTGGCCATGTGATCATGATCCTGGTATGATCAGCCAAGTACCCCAATTCTTGGACTAACTTCTCATCAATGAAGCTATTAGTGCTACCACTGTCAATCAATATGGAAACTCTCCTTCCTTTAATTCTTCCTGGAATTCTGATGGTCCTATGCTTCAGATTCCCCATCAAGGCATTAATAGAAATCTGCATAATTTCTTCTCCATCCAGTTCTTTTTCCTCATCCCTTCCTTCAACTATCTCCTCTACAACCTCACCATTACAATGGACCTCCTCATCAACTAAAATGAAATTGAGCATTCTGTTTTTGCAAACATGACCAAAAGTGTATTTCTCATCACATTTGAAGCATAGACCCAAGTTTCTTTTTGTCCAGATGTCATTAGGAGTAACAGTTTTAATATTGGGGTGTGGTTCTTTGTGGGGTAAGGAAGAAGTTTTATAGTTTGAGTTAAAGGAATCAGGGTATTTTGGGTTTGAATCAGGGGGTCTAGTCTCATGTAAGGCCATTTGTTTGGGGTGTAGGTTTTCGTGTTTTTGGTAATTTTATGTGAGGTCAGAATGGTGTTTTCTTGTAGTAGGGCTACTTGAAGGTTTTGCAATGGTTGTGGGATCCACCATCTTCACCATGGATTTAATTTCTTCTTTCAATCCATCGATGAATATGGAAATGTAGTAGGTTTACGTAAATGGGGTAATGACATCATGACTTGAGATTTCAGCCTCAAATTGTTCTTGATATTCGAAATTGATCTCCTTTGTCTAATCTTGCTAAAGACCTCAATCACTTCTGCAGCTGTAGTATCAGAAAACCTCCTACAAATTTCAGCTGAAAACAACCCCCAATTAGCATTAGGTTGGCTAGAGATGAATCCATGAAACCAAATATCTGCCTTCCCTTTGAGATACATTTCAGCAATTCCCAACCTCATCTCCTCAAGAACTTGATGAATCTGAAAATATTTCCTAGCCTTCCTCAACCACTCTCTGGGTCCTTCTCCATTAAAATATGGAAAATCAATCTTAGGTAGCTTTGTACTCATTCGGTTTTCCCTTTTCATAAAAGCTGGGGCAAGAGTTGCCTGGTTCAATTTCTAGTACTCCGCTACCAGTGTGTGGTGTGGTGATACCCACAGCTCGTTTCTCCTTCTGATCCATTTTGTTTCCACTCATTTGTGCTAACATAGAGACTATTGATTCATACTTACCATTCATATCCATCATCAATTGCTCCATTCTCTCTGCTTAGTGCAAACTACCTTGAGTCCGATCGCTTGATTTTACCGCCATACCCAAATCACTAACCTCCCCGTCCAAACTTTCTAAGATGCTCTTGGTTGGATTTGCTTCGTGTTTCAAATGCCATGCCTGGATCACGTTCTCGCCCGATACCAATGTAATGGGTTGAACTCAATCTTACTCAAACTCAACTCAAAACAATACCAATTACTCCACTCAGTAACTACAACTCATGAATTCCAAATCAATTTACAATATGGAATTATATTTAAGAAATGGGAGGATTAAACGAGCAAAGGAAGAAGAAACAAGATGAAGAAGATGAAAATTAATTCACCGATTTCCAACGAAATTTCATACATACCTCTCTCTCACGTGTACGAAATATAAAAGTCGAAAAAAGGAGAAAACGTGTTTTATAAAACAACGCTTTCTAACAAATGTAAATGCAATTTGTTTAATCCAAAACAGCGTCACTTCAACTTATTGGAACGGTGTCGTTTCCCTTCAGCCCAAAACGATGTCGTGCGTATTGTTTGAAAATTGGTTTAGGCGGTTGGTCCTGTTCCCTCTTCTTCCCCAACTGATTTGCCGCCATGGTCTTTGCTCATGCTGCTGTTCATGACACCTGATCCTCAAAATTTCAATCCACTTTTTGTCTAACGCCTTTCTCCCCCTCCTCTATTTGTGTCACATATTTGTGTTTTTTATTTTATTTTCAATTTACTCAAAATGTGAAGCAATAACAACAGCGGGGAAAAAAAAAAGAAGAAAAAAAAACCACAATCACATTCATAGAATTAAGCACTCCCAACCTATAAAAACGTTAGAATTACTCAACAGAATCGTCACTTAATCAACTGAAAATATTCTCTTACCGCCAACCAAGTCAAATTTTGTTCAATAACCCTCAAATTATCAAAACAATAGAATCTTGAACTGAATTATTTATACAATGTTGTATTTGTAGACTTGGATCTGCAATACATTGAGTAGATCCAGTCTAGAAAAAATCCGAAAGAAAACTCGAAAAATATAATTAAGAAAAGGCTGAATCATTCACAATTGAGGTTGATTGTGAAGAAAGAAAGCAAATTGTGCACCAACAACTCATGTTTTTTATATAATAATAAATAATAATCATTAAAAGCTGAAAAATTGTGATTTTTACTTTTTGACTACAAATTCAAAGAAAGCAAATTGTGCACCAACAACTCATGTTTTTTATATAATAATAAATAGTAATCATTAAAAGCTGAAAAATTGTGATTTTTACTTTTTGACTACAAATCCTTTTATATTATATGTTATCATTATGGGTTTCTTACTCTGTTTTTCTTTTGGATTAAGAAATAGAAGTACAAAGAGTACATCGAATTAAGCTCAGATAAATGGAGTTTAATTTGGTAAAATATTCTCTCTTTTTTTTTTTTTATGACTCAGGTGTTTTAAGCTTCGCCTGACTAATCCTGAGAAGTGGCGGTCTTCTTCCCTGGTTCGTCACCCAGGTAAATCCGAATGCGGTCACAACTTATACACACTTGGACCGGACATTCGACGATTCTTCTTCTTGTGGACCACTACCTTCCAACATAGTTGTTGCCTTCCAACAAGAAATATTGCCTTACAGGTGCCGCGAGGATTCGAACCCTCAATCTTCCGTAGAGAACCCTCCTACTTTATGGAGCTTTGCTTATTGACCTTTATGTACTAATTTCACATTGACTAATTGTGATTAATAGTTTTTTTTTTAAATTGTTAAACACTTTCTTTAGAATACCATATTTTGGCCGTGAAATTGGAATCTTTATGATATAGAAATCCGTGAGAATCCATTAAATTCTATAATATAGAATTGTATAGAATTTGTGAAATTCTATGAAAATTAAAAATATTAAGAAATCTTTTAAAATTTGAATTGAAGACACATTTTTTAATTTGTGAAATTAGGATTTGACCTTAATTGAGAATTTCAATCAATATTAGGATTTGACCTTAATTGGGAATTTCAGTCAAAATTAAGATTTGATCGTAAATTGGAAATTTTAATCGAAATTATGGTTTGACCTTAACAAGGATTTTCAGTCAAAATGGGGTTTGGCCTTAATCTGAAATTTGAATTGAAATTAGGATTTTGACTTAATTTCAGAAATTAGGGTTTGACTTCACTTGGAGAAATTAATCTTTGACCTCAATTGAGGAAATTAGGGGTTTGATCTTAATTTGAAATTTCAATCAAAATTAAGATTTGACCTTAAATCAAAATTAGTGTTTGAACTTAATGGAGAATTTCAGTCAAAATTAAGGTCCGAACTTAATTGGAGATTTTAATTCAAAATTGGATTTTGGATTAAAATTGCAATAGGATTTTGTAATCAAAATAATTAATTAATATGATGAATTATTTAGTTTTATATTCTAGTGAGTTAATTAGGGTACTTTGACTCTAATTGATAATTCCAATTGTAAGTTTAGGTTAGACTCTAATAGGATATTTTAATTCAAGATTGAATTTTGGATTAAAATTGCAATTGATTTTTGTAATCAAACTAATCAGCGATTAATTATTTAGTTAGATAATTCCATAGTAGATTTTCTAGATGGTTTAGACAAGTTTTGACGATGCTCAAGAGCGGATTCAAAAATTTAGTTCACATGAGCTCAAATTTAAGAAAGCCAATAAATGAACTTGGAGGAAGTTGCACGGTCGAATTAAAGATTGACCTTCGTCAAACCATCAAAACGTATATTTTCATTAATTGACTTTTTAAAAATTGAAAACAAGATTTTTTTTTTTCTTGACATTCCATTTGTAAATTCTAAAAATCGCAAACAAACGAAAAAAAAAAAATATATCAACAATTCAACAACAAATTGACAAGGCACAACAATATAATAATAAGCTGACAAGCCAACAAAATAAACCGACAAGGCACAACAATCAAATAATAAACCGACAAAGCAACAAAATAAGTCGACAAAACAATAATAGTAATCTAACATTTTCATTTAAATATAAAGGATTATCAATAACAATTAACCAAAAAAAAATTCTGCATTAACTTTCTTTCTTAAATAAACAAAAAAAATCATGGCAAGTTTTCCTCATAATCGATCTATATTTTATTTTTTTAGTTCATGGCATTTTTACATTTTCTCTATTAGTGCAATAAGTTTGTTCTTTTAGTAAACAAAAATTTATTTTAAGGAGTAGGAAAAATATACAAGTGATGAAAAAATATAAATAGATCACAAACAGAAAAAAATTCAGAAAATAAAAAAAAGTGTATAAAAAAATATAAAATTACAATTTACACAAATGCTAAAAAACAAAACAAAATACAAAAATACCAATTATTTGATCGCAGAGTTGCACTTTGCAATCATTTATCGGACACTACAAAGACTTGCCAAGTTGGCCGTCGAACTTTGCGATAATGCTAGTCGTGAAAGAAAAGAAAATAAAATAAAAAAATAGAATTGCCACGGGGGTCAATGAACTTAGAGCAAATTTAGGCCGATTGGACCTTGAATTTGAGGAAGTGGAGTGAATAGATGAAAGCATTGCAATCAAATTTAGAACTGAAACTTATCATTATCGTGTCATGTTCATGTTCGATGAAAAATTGAATTTGAGAAAATTGAGTGAAAATAGATGAAAGTATTACAATCATATTTAAAGCAGGAACTTATCAATTTGGGATCATCATGTTCATGTTCGTAAAAAATTGAGGAAATGGAGTGAAAATAGATGAAAGTATTACAATTAAATTAGAGCCGGAACTTATTAATTTTAGGTCTTGTTTGTGTCCACTGAAATTTGAATAGATTAGATATTGGGCTGAAAATTGAGTAGATTAGATTTTGGCCTGAAATTAAATTAAATCAAATTTAAAACAAATGGGTTAGAGATTTGGGTTTGGACTTGGTTATCTAAATTTTGGGTTAGGGCTATTTTTAAATTTAGACACAGGGCTACTTTTAAATTTAGACACAGGGCTATATACATATTAAAAATAAAATTGGCTGGGCTGGTTGGATTTGGGCTGAGACTGACCTGGGTTGTAGTCAGGCCCAACCCTCTCCCAAAGCCGCTCATGGTCATGGTACAAATTAGAATTAAATTGACAAATTGTATACTAAACATCAAAGTAAATTCATATTGAACTTGAATGTTTTTGTTATATAATTTTTATTTTGAATAATTGATATGCATGATGGATGATTTTGGAGCATAGACCAATACGATTGAATGGTAAGATTTATGTAAATGAATGGTCTTGATAAAAGTAATGGAGTCATATCCTACTGGGAATTATTTCAAATTCCACAAATTTATAATGATTGCTATGAATTTGAGTTAATGTGGGAGTAAATCAATTTAATTAAGTCTATATTAAATTGATTATTGCATGATAATATATTTATAAGTAGCTATCTTTACTCTATTTTAGGTTGTGAGTTTGAAAAATGATTAAACAGATGAATTTGCGAACATCATTATTTGAAAATTATTCTCAAGTATGAAATAGTCGAGATTTTTTATTGACAAGGCAATCTTGGAAAATGAATTGTAAGGCTTACCTCAGCAGTCTGAACGAAATGTTAGTCTCGAGGAAAGGTTACTAAGCTTTTGCTTCACATAACTATATAAGAGATGTTAATTTGTCTCTTCTTCAGCCTCTTGAGGATTGGATACCGAATGTGTATTTCATATTTGTGAACTATACCGGGGCTAAAGTAAAGTAAGACACTGCAAAAAGAAGAAATAGACCTAAGCGTAGAAAATAGAGCAAGAGTTGTTGCATCAGCTATATGAACTTATTTTCTACATTTGCCTCTTGATTTAGTTTTAGAACATTATATTTTGTAAGGCCAAGAACGATCAGATGCTTTCAAGAAGATAAACATTCAACACAACTAAGCAATATAAACGAAAATAAACTGTAAAGAACACATGAGATTTTTCGGCCTAAACTCCAGAGGTTCGGTGACCAAATCTAACACATACATCCTCTGTTGAGCATCCACAACGTGGAATATGCTCTAAGCATCAATATAATAACCAATCGGCAACCAAAGTACAGAGTAGTTCAATATTACAGACTTCCCTCAAACCACCAAGGTTTAACTCTCAAGAAATCACAGAAAACAACCCTCAGTTACTGTTCACGTAAGAACATCACAATTTCCAGTGTTTGATTCGACAACTAAGAATAAAGAACCAAGTAGTCTTTATCTATTACCAAGAATCATCAACTGATGATATTAACAAAAGAAAAAAAGATGAAGATTTCAGAGCTTCAGAGAAGATGAAGACGAAGAGAGCATTTCACCAAGAAAATCCCTAATCTGTCTAACCGAGAAGTGAAGAATCCAGAAGGTCAAGAAGTGTATTTCAGAAGCCAAGTTTCATCCCAGGGTTGTAATGACTCCACGTGTAAACATCTGGTGAATTGTTTCCACTCAGAAAGGCGTGTTTCCTTTAACTGAAGATTTAACAATTCTGGTGGCATACACGCTTTTCCCAACAGCTCTACCTTGCTACCAGGAATTGATCATCTTCATTGATACATAGAACATGGCCACCACTGTTTCATTGCTCTGTTCCTGTAAAGAAAATTTAAAAAATTAAATGGAAGGAAAACAAACTAATCAGATTCAACCTGATCAATTGAAAGAATCTTCAAACAATTCTTAAACTTATTTAAAGGAATTACTTTTGTTCCCATATTAGAAAGATTGTACTGAGTAGCAATCTTCTCAAGTTTCAAAATGCCTTTTGAAATAATATCTCTTATAAAATGATATTTAACATCTATATGTTTTGATCTATCATGAAACATGGGATTTTTACTCAAGTGTATAGCACTTTGATTATCAGAGAACACAATAGCATTTTCATCTACAAAACCAAATTCCTTTAATAAACTTCCAAGCCAGATACCTTCCTTCTTCGCGTTAACAACAAAGAATATATTCAAATTTCAGAGAAGATAGAGCAACTACCTTTTGAAGTTGAGATTTCCAACTAATTACAGTACCACATAATGTAAAGAAATAAGCAGATGTGGATCTCCTATTATCTTTATCACCTACAAAGTCAGAGTCTGTATAACCTTTAAGGGTTTTACCTTCTTTGCATTTTCTGAAGACCAGACCCATATTTGAAGTGCCTTTTAAGTATTTGAGAAGCCACTTAAGTGCTTCCCAATGGCATTCACCAGGATTAGACATAAATCTACTCAATACACTAATGCAGTAAGCAAGATCAGGTCTTGAACAAATCATCAGTTACATAACAAATCCAATCACATTAGCATAAGGAACATTTTCCATTCTTTCATATTCTTCCTTAGAACTTGGAGAGTAATCAGAAGACAATTTAAAATGATTTGCAAGAGGTAAACTAACAGGCTTTGAATTAGACATAGCAAATTTCTCAAGGATATTTATCACATAAGACTGTTGATTCAAAATAAGCATGTCATTTTTCTTGTCCCTTTTAATCTGCATCCCTAAGATTCTTTTGGCAACTCCTAAGTCTTTCATATCAAACTCAGAATTTAGTTTGTCCTTTATTCTTTTAATTTCATCTTTATTATGGCTGGCAAGTAACATATCATCAACATACAGCAAGAGATAAAGAGAATTTGCCCCTCCAGAACCTTTACATTAAAGACAAGAATCAAATTTGCTCATCTGGAATCCCAGATTTTGAACAGAAGTATCAAATCTTATGTACCATTGTCTAGGAGCCTGTTTAAGACCATACAAAGATTTCTTTAAAAGACAGACCAAGTCAGACTTACCTCTTTTCTTAAAGCCTAAAGGTTGATTCATATAAATGGTTTCATCTAACTCACCATAGAGAAAGACAGTTTTTACATCTAGCTGATCCAATTCCCACCCAAACTGAGTTACCAAAGACAAGATAATTCTAATGGTAGTATGTTTTACTACAGGTGAGAAGATTTCAGAATAATCAACATCCTCTCTTTGAGTAAAACCCTTAGCTACAAGTCTGGCTTTAAACCTGACATTGTTAATACTACCTTCACTTTCTTTTATCTTGTAAATCCATTTACAATCAACTACCTTATGATTTTTAAGTTTTTCAACCAAAATCCAGGTATTGTTTTGCATTAAGGAAGACATTTCTTCCTCCATAGCAGCTTTCCAGTTTAAAGAATCTTTACTATTCATTGCCTCATCATAAGAGAGTGGCTCATTTTCAACTACTTCCTGATATGTGAGAAAAGAGACAAAATTATCATCATTGAATCTAGTAGGTGGTCTGATATGCCTTCTCTGTCTATCTCTTGTGAGTTGATACTCATCAATAGGCAGAGTTGCAGAATCAGTATTGTCATCTGTAGATTCTTCATCATTTTGTAAAGTTATTTCTTGATGATTTAGATTTTCTCTTTCTCCCATATCTTCTCCATTCTCTAAACTAGAAGACTCCACCTCAATCCTGATATCTCTATCTTTCAGATTAGTAGAGGTGTCTTTCAAACATGGCATTAAGGACTCATTAAAGACTACATCTCTTCTAACTATTACCTTAAACCCTCTCTCTTCTTTTACCCAAAGTCTATACCCTTTTGTGTTTTCTCCATATCCCAGTAAAACACACTTTAGAGACCTAGGCTCAAGTTTGCCTAAATTTTGGTGAGCATATGCAGCACAACCAAAGATTTTAAGATGAGAGTAGTCTACTGGTCTTTTGGTCCAAACTGATTCTGGGACTTTAAAGTTTAAGGCAATCGGAAGGACTTCTATTACACAAATAAGCAAAGAAGCTATAACAGCTTCACCCCGAATGTACTTAGGCAAACCGTGTTAGAAGCATGCATCTTACCTTATTTAGAAGTGTTCTATTCATTCTTTTAGCAACACCATTTTGCTGAGGAGTGTATGTAACAGTTCTATGTCTAACTATACCATGCATATTACAGAATTCATTAAACTCATAATTGCAGAATTCAAGACCATTATCTGTTCTTAAGGTTTTAATCTTAAGATCAACTTCATTTTCTATTTGGGTTTTCCAAGTTTTAAATACAGAAAAGGTTTCATCTTTAGTTTTTAGTAAGAAAACCCAAGATTTTCTAGAAAAATCATCAATGATTAACAGATAATATCTAAATCCAGATTGAGTACACACAGTAGCAGGTCCCCACAAATCAGCATGCAAATAGTCAAGTATTTTTTCAGACTTGTGAGTTCCCTTTGAAAAGGGATGTTTTACCTGTTTTCCCAATATACATGTTTCACATGAAGTAATATCACACAGATTCACATTTTCAAAAACACCTTGTTTTTGAAGAAATTTAAGCCCTTTATTGCCTATATGTCCAAGTCTTTCATGCCATAGTTTTGAGAAAACCAAATTCTTATCTGAAGTAGCTGCTGATAAACTGTGGATTGACTTAGTTTTTAGAAAATATAAACCATGTTTCTTCTCAGATTTGATGATTAAATCACCATCTTTGAAGTTATTGATTTGTCTCTTTCCAATCCTAATGTCAAACTCCATATCATCAAGGACACCTAGGGATGGCAATTTACCCCGTCCCCGCCCCCGTCCCCCACCCCGCCCCCGCCTGCTTAAAATTTCCCGCCCGGATAATTGGGTATTCGGGTCGTGCTGGCGGGAAAAATCTCAGGCGGGTTCGGGCGGAGTAGCCCCAACCCAAACCCGACCCAGAAATACTATTTTTTTTTTAAATATTTTTAATTTTGAAAATAATGGTTACAAAAAAAAAATTAAAAAAATATAAACGGGTAGTAAACGGGCGTCAGCCGCCCGCCCGACCCCGAATCCGCCCGACCCGATTTAAACGGGGAACGGGACGGGTATGGGGGTCAAAATTCCCCGACGGGGCGGGGACGGGGCGGGCCGCCCGGACCCGACCCGCCTGCTGCCATCCCTAAGGACACCTAAGGATATAAGATTTCTTTCAAGGTCAGGTACAAGCCTAGTTTTATGGAGAATCAGATTGGTTCCATTTTCTAAAACTATACTGACAGTGCCTATTCTTTCTATGTCACAGGTCATGTCATTTCCCATAACAACATGGCCCCCATCAGATTTCTGATAATTGGTGAACCAGTTTCTATTAGGGCACATATGGAAAGTACAACCTGAATCAAGAATCCATTCCTAATTTAGGTGTCTTTCAGTATTGACAAGAACTACATCATTTTTAGATTCTTCATTATTATAAGCTAAAACTGCAGTTCCTTCCTTCGTACCCTTTTCTTTTAGCTCATTTTGTCTTTTGAAACAATCTTTAATAAAATGTCCAATTTTTCCACAGAAATAACATTTCTTTCCTTTGGCATTATTTTTATTCTTTTCTTTACCCTGACTTTTCCTTTTTCCCTCAGACTAATCCTTCTTAAAGTGAAAATTAAATTTACTCGAATTTTTCCCTTTAACCACTAAGGTCTCACCTCTCAGGTTCTCTCTATTTTCAGATTTTAACTCTAGATCTTTGTTTCTAAGGGCACTAATTATAATTTCAGTGGTTAGGTTATCCCTTCCATATTCTAGAGCATTTTTCAAATCTTTGTGCCTATCACTCATGGAATTTAAGAGAACCACAGCCAATTGATCTTGTGAAAGTTTTTCATCACAATTGGCAAGGTCTTGGAACAATTTTGTAAATCTGTTTAAATTTTTATCCAAGTCAAGGAAAGAGTCCATTTTAAAAGAAAAGAACTGTTTCAAAAGATAGCATTTGTTTGGAATAGTTTTTGACACATAATATGTCTGTAATTTGGTCCATAGTTCAGCAGCAGTACTTGTTTCTCCTATGGTTCTTATCACATTGTCAAATAAGTGTAAAAAGATAGTACTCCAAGCAATTTCTTCCATTTCAGACTTCTTAATTTCAGGTATATCATCAGGCCACGAGTCATTAAGAGCTTTTGCACATTTTTGTTGCATCAAAATTGCTTTTAATTTCTGACCCCACATATTAATATCCCATTTCCCATCAAAGATATTCAACTTAAATCTTGTTGAAGTCATATTTTCAAAACTTCGAAAAAACACTTTATAGAAGATTACTTAGTAAGCTGTAAAGAATATAATCACAAAGGAGTTTTTCAGATTATAATCAGATGCAGAAGATCATATACACAATATGAAAAGGCTACTCTATACAGATCACACAACTTTTGTCTCTAGCAGAAAATAACTCCAGGATCACTACCCGTACTGGATTTATCTCAGATTCCCAAAGCCTCTTATGGAGCCTTTGGACAAAGAATAGTCTCCAGGGGGTTTCTTAGTGAACGGAGTAGTTTTATGGAAACAAAATGAAAGAACCTATCTATTTAACAAGAACAGTTAAAAGAAAAGGTTAGATCTCACCATAGGATATCTAAATCTGTACAGCACGTTGAAGTTTTTCAGAGATCCTCTTATACGAAAGCAGAATCCAAAGCTCTGATACCACTGTAAGGCCAGGAACGATCAGATGCTTTCAAGAAGATAAACATTCAACACAACTAAGCAATATAAACGAAAATAAACTGTAAAGAACACATGAGATTTTTCGGCCTAAGCCCTAGAGGTTCGATGACCAAATCTAACACCTACATCCTCTGTTGAGCATCCACAACGTGGAATATGCTCTAAGCATCAATATAACAACCAATCGGCAACCAAAGTACAGAGTAGTTCAATATTACAGACTTCCCTCAAACCACCAAGGTTTAACTCTCAAGAAATCACAGAAAACTACCCTCAGTTACTGTTCACGTAAGAACATCACAATTTCCAGTGTTTGATTCGGCAACTAAGAATAAAGAACCAAGTGGTCTTTATCTATTACCAAGAATCATCAACTGATGATATTAACAAAATAAAAAAAGATGAAGATTTCAGAGCTTCAGAGAAGATGAAGACAAAGAGAGCATTTCACCAAGAAAATCCCTAATCTGTCTAACCGAGAAGTGAAGAATCCAGAAGGTCAAGAAGTGTATTTCAGAAGCCAATTTTCATCCCAGGGTTGTAATTACTCAACGTGTAAACATCTGGTGAATTGTTTCCACTCAGAAAGGCGTGTTACCTTTAACTGAAGATTTAACAATTCTGGTGGCATACACGCTTTTCCCAACATATTTGTTTCATGCTTGGATATGAAAAGTGGTTAATATGAAGAATAATAGTAGTTCAGTATTTCTTGATAGAATTTACCATGGAAATGCAACTGTTAACAATAGAATATATATAATTCTAAATCTTGAGAATTCTATTATGAGTATAAAAAACAAAAGGCACAAAATGGATAAATCTAAAACGCATTTATCTTTGACACTGTAGACTCGGTCATATAAACAAGTAATGTGTGTATCTAAGTTATATAAGGATGGATACTTGGACTAATTTGATTACAGAATCATATGAGGTATGTGAATCTTGTTTACTTGAAAAATGACTAAGATGCCTTCTACTTAAAAAGGAGACAGGGATGTTGACTTACTAGGTCTGATACATTCCGATGTGTGTGGCCCGTTGTTAATCACAAGTAGAGGAAAATTTTCTTATTTCATTACATTTATTGATGACCAATACAAATATAGTTATACATATTGGACAAAGTTCAAATCTGAAGCTCTTGAGAAGTTTAAGGAATTTAGAACTAAAGTGAAAATCAACCAAGAAAATACTCAAGTCTGATTGAGGTGGAGATTATTGAAGTGGTGAATATTTAACATTATCTTAAAGAGAATGTGATTGTAACTTCCCGAAAATTTCATGTTTAAATTTTTATTATATATTAATATACTCCAAGTTCAAAAAAACCAATTTCTTTAAGAATTGGAAATTTTCTTTGGTGTATGATGTTAAAAGGTAGAGATAAATGTGTAAATTAAGTTTTAAGGACCAAATTAGAAGAAATTGAAGTTGGAATGTTAGGACCAACTTAGTCATACTTTATAATTAAAGACAGGAACCAAAATCAGGAAATCAGGAAATTTTGGATAAATTACAGTTTTGTCATTGTATTCGAGCCTACTTCATAAGCATTTTGTGAGTAGTACGTTAAAGTATGGGCGATGTATGTTATATCACCTCGAAGTTTATGTCGAGACCTTCGTTTTGGTATCAAATTTGTAGACTTTTCGAGTCGGGAGAAGCACAAAAAATCGAACCAAAGTTGAACCAAAGTTAAGTGAAATCTGGAATTTTGGCTAAGTGTAAAATTCCGTGGTCGAGCAACCTACTTTGAGTGAGTCATACAAGCAGCCGGATGATCTGTTCGTTTTGTATGTGTATGCGTTACGAAGCCTGTAACAAGTACTTCGTAATGGTATAAAGTTCTCTATGTTTGGATCTTGTCCGGACCTTCAAATATTGACCTGAACATGGCATCTCAAACATAAAAATCTGCCTAATTTTCTATTAAAATAATGTATTTAAGGGACATTTGTCAAGAAGTCATCATGACTTCTTAGGGGCTGTTTGGCTGAACTTAAAATCGAAAAATAAATTAATACAATAGTGCGATACTATATTCGTATGAAATAACGAAATTTGGACAATCAAACATTAAATAAGTGAAAGCAAAGAAATAAGTAAAACCAAACATGACCTTTGATTTTCCTATAAATAGACTATTCTAGCCCTTAAGAAATTCACACAAAAAAGAAGTGAGTAAAACATTTATGTGTTTATAATTCTGCAGTAATTAATACTTTTGATTTTGTTCTTTCTTTACTTTTAATGTTTATGCTAGAATTTTAGAATTGTTGCTCTATGTGTTCATAAGTAAGAAGAAATTTTGCAGTAATTCATTCATGTTTACTCTTTAGTTATGTTTAATTAATTGATATTTATGTGGGATTTTAGAATTCTGCTATACCTATGCTCAAATCAAGAAAATTTTCTTAATTATCTTCCTTTACCGATGATATTCCAACAATTTCTTCACCTCTTTCCAGAAAATATAGCAACTATGTTCTTGCAATTACTTATTAGTTTCCATCATTTACAATATGTTGTTTCTTGCACTTTTTTTCTGATTTCCAACTTTATTATTTCTTACTTTAAAACAATGTTTTCACTAATTCAAAATGGGTAATCAAATTCAAAAATTTTTAAGGTTCTTAAAGGTTAGCTTCTTGCCTTACATGTATTTAATCTCTTGAGTTTTTACCACCAGCAGTTGTATTTTTCTTTTGGCTGAAATTCTACAACTAAATCATAAAGATTAAGTGTTTACAAAGTTCAAAGTTTTTATATCATTTAATTCAACTTTTGGAGTTAGTTAAATGAAATATTTTTACTTTCAGCAACTCTAATCTATCTTATTTGAGATCAAGAAATTTATGTGAGTAAAACATTTAATTATCTTTATGTCCATTTTATTCCTAAGTTAAGAAATAATTATGTAGTAGCACATAAATTACCCATTCTTTTCCTTGTTTATGTTAAATTAATTGGTGTTTATGTTGGAATTTTAGAATTTTGTTTAGACTATGTTAAAATCAAGAAATTTCCTTTAGAGATCTCTATTTATTTCTAAGTTTCCTTTCTTATAATTCTGCAATGATACTATGCCCTTTTCTCTACTGAAGTTGTTGTTTTTATGGATTAAGAGTTCAATTTTCAGCCTTATAACAGTGGTTTTTCTTATTCCAACATGATATTGTTAATTTATTTTAATAAGTTGTTCAATTACATAGAGTTTTAAAGTTCTAAAGAGTAGTTTAGTGGTTTATATGTATGTAATTCATGATTTTTATTTCCAGCAATACCAAATTTCTCTTTGTTGTATTTTATCGAAATTTAATGTATTCAAATGTTCCAACGTCTCATAGGACCTTAATTTAACTTCTTGAAGTAGTTAAGTTGAATATTTTTACATTAATCAATTTTAATCTATTCTATTTGAAACCATAAAAACCATTATTGCGATAAGATGCTTGGTGCAGGACGTTCCCTGACTTCGTGCTTCTAGTACCTTGTTTTCATGCTTCTGGTATTCTGGATACGAACATCTAGTAGCTCTCTTACAGAATATCATATAGAAATTGTACATATGTTATATTCTGATTTTGTTTTATCCAAGCATGATTATTATGTTTTATTGAAATAAAAACATGCTTAACAAGATTTGAGATATTTATGTGGATTTGTGATCATTAAAGAAGTCTAAATTTATGATTAATGAAAGAATAAAATGAACCATGAATCACAATTAAGTCCCTAAGATTTGTACACCATTAAGTGGTCGATTGCCTCATGGACCATAGGGTCCAATATGTTAAGGTCACAGGCCACAAGGCCATATGAATGTTAAGGTCATAGGGATGTTTATGAACTCCAAGCCATAGGGCTATTTGAGGAGTTAAGGCCATAGGGCCTTTGGGATCCCAAATGAGCAAAAAGTTGCTCTAAGAAAGTATTGTAACATTAGTGCTATTTTAAGCACAAAGTTTGAGCGCTCGGTGTACAAATTTATATATATGGGACGGGCCCAAAGACAAGATAAAATTTGGTTGCATATGCATTCTGTATTCAAGTATAAATGATTGGTTTTTAGATGAATTTTGAATGCAGAATTTATTAAGAGTAGCCTTGTGTTTGCCTCACATATGTGTATCAATGAGGTGATTAATAAGAAGATAATGTTTCCTTATGATATTGGATGATTATGTATTAATTTTCATTTAGAACATATGAACTTATAAGCTAAGGCTAAGAAGTGGTATTCATGAATTGTATGAATTAAATGATAACACATTTGTATCCATTGTGCATTGATTGTTGTTTTACTCGCTAAGCTTCACCGCTTACAAGTCGTTTTATGACTTTTTAGAGAATATATAGACAATACACCGAGATAGTGAAGACTTGGAGTCAAACGTACAATGATGGGAGGGATTTTCATGTCATTACAAAGAGAGAAGTTTAGTCTCACTTTCCGCAATGGCCCAAAATATATGTTAAAGAAATAAGTTATAAAACGGTTTTTATCTATAACGCGATGTTAAGCTTTTGAGGACTCTACACTTCATCACGTGAAATATGACCATTTTCTTTTGATTCAAAAACTTATGAAAATTCTCTTGAATGATAAAATGTTGTTTTTGGTTATTTGATGTAAATCGGGAAATATAATTTTGTAAAATTTAGAAACTTGATATAATTAGAAGAAATAGAATCTCATGTACTACGTTTGTAGTCAAGTTTATAAAGTATTATGTTTTGTACATTCTTAATGTTTTATTTCTAGTTTCAGTCTTAAAGTCTCTAAAATCGTATGTTATAATTTTAAGTTAAACATTGGAAGTTAAGGAAATAAAATGAAACATGAATACATATAGATATATGACCGATATTAGTATCCATCATAAACTAATTTTTTTAACTCAACTCAAGGATACTAGTATCCTTCAGACCTGAAGCAGAAAAAGAAAAATACATGTCCTATTTTAAAAGGATATTAAATTCTTTAAAAAGTTATTTTCTAATTCCGCTATTAAGAACCTTTAGTAGACCTGAAGTAAAGAATAAAAAAAAATTTAACGAAAATTCAGAGGTCGTCACAGTGATTCTCTCGCAGTTGACTCTACCATATACATCACAACTTAATGGTATATCTGAAAGAAGAATTGCATAATGTTCGATATGTTGCGATCAAATATGATCCAATCAAAGCTTCTAAAATAGTTTTAGAGATATGAGCTTAACACTTAATCTTATACACTGAATCGTGTCCCATCTAAGTCGGTTGGTAAAAAAACTCCATATACGATATGGAGAGGAAAAACCCAATCTTTCTCACAAAACTTTTTGGTAATATCACGCTTATGTGAAGCAAATAGAGTCGGATAAGCTTGTGGCTAAACCTAACAAGTGCATGTTTGTGGGATATCCAAAATATTTTCAATTGAATATTATTTCTATAATTCCAACGAGCAAAATATGTTTGTCTAGAAACATGTTGTGTTCCTAAAAAGAGAGTTTATTCTAGGAGGAGACAGTGCGAGCAAGATAGAATTGAAGAGATTCAAGAAATCACAACATGCGAAGACTGGTTAGATAAGCAGAAGTCCTTGCTCAGGGTGTCAAGGGTGTAGACAAAAGTTGAGGATACAACTTCTTCTCATAGGTCTAGCAATGTTCCTTGTCCCAATAGGAAATATGAATTTCTAGTAAGTGATCTTAATGATGTCCAACTAACAGAGGACGATGAGCCTATTTCCTATGAAGAAGCTAAGTCAATAATTGACTGAAAGAGATGTCTTGAAGCCATAAAATTTGATATGAACTCTATATATGAAAACAAAGTATGGACTTTTGCAACCCACTTGAAATGATAAAATTCATAGGGTGCAAATGAGTCTTTGAAAGAAAAATGACATGGATAATAATGGGCATACTTATAAAATTGACGAAGCATTCTCACATGTAGCTATGCTTAAGTCCATTAAGATTATGCTTGCGATAGCAGCATACATGACTATAATATATAACAGATAGATGTCAAAATCGCATTCCTTAACGAAAATCTACAAGAGGATGTGGACATGACACAGTCAGACAATTTTGAATCCAAAGACACCAATGTGGTGTCCAAACTACAAAAGTTCACTTTTTTGTTAAAGCAAGCCTCTACAAGATGGAATATTTTTAGGATGAGATAATAAAAATTTTGATTTTATCATAAGCAAAGATAAACCACGTTTGTATAAGAAGATAAGTAGTAGTGTAGTTCTCTTTTGGTACTTTATGTAGATAAGATATTATTGATTAGAAATGACATTCTCATGCTACAATCTGTAAAATTGTGGTTGTTCAAAGACTTCTCCATAAAGGATATGAGAAAAACAACATATATACTAGAAATCAAGATATATAGAGATATATCTAGAAGGTTGCTTGGGCTATTCCAATCCACACACATAAATAAGATGCTGAAGAGGTGTAGCATAAAAGAATCCAATAGATGATTCTTTCCATAAATCATAGGATTTATCTCTCCAAAGATACATGTCTCAAAAACAAACTGAGAGAGACCGTATTAGGGGTGGCGTGGTCCGGTTCAGTCCGTTTTTTAAGAGAACTAATATGGTATCTTATATATGGAACTATATGTTCCAGTGGCGGAGCCAGACATTTTGAGTTAGGGGTCCCCATATTAATATGCAAAAAAAATTTGAAATAACATAATAGTGATGAAATTTTTTTAATACCTTATTATAAGCGTTTCTTACAAGTTTTCCTACTTTATTTTATTTATACACTATAAACCCCAATTGGCATAAGCTGGACGATCTTCACACTCTCTATCCCTTTGAAAACCATTTGCCTATCATGGAGATTTGTAGCATCATTCAAGTAAATATAGAATGAGATCGTAGAAACATGAGCTTGTGATAGAGCTACACCTAATTCCAGACCGGTTAATGCAAGAACTATAAATAAAGGACCAGGATCTCCTATGAAATATAAAAGATCATTCATACATAGCATAGTCCAAGCGGACCCACTTAAAATCTTTACTGAACTATGACCGGCCATCATATTAGCAAATAAACGTATTCTACAAATAAACAAATTCACTCGCATCATTATTTGACATTGATTCTGCATCAATATGTAGGTTTTCTTCTAAGCATATGACTTAGACTACTAATGTGCAATGTCTAAAATAAATTCATAAAAGAAACAAATATCAAATTTTAATTGTTCACGCTCTCTTCTACAAAATCATCCTCTAAAAACAGGAAGACTCAATACAAAATGAAATTAAATCACTCAAACTCAAAAGAAAAAAAAAACAATTGAACACGATATGCATTCATAAGAAAAGTGCATTTATTAATTTTAATTTATCAAAAAACGACTTGTTTTCAGTATTCCCTTTACTTTAAAGAATTTTCCAATGGAGTGACTAGCATGAAATTTGTCTCATGCTTTAGAGTCCTGATTTTTCCGATGACCTAGTAATTGAGAATTTTATGGTAAATTTAGGAATCGTGTTTAAACATTTGGGAAAAATTAATATAAGGTGATTTGTAGATGTTGGAATGTCGTAATCTAACTTTTACTTTATTTAATGTAGAAAGATTCCAATTGGGATATTGGGACAAATCATCTATAATTTTGTATTATTAATTTTATTAAGCCAAATACAATTAGGATTCCAATTGCCTTCCTTTAAATGGATATTGGGACAAAGTTATCTAATATTAAATTGTATTTTCTTACCTATTTGTTAATAAATTAAAAATTTTTCCTTTCAAAAAAAAATCCCAAAAGTTTAGGGATCCGAACCCCTCATGACTCCCCTCACCTCCGCTCCTGATATGTTCCAAATGCAATTATGGAATTGAACTGAAACAGAACCTGAAACATTCAGTTTTGATTCGGTATGGTTCACTTCCATAGATAAATAATAAAAGGTCAAAAGCTCATATAATAATATTTTTCACAAGAGAATGAACACGAATATTTTAGGCCCATTTATGTAAAATCATGTTAACATATCCAAAACCATACTGATCAATAACCAATTTGAGATTAGAGGATTATATAAATGTTGACGATGTAACATTAGTACAGTACATGAATAGTAAAATTACACCAAATTAGGATCCTTAAGCTCGTGAAACAAAAATAATAAAGAAAAAAGAAAATCTCAATTAATCTGAGCAGAAAAGGTACCCAACATTTATACATTTTATTGCACAAACTTTGAAGATTACATGTCAAACACCGAAAAATCTTAAATCATAAAAAAAAAACTTACCTTTAATATGTTCCATACGGTAGGTGCACCAACCACTATTTCAACCTTCAATTAATAAGAAGATTTTAAAAAATTGGGATTTACAGGGTTTTTTTAGGTATAAAACCAAAACCGTTCGAGAATTAGTCAGTTCTCGATTTTAATAACCATAACCAATCAAAACATAAGTAGAATCGGATCGGACTGGCTAGTTCTCGTCCAACGCAGCCCTATTAGAGTTCAGTGACCCGAATTTTGTTGGGCGACCCCGAATGATTCTTCTTGCACGAGTATATACATATCATGTATTGTAGGGTTAGTATATCAACTCTTTTTATAACCATCTTTGATATAGTGAATTATCTTTTCCTCTGACCGTGGGTTTTTTTTTTCCTGTTATAAGGTTTCTCACGTTAAATCTGTGTGTTCTTGTTATTTTTGTTGCATATTTTTTGCTCATATTATAACAGGCCCAATGGTTCTATTAACTTTTTTCAATCCTTAGATCGCATGGATAAGATACTTCATGCTTCGACAATAGGATCTATAATGCATGCGATGTTATGTACAATACTTGATATTTCTTTGAACTAAGTGTTATGAGTAGGTTCCAAGTGAACCCAAGGGAGAAACGTTGGATCGCAATCAAAAATATTCTTAAGTATTTAAGAAACACTAAAATTCTAGGTATATGGAGGAAAAGAGCTTGAAATTCTAGGGTATATTGATACCAACTTTCAATCCAAGAAGGATAATAGCAAATCTGAGTTCAGTTTTATGTTTAATGGTGGTTTGGTTAGTTTGAAAAGTTCCAAGCATGAGACAACAGCGGACTCTACAATTAAACCCGAAATCATAGCTACTTTAGAAGAATTTTGGATCAAGATATTCATCTTTGAAATATGAATGGTTCGTAGCATTGTAGATCTAGTAATGTTGTAATATGACAACAATAGAACCAAGTCTCATTAATGATTCAAATATGTATTCAGGCGCTTCCAACACATTAGAGATTTTACAAACAAATGATGTGAAGATAGAACATCTACCTACTGATAATAACTTACAAAACCACTTTCTCAGTAGAAATGTGATCGCTATTTTTATTTATTTATTATTAGATACATGAACGTTGGATCTAGTAAAAGTGGGAGTTTGTTAATATTGCACCTTAGTTTCAATAGTTGATAGGGTGCAATAACTTCGTTTCTATTATCAATGCAATTGTTCTATTTATTGGCATTTCTATTATCTTATTTATTTTGTTAAAATATTTGTATAATGGAGTTCATGGAATAAATACACGTTATATGTTAATTATAAGAAGTCGTGATTTTTGGATACATATCATGTTGAATCAAAAACATATTCCAAATCAAACTCATCAATTTGACCAAGTATATCGCGCCTTGCGCATAATGTTGATGTATGTGAAACAAATGTTGTCTCCATTTATTCGACCAAAAAATAATTACAAAACCATTATGTTCCTATATATCAAAAAAATAATATCTCAAACAAAAACAACCTAATTCAAGAAAAATATGATAAATTATTCATAAAAACTTATTTCACCTTTTTCCAAAATTTTGCAATCCAGGGACTACTCTCTTTGTGATACTATTTTGTGATACTATTTTATTAAGATATTGTTTTCTGTGATACAATATCAAACAACGCGCATGAATGTGTGACAGTAACATCTCGAAACACATAAAAATGTCGATGTATGTGAAACAAATGTTGCTTTCATTTATTCGACCAAAAAATGATTACAAAACAATTGTGTTTCTATATATAAAAAAACAATATATTTAACAAAAACAACTCAATTCAAGAAAAACAAGAGAAACCATTCATAAAAAATTGAATTCACCTAGAAAATTACATTCAAATAAACAATAAATTTTGCAATCCAGGGACTACCCAATACTTCTCAAAATCACAGTTATTCTCTAATAACAATAGTAATCTGTTAAAGTATGGTGTGTTCTCTTTGCCATTTTCAACCCGTTTTTAGTTTTCTGTTTTTGAAAGTAGTGCAAACATGTTTATTTATCCATTTTCAAAATTTATTTTCCAAAACACCCAAAAAAATTACAAAGGAAATGGAAAATGATGATTTTATCATTTTTCTCTTTTTCTTCACAAAACGTGCTCATTTTCAAAACGGCCAAACGCGCGTTTTTCATAAATGTGGTATGCGTTTTGAATCACATCCGCGGCCTTTTTTTTTTTTTAACATTTCGCCCAGCATCAACTGTTGGCAACAGTTGAGAACGCCCAGATTTTTACAATAATTTCATCAAATTTTTTTAAAATTCCGGTGACGTTTTATTACGTTTTGGCATCTTTTGGCTTAGTTTAACACCTATTTGTGTATTAGAGTTGATAATCTATAAATATACTTGTTAAGGTATTGAATAATCAATAATTGTGTCAATAAAATATTATAAAAATATTCTCAAAAATTTCAAGTAAACGCGTTTTCGAGTTTTATGTTTTGAGAAACAATTTTCGAAAATTAAAAAAAGAACGTATTTTCATAAATATCAAAACAGACACTCAAAACACAAAACTCAAAATAAATTCAAAACTCAAAACACAAAACTGAAACGCAAAGAGAACACCACCTTATCTTTTACATGATTGAGAAAAAAAAAACTTTGAAAAGTAGTGAATCACGCAATTATTACTCACGAAAATAGTGAGAAAATGTTTGAGTGGCTGGTGCGAGTCGTGTAACGCCCATGGCGAAATGCAAGAGCCAGCGGGGAGGCGGGAGTAGATGGTGGCAACGTACGTGCTACTGAAGTTTAAATCACGTTTAATTCTAATTAATTTGAGTCACATGGGTAATTATGAGATTAATTGAAATATGCCTGAAGTAGTATGACTTAATGGCAATTTTTAAAAATGTTTGGACCTAATTTGGAACAAGTCACATACGGATAACTTATATGCAATTTCTCCTAAAATTTAAATTGCAAATGCCTATTTTATAAAAAAAGACTTAAATACCCTCGTCGGTAAGGTCTGTTAACATATCAAATTTTAACACACTATAGATCTGTTAAGGTCAATTTACACCTGATAAATTCATTTTTCAATTAACCATTTCAACAATTCACAAATGGACTCAAATTTACACAAATTTAAAACAAACATCACAATTCACATTCAAATGTTTACATACTATTATGATTTATACTATAAAATTCACAATTGCTACCATAAAATTAAAGGAAGTTGAAATAACCACACATTATACAAGAATTTAGATGTGTTAGATTCTAACCTTGAAATATGATTTATTACACTTGTTTGAACTTATTTTGAGATTAATGAGATGTCAATTTCTTTGTAAAATAGCAAAATTTGAAAACTTCATTTTCGCACTTATGTATGAGTTGTAGAAATGAATTTGAAACGTATGAAATAAAATAATATTTTTGGTGGTGGTGGGTGGGGTGGGTGGACACAAAGATATATTGGATAATTTGCTTGTAAAATGGGTCAACATCTATTCGTATGTCATTTCCACTTTTTTCCACCGTCAAAATGCCCCACCCCGATTCGCGTAGCCTTACCCCATTGAGGGATCAAGATGAGGATGAGAAATATGTCCCTGCCCCGACTATTTTTTTAATTTTTAATTTTTAAATTTAAATTGTATTAAAAAATAAAATATACATTAAGAAATATAACTAAACCAGACGAGTAATGAAGATCATTTAATCTATGTCTCCCGAAAAATCTCCATTGGGGATGGGGGATGGGAATGGCCTTTCTCGTCTGGTGGCTCGTAGTGTTGTCATCCCTATTAGTTTCGTCTCTAAAGTTAGCGAATTATAAATAATTTTCTTTTCATTTAGTGACCAATTAGTTATCCATAGAAAATTTTGCAACAAATATGTTGTTGTCGTTTTGGTAACAAAACTTAATTGGAAACCACTTCAATGGCAGAATACTTCGTTTGAAATCAATCACTAATTTTCTACGAGTAAGTTCAGTCACAAATTTGGTCTATGATCGCAATTTTTTTTCCCTCACTAATGTCGTTTGGTTCACATAATTCAATTGGGAACCACTTAAATTACATAATTCGTCTGAAATTCATCAATAATTTTCCACAAGAGAATTTACCTCGAAAATTTGGTCCACGGATGCCTTGTTTTTGTTTTGTTTTGTTTTTGTTTTTTTTTTTTTTTTGTGTAACTAATGTTTTCTCTTTTAAAATCTTGAATTCATTTAATTGTTCTACATATTAATTTCATCTTAAACATTGTTATCCATTTAAAATTTACACGGAACCTTTAATTAAAAATTAAAAATGATGCAAAATAGAGGAAATTATAATCATAAAATATGAAAAAAAATCAGATGACTTGAATCATCAACACCACTCCAACTTTTTATTCTTGATATAGACTCGAAGCATAATTTTGGAAGGTTTACGATAAATAATGTCGCTAACTTACGACTCAACTCTTGTTGTATGCGACTGAATTATTCTTATTATCTTCAAGTCAAATTTTGTTATTACAATCAAATTACTCTTTTCCCCTGAACGTTGGTCCATGCACCCAACCTTTGACATGTGTCACTTTTGATTAAAAATGAGTCGATTAATGGACAAGTGTCGTGCTCTAGCCTCTATATCAAAATGAAATACTTATTACAAGTTCTTTAAATTAGAAAAAGATAAAACACAAATTTAGTAAAATTAACAACTATTAATTGTAGTTACACCACTACTTTAGTCTTGAATACCTACAAAATCTTGTCTCTATGAGTCATTATTCTCTTATAAAAAGAAAATACATATTTTATCGTAGATTGAAGAAAAAAACATACCTTGTGTAAATCTAGAATCTGATTGAGCAAGATCTTAAATTGATTAAGCATTTTTTTATGATTAATTACATAAAATCTCATATTGATTTAGGCTATCCATGATATTGGAAATTTATTCTTGTTATTGATATGGATTATTATTAATCACCGTTCAACCTTGAATTTATCATAGAAAGTCAAAATTTATCATCACAGCATCCACTCTAATATGTGTATCAACCATAAATTGGTGACATTCTATGCTCGACTTGGGAATGGACCCGGCCAAGGCACTAAGAGCATCTCTAAAGCACTCAATGGATTGTGGTTGACGTGTCAATTAAATAGATGGACTTCTAAATTATATGAAATGAATAGACGGTGAAGTTAAAAAAATCTCTCCAATGGGTTCCTTCTACAATTCAATAATATTGATTATGTGGCATTTATTTTTTTAAATTAAAAATAATAAAACTAATCAGCTTAACAAAATTTTAAAAATTAAATCAAAAATTAAAAAATTGTTGACTCATCCATTCTCACAGAGCGTCTAGATGTAGAATGAATATTTCACATCTTCTATTTTTTTTGGTGCCATGTCAGCCTTATATAGTATTCCACATTGTGTATTGGAGAAGTATTTTTAATAGATATTGTCTATTTGATGATGTGTCACATGTTTTTTTCCAATCCACTGAATGCATTGGAGATGCTCTAAGAGTGTGTTTGGAAGGGCTTTATTGAGGTTCAAAAGCACTTTTTAAAGAGTAAAATTATTTTTAGTTATATTTATAATTGTTTGACTAAAGTCAATAAGTACTTTTTTACTAAAAAAATAGTTTCAAAACTGTTTTAGAAAAGCCCAAATTTTAAGCTTCTCTAAAAGCTCTAATTGAACTTTTACGGAAAGTTGTAATTAACATTTAATAAACTTATTTCACAAATAATCACAATAAATAAAATATTTCTTAAAATACTTGTCATATTTTTTTATTATAAAAATACTGTTTTTTATTTTTGTAACAGTTGTTGTTACATTTGTTATTTTAATTATAATAAATGTGTTACATTTGTTATTAACAAAATAACAAATGTAATAACAAGTGTTACAGAAATAAAAATCAGTATTTTTATAATAAAAAAAGTTAGATAGTATTTTTTAAATTATTTTATATTTTGTAGTATATAATGAAATTATCACCAAACTTTAACAAAGTTATTATTAATACATAAAAAATATTAATTTATTTACCACATTAATTACTTAATTACAAATTGTGTTTACATATATTTATATAAAGTGAAAAATATATATTGGCGTGTTAAATAATATAATACAAATTACACATAATATGTTTGATTTTGATTTAAATAATTAATTAATTTTAAGTAATATAATATATATTAAAATAATTATGATATCATAATTAAATTAATATATTACTTTTATTAATTATTATAGTATATTAAAAATATTATTTATTTTAAAAATAATAATATGAGATATATAATAATTAATTATCAGTATAGTCAAATATACTAAAATAATTATGTTATTATAATTAAATTTTTAATAGATATTATAGGATATATAAAAAATTAATTATTTTAAAATATTACAAGATATATAATAATTAATTACTCTTTATTCATATATCTTTATATGAAGTTTATACAAATTTACCTTTATAGTTATGCAATTAAAACTCAATTTAATATTCACAACACTTTTTGAATTTATATCCAAACAACAAAAACAGCTTTAACAAAAGTTATACTCCAAAAGCTCTATTACTCAAAGCTCTATTCATAACAATTGTGCCAAACGGACCCTAAATTATCAAATCATTGGCTAAACTCATAGGTCACTAGTCAAATTGGCGGACCACTACTTAAAAAATCATGTAAAAAGTTTTGAAGTGTATTTTTTAAAACCAAATTAAAATTTATTCAAGGTTCGGTACTTGATTATTAAATTAAGGGGACGTTCCTCCTACCAATATAGTTGACAAAGAAATTTGACAAATAATCACGGCATTTAATTTCAACAAATCTAACGGTCTATATGTATTAACACCTTTAAAAATCACATATCCACATTCAAACACATCCCAATAAAAATTAATACCTCTAGACCGTTAGATTGGTTGAAATTAAGGACCGTGATTATTTGTCAAATTGAACAGTCCCCATAAATTTAAGGGTTTATTACACTAATGATTTCCATTCTTTCAGATTTGTAACGATTTCATCTTCATTCTTCCATTTATTCTTCCATACCATCACCACTCATGAAATCCGTCAAAAAGTACCGTTAAATGGGTTCGCATCACAATTTTTATTTTTCTAAAACGAGGACATTTTAGGCAAACCACCAAAAAATATTTGTGAAAGAAGATAACAAGCGTAATTATAAGAACACTTCAACAAGAAAGCAGCTAAAAAGAAGAAGACCATGTTTCTTTTATCTTCACTAAACAATACCAATGTTTCTTTTATTTTCATCTTTTTGTGGTGTGGTTATAAAAGAACGATTTTGTTCTAATGTCTATGGTGGACATTGTTATAATGCCCACCAGGACACTTGTCCAACACTTATTGGATAGTGCAATTGCCCACTTTTCACTCATCCAATGAATGTTGGACAAATGTCACGGTGGGCATTAGAACGGGAGTGTATAAGAGAAACATGTTATTGGTCTGTGGTGTGTTTATATTTTTATGTAAAATGGGTGTATTTATTACGTTATTGCTCAGATGTTGTTGGTTGTGAATTGTGGGATGCGTGGATATGTTCAATTTTTTCTTCGAAAGTTGTAGCAGTGCAAGTCTCTATTCTTTAAATGTAGTCATATTGTCAGACTCCATTCTTTATAGTCAATCATAGTGTAGGATCCCATTCTTTACATAAAGTTTGCAACATAGGTCCCTAAAATGTGATAATGTTATTGCTATGTACATTCATTCTATTGGAGATTGGAAAAATAACATCAACATAACTTCAATCCATGCATTTCATTGAAAATTGGAACATAATAGTATCAATACCAAGAACATTCCCATTTAGGACACATCTGCAACTTAGTACATCAATACCCAGGCTACAAACAACCAAATTATAGCAAAAAAAATCCAAGTTCGACTGCTCCCAGCTGCCAATGTTTGATTTTGTGCTTGTTTTCTATTCTCAGGACGTAATATTTCATTCTTTGCTTCCAGTCTTCTATTCTGAGCTTATAGTGTTCTATTATCAGATTCAAATCTTGTATTCTCATCTTCTAATCTAATGATCTCTGCTGCCAATCTTCTATTCTCTACTTGTAATGTAGAATTCTCGTCTTCCAATCTTCGTGTTGACCTCAACAAACCCGGATTGACTACATTTGACCAATCACATATTGATGAGTCGTATCACATAAATCATCGACAACTATATCCTTACAAGAAGACACATTAAAATTAAAGATTGAACTAAAAAACCGGCCATTTGTGCTAAAAGATACGTTGTGGTCATAGACAAAGAATCTTCTTCTTAGGTTCGCATCAGTCTAAGAAGCCTTCAGATCCATGAGATGACCACATCTACATGTTCTACCTTCAATATCTTTGTTACAATGTCACAACATGGGACATTAAACATAGATGAGGAGAGAATAAAATAAAAACAATAGAAGAGAGATAACAGATGAGAGCTAAATGAACAAATCTGAACTTGGACCATTAATATAAGATCACCACGTCCATTAGTTGACAAATGGAGGCAAGAAAGAAATAATTTTAAGTAGTTTGCCTAAAATGCCCTCGTTTTAAAAAGATAAAAAGTGTGATGCGAACCCATTTAACGACACTTTTTGACGGATTTCGTGAGTGGGGACGGTATGTGAGAATAAATGAAAGAATGAAGATGATATCTGCTAAAAAAATTGAATGGGGATGAAATCGTTACAAACCTGAAAAAATAGGAAATATTAGTGTAATTAATTCTAAATTTAAATATGATATCTACTACAATATAATTATTATATATGTTAAATTAGAAATGAGTTACTTATTTTGATAATTAAAAAAAAAAACGTTTTTTACTTGAGAATAAAAATAAATTTACTTAATTTAAGTTTAGGCCCCTGTTTGGGATTGATTTTGGGCAACTTCTCGATTCTCAAACAATCGAGAAGTTGATTTAGGCGTTTGGCAAAAAATTTTTAAAAGTGATTATAAAATAATCGACTTTCACCGACAAATAGATTTTGAGAAGCGTGAAAAGTGCCAAGCAATTTTTCGATTCTCGCTTTTAAATTTTCATTTATGTTTTATTAAAATACCCATTTTACCCCAAATTAATTAACTAATTCCTTTAATACCCACTTGAGAAACCGAATTGATGCAAGTTGGATCATAAAAATAATATAAATTTAATTAATTTTTGCACTATATGACAATACTTTTATTTTGTAATTTTTATAAAATTCAAAATTTATTAGATTTTATTATTTTTATTTTAAAATAATAATAATAAATGCATTGGCTTGTTAAAAATATTTTGACTAGAAAAAAAAAAAATGAATTTTACCACTCGTAATAATAATAATAATACAAAATAATATTATTATAATCAATGTCCTTTTAGTAATTTAATAAATTCTGAAGAATAAATCACTTTGTTTCCAAACGCTCAAACGCTACTTTTTTAAACAAACAAAGAATTTTAAAACAAGAGCTTACCAAACACTTATCTCGATTCTTTTCTCACAAGACAAGAGGTTCTGATTCTCTTAAAAGACAAAGAATACCAAACCAAGCCCTTTGTCTAATTTGCTTATCGTGTACAATTGTACATCTATTGACAGAAGGCGAGAGAAAATCGCAGACCGCACCCTTGAATTTAGTGGCAGACGGCTAACGGTGCACGTCTAGTTGTCACGTGACAGAAACACACGTGCGTACTATCCTGCCACCAAGTGTCAAGTAGGCCCCACCAAAATGGCTCTACCCATGCTCAAAAGCGATCCAGATGAATCCACGTGATTACCGACACCGGAGTAGTCCTACTCCCTTCCACACTCGCTCAGAATATTCCAAACACCCATCTTGAAAATTCCCTATCCTCTAATGCTGTAGAAACAGAAATATAAGGAGCACGTTTGGCTAAGCTCAAAAATTTACTTATAAGTATAATTTCTTTTATTAGTGATAGCTAGAAATAATTTACTCATAATGAAAGCTAATTAAGAGTTAATTTAAAAAAACGTCAGTTTTTTATTTTATTTTAAAATAAGAAAAAAGTAAATTATTTGAAATATTATAACAACTAACTAAAAGCACGTGTTAATCTAGAAAATCGAGGACAAACTCTGAAAGTTAGTCTAAGTTATAAAAAAAAATTGAAAATTTGAAAACCGTTAAGATAGCATTAGACTCGGTTGGTTCAGCCCTAAAATCAATTGATTTGCAATTAAGACTGGCATAATTCACTTGAAAATTGATTGATTCACGTCAATATTTTGCTTTTATTTTTTGGCACGGGTTGGGTTCTTGACCTTTTACTTTGGGTTGATGTTCAGACAGTTTTTTTAAAACATTTGATCCAAATTGAACGAAAATTACTTAAAAGTTACTTTATTTAATTTAAGCTTAGCCAAACATGCTCTTAAATTGAAATATCCGAGTTTATATATACCGCCCCATTTTCGTCCTCTGAAATTGTTCTCTATTTTCTCTAACCTCACAAATCGTTTCTGGACAAGATTCTCTCTCTTTTCCAAAAAACAAATTCTTTAATGGATACATTGATCTTCAATACAATTGAGAATTTGTTGTTTTGTTGTAGCGTTAATTGTTTTTCAATTCATTCTGAATCCTGCAATTTTTTTGTTTCTATAGCTTCTTTTCATCGTCAAATTTGTAGTCAACCTTGTATCGTTTCTTTTTAGCGTTGTTTAGTAAAAAATCATCTCGAGTGTAGGTCCGAAGAGCCGTAACGACAGCATGGGCAAAAGTAAGTTATTTAATCACTTTAATTTGTTAGTGGAATTTCGTTTTTAGGGTTTTTATACTTATTAATTGAGTTTCTGTTTAATTTATTAGCAATTGATTGTGGAAAGCCCTGATTTTTTTTTTTTTTTTTTTTGTTTCCTACTGGAAAGTCCTTTGGATGTTGTATTTGCGTGGTCTCATTGAAGTTGAAAATTGTCTAAATTAGTTACGTAGATTGTTGTTAATTATTAAATAGCATTAGCGGATTGATTTCATTGTTTGATTAGATCTCCGTATTTAATTATTTAAAAATTGATTGAGATTTTTCATTGATTTTATTATAATTATCTCAATTTGGAATCGGATTTCTTGCTAGCAAGTTCTTGGATTTGTGCTTAATTAGTCACGAGATTTAACAATTGTTCCTAATTTATATTTTTAAGTTTACTCTGTCATAGTTCGCACTTCAGGTTAATTTAGTAAGTTTCTTTATACGGGCTCAGTGGTCAGGATATGAACTTTTGAATGTCTCAAATCTTGTTTTTCTTTATGTTGGAAATGTGCTGGCTCAAATCTTGTTTCTGTTTTTGGTTGGAAATATGTGGAGCAAATGGTCCCATAGACGTTAGGAATTTTGTATTACTTTCTGATATTAACCTCATTTTTGTTATATTGCTAGATTTCTTTGATTAAAATGTTCTTGCTCAGAAATCCTTGGCTTTGTGTTGTGACCTGCGATTTGTGATGTAATCTTATAGGAAGTTCTCATAAAAAGAATGTTGCGATGCTGGATAGTGATGACACATCTAGTGTGAGTTCATCGTCGTCAACCATGCGGTCAGAAAATATAGTATTTTCCAGTGTTGAAGAAGTGCACGTGGAAAAAGATAGTTTGCTTGATCAATGTTTAGATTCTCTGTATGAGAAAAGGTAATGTTTAATATAATTTCAGTGCTTTAACATGTAATCAGGTGTATATTTTAGTGAGGGTTGCTTACTTTCGATGTTGTCTGTTGGTCTAAAAAATGCTGAAATTGTTATTTTCAGATTTAATTTATTGAAAATGAAACTAGATGGGACTTCTGTTTAATATGTACTTGTTTTTGTTTGCCCTCTACAGAGGATCTACAAGAGAGAAGGCTTTACGCCTATTATTGAAGCCTTCAATAACAGCTTGCAGCACGAGTTTGTCGAAAACAAGTATGCCAATTCCATGTTTCAAATATGTTATTCTAATTTGTTTTGTTTTGTTTTGTTTATACTTTGAAGGTTCTTGAGCATAAATTTGTATTTTTAATATTATTGCTAGTTAGCGTATGTGATATATCTTTTTATTTTCACAATATTGGATTGCAAAAGGTTGATATATATGCAATATGCTTTGAATTTTACATTTTTCAGTTTGTTTTTTTGATGGCTGGTATGAGACGGGGAGGGGGGAGGAAAAGAGGGGAAGGGATAAATTTTCATATGTTGGGGGGTTGGGGATTCCACTTGGCTAAATTGAGTTATCATGCAGTAAGATTCATTTTACTTAATACTTACTCCCTAATTATTAAATGTTATCTTAGTAACTTAACTCATGAGATTAATGTAATTTCACTTTTTAAAGCAAATGTGTCATTGCATCAGCCTATCAGGTTCTGGTGATAATGTAGTGTTTCTTGATCTAGGTTTGCTACACTCTTGCATCAATGTTTGAATTCAATCAAGAAGGGTTCTGCTAAGGAGATTGCTTTGGCATCTCACGTCATTGGTAGTTATTTCTATTCTCCACATAAACACATGATCTTATAATTTGGTTTCAGACCAACAGTAAATAATCAAATAATTCTTGATAGGACTTCTGGCCCTGACAATTGGTCCTGGGGAGAAAGCACAGGAAATTTTGGAAGAGTCTGTCTCTCCTATATTAGAAGCTCTGAAATCTCGTTCTGAACCAACTAAGATATCATCTGTATGTCAGCTGTAGCAATAATTTTTTATTTATTTTTTTAGTCCAATTGCTATGTGACTTCTGTGACCGGTTATGATACTTAACGTTTGGAATTTGTTCTGATCTAAATTGCAGTTACTGGAGTGTTTGGCTATTATTACTTTCATCGGTGGAGAAGAACCAGAGGAAACAGAGAAATCAATGCAAATAATGTGGCAAGTGGCTCATCCAAAATTAGGTCCCAATGTATGTATTTTCTATTTTCTTGCATTGACATTCATTTAGTTTTACCATAATAGGACCCAATTGATGTGGCGGTGTCTATTTTCCTTGGTTTGAAATGCTTTTGGTTTGATCATGTGGTAGTTTATTTTTGTACAGGACACGTTCTATGTTTTTGTTATATATATGCACGTGATCAAGCAATATATCTGTTATATAACAAATTGACTATTATCAATACTTGATCTATGACGTTATTTGTATTGGTCTAGTTTTAAGAGTGACATTTTATCTAAGCATTTGGTTGTTTTGGTTCCTAATTTTTTAAATTTTAATCCATTGATATTAGTTGGTCATGGCTACCTTCACCAGTTATATATTTTGACATTATCTCATGAATCTGGAACTGATTTCAGGTGGCTGCTTCTAAACCTTCACCAGCAATGATAACCATGGTTGTGTCTGCCTGGTCATTTCTCCTCACCACTGTGGATGGATGGACACTCAACTCCAAAAGTTGGCAAGAGTGAGTAAATTTTTGTTTGTCTTGACATATTTTGTATTCATACTGTGTACAATGGGTCAATGGCTAATGTATTTCACAGGTTATTGATGGTGTTTATTTTCTCCATGAATGATGCAGGTCAATTTCTTATTTTTCTTCTCTTCTAGACAAGGAAGACAGATCCCTACGCATTGCAGCTGGTGAAGCACTTGCTTTAATTTTTGAAATAGGCAGCTTGGAGAAGTTCTCTGCTGAAGCCAAAGGATCTAGTGACATTTCCACTGATGGAGAGAATGGTCAGAGACAATTAGTTTACATTCAGGGGTTAAGGACTAAAGTTCTAAATCAAATGAGAAACCTCTCTGTCGAGGCAGGGGGTAAAGGTTCTGCCAAGAAAGATCTGAATAATCAGAGGAATACATTTCGAGATATCCTTGAATTTCTTGAGGTATAGATATCAATATTTAAGCTTAATTCATATTCTTGCTAGTTTCTGATCTTTTTATCAATGTTGAAATTTTAGGATGGCTATAGTCCAGAGACCTCAATGAAGATCGGTGGGGAGTCGCTAAACACTACTACATGGGCACAGTTGATACAGGTCTGTTCCTTCTTCATTTACTTAATAGTGGGCAATTGTTTCTATGGGTTGGCATTTTTTAATCTGTGTATTTTAACAGTTAAACTTTCTGAAACATTTTCTTGGGGGAGGATTTGTGAAGCATATGCAGGTAAACTTTTGTCCGAAGCCAAATGGATTAATGCTTTGCTCGATTTTCTCTATAGCTGTGCTAACATCATCAGTTCAAACTTTGTTCAAACAGGAGAACGAATTTCTTCATGATGTCTTTGGCTTCACGCCCAAGAAAAAGTTTGTGTCAGGTGTTGAGCATCGAATGTCTGGAGGTGAAAAGGTTAGTCTACAGCATTCTTCCCACAATAATCTTTGGCAAGCTACCATCTTCTTGGTTCTGTAGCTAAATCTTTATATTGATCTTCTAGTTCATTGACTCTGATAAATTTGTTGAACAACTCATTTCATGGAGAATAATGGTTGATGTCTTCCTTTGCTCATTAAATTGTTGAGATACAGCAGAGCAATCTTTATCATGTGCTTAGGAACTTCTTTAATCTGGCATTATCTGAAATGTTGCACCCATGTATCTTGCGCATTGTAGCATATATATTTTTGGTTCTACTTTTTAAACACTAATGATGGTATTTTGTCACTCGGTGCTCATAGAGTGCTGGATCAACTAAGATTCAAATGCTTAGACTTTGCAATTAAATATCATTGTGGTATGTGCACATTTTATTTTATGCTTTTCTCTGAAAAGATTGTTTTCAATTTTTTTTTTTAAACCAAGTTATATTTATCCATTGGAAACAAAATTAAATGAACGAGAAAATTTTACAAATTAATAACGTATCGAGTTCTTTTGCTTTTAGAAACCCAATCTTAATATTGCCCTATAATTAGTCATTTAGTTGGTTTGACATTCTAAACTCAAAAGTCAAAACTATTTCCTGGATGTACTCCTCTCTAGTTGTCAAGCTGATTTGATCTAATTTTGGGGCTGTTGGAAGAATCTTTTTGGTGTTATAATTCTTGTGCTTGAGCTGGTGAAGTTAGTTTCTCCTGTTGTCTGTTCTATTTTACTTTTGTTTTTTGGGCTTTGCATTAATGCAGTTGCATTCTTCTTTTTTCCCCTTATTCATTTGTGTGTCTGAAGGAAGGTGATGGTGGTTGGTTTTGGTTTTTTCCAGCTTTTGAACTTCTCCTAATTGCTCATTGCCTGTTTTTTGCAATTGCAGAGGATGTACAAATCACCTAACTCAGTTCTCAACAAAGCAAGGACACAATTGCTAAACAAACAACGGATGTTATCCCAGGTAGTTGATTCTCTGAACTCTTGTTTACTCTCTCTCTCTCTCTCTCTCTCTCTAGTGCCCCTGCAGATTTCCCCCTCCCTTCTGACACTGCAAGCAAGAAAGAGAAGTTAGTACTCTCTTAGTGTTGTGTACATTTTTGTTAGTCGCCTTGCCTTCTCGTAAATATCTCGTCCTGGCTGGAATCCCACTTACATTATATTGTTCTTAATCAACCTGCTGTTCTCATAGTTAGATCATGGATGTCTGTTTTGATTACACAGCATTATAGGATATATATACGACTATTATCACTAGGTTAGGTTGAGATCCTAATCTTAATATCTTATTATGCAAGATGGCATAAAGTTCTATATACAGTTACTATCATTACCATCATGTCGGTAAATATCATGGTGCCGTGCTGTCTGTACTGGTGGATGAATCCAAAAGTATGGTGTGATTTGGTTGAGCTATAGTATGCTATGTGTTCTACGTGCCAAGGCCCTGTATCTATAGCAAATGGTCAAACCATGATACATATTAGTGTACTATGTACGATGATTAAATTACACAAGGGCCCAAGACATACCTGAGCATGACATTGTACATGGCATATAGTTGCATACACCCTCATATGAGTCTGGGATCTAGTTAATGAAAAAGTTTCTGATGCAATGAAGTGCACGTATTGGCAAGACAAGGTAGAATGCTTGGTGAACTGCATGATACAACATGATTAAACAGACAGATTCAGGGTAAATACTGAAAAATCCTGAAATGCAACAAAAAATTTACTCTTTATTTATCTTCTTGGATTTATCTCTCTTCTTGTCCTTTCTAATGCATCATTCTGCACCACAACCTCACTACCCAAGCTGCTTCTGCATTAGCCATAAATATCACACTTAATGAGGTCTTTGTATTTGTATTGCATAGACAACGGAGCGGCTACTTTTTGAAAATGTACCAGGTGCTGATACTTCTAATTTCATTTGCAGGATAAAAACACAGGCCACTATGCGGTTGGGTTTGGCGACGAGTGAAAGTTGGCATAAGGGCAGTTAGGGTCTTGGGTATTCTCTTAGTTAATGCAGGAACCAAATGGGCTTCTCATATCGAAATGCTAATGACATTATCATATCGAAATACTGTGGCATATATCATTCTTACTAGAGATGTGAGATGATATTTGAACATATACTATTTAATTCTTTGTTCGAACTTGAGATGTGGTTAAATTTCAATTTGAAGATTCTAGTATACGTGTGATTTGCATTTTCAGCAGGTAATAATATACTGCCTGTTTATTTGTTGGTAACATGATGCATGTAGAATAATATAGAATCCACCTTATCATGAGATTGGCAATGTACCATATCTCGCTTTTTAATTAAATATACTGCTAGGCAGTAGCTTAGAGCATGATTCACTGCTGTCGGCTGCCACGGATACAATACTAGAATTTAGCACTTGACTTCTGTTGGCATGTCTTATAGCTCATCCTCGACTTATCTCCTTGGTATATTAGGTTCCAGGGTGGGGGGATTATCATGGTTTTGCAAACACATGGAGAATGAGAAAGAACGAGCAAAAAATTCGGTTGAAAAATATAAGAAATCAGACAAATTATTTTTAGTAATGGCAAAAGTGATGATTTCCAGTGGGTGAGTCAAGATCTGTTGTCTTAATGGGGCTAGTACTCAAAAGAACATGGAACACTAAAAACAAGTTTCTAGAAGAAACACAATTTTTTAGAAAATATTTTTATGGACGAGATTGGTGCATAGTGAAGAACAATAGCTGCCAAACTCAGTTCAACAATGCAATACGTGTGATGCTGAAAAATGAGGCTATAAGTATCCCACAAAGCCGATGCAATCCTCTAGTAACATAGCTCATATCGATAATTTTGTATACAGTGCAAACTTGTTGAAAATGTAGTTGAGTGCGCTATTGAAACAATAATAATAATTACTTACCTTATAAGAATTATAACTTGACATGTTGTAATATTCTCTATCGTACCTTCCATACCCCAAAGCAGCCTTCAATAAAACTTCATACTGACGAATGTACATGATTAAATATTTCTCTAGAGCCTTTAAGTTGACTACTTGATTTAAAATCTGGAAGGTGATACTTTTTTTACAATAATACAAGAGTCTTATTAGTTTCAGTGTTCAATTTTTCGTCAAATACGACGTAGTTTTGGATGACTTTTTTTTTCACAGTTCACTGTTTCTCTCCACCAACTCCCGTCTCTCTCTGTAAAGTTTCTTCAAAACCTCCCCACACAAATTGGTGAGGCTCAGAAATAGGTTTGAAATCTCATCAAATCTTTGTGGTGTTTACGAATCGCCATGTAACACTCGAATCGAAGGTAAATTCTTTACATAATTCAAATTTGGGTTAGGGTTTAATTTGCTTCTTTTATTTGTTTAGAAAAGTGTTGTTTCTCTGTACCTTTTCTGTGTTGTGTTACTATAAAAAAATGTTGGATGTATATATATGTGTTACATGTACTTTTTTTTTTTTGGCATAAATTTTATCTTTTGAAACTCTGGTTAATCCTCTTGTTGCGTACGCACCGGTAGACCCTCTGATGTTAGATATCAAACTTTAAACTAATTTATATTAAAATAATTAATAAAATTCTTCAATAATTTCAGTTCGTTGTACTTGTCTTCGCAAATGCTCTTAACGTAGAAGACTTCCCAAACTGTACTTTTCAAGTAATTAAATTAATTGAGTAATTATCGTTGACATTAATTAATAGTATAATAATACACTTTCCAATTTATTGCTTCTAATTTAAGGTTCTAGAGGCCCTGCGAAATGGAAATAGTTTTGGATACACAAGCCTTTGTGTGTGGGACAAGTTCTTTCCTGGACTGGAAGTAATTCGGATTACACAAGAACGATTCTTCTAATGGAACCACATTCTTGTCTTGAATGACAGTACAAATTAACTAACGCAATTTGATAGACAGTGGATAGGATTTTATGTTACTCTTTTTAACAAAGTGATTATTAGTGTAATAGTTATAGACTTTAGTTGCTATATATTATCATAATAAAATTATTTTAATCATCATTTTTAAAATTACAGTTCCTCCCAGCTATCAATAGATTTGATAAATAATTAGAGCCTTTAATTTCAATTAATCTAACGGGGGTTGGATGTATTAAAACCTTTATTAGGATGTGTTCGTTTGGATGTTGGTATAAGAATTTTAAAGGTTCTAATAGATTTATAAAATTAAATTAGCTTAAATCAAAAGTTATGATTATTTGTCAAATTCATTGGTAGAATGAATTGTGACTTACTTTAATTACTAACTCCTTTATAATTTTCAAAACTAAGATAATTACGCAATTTTCACCTAACTAGTATGTAATACGTCACTACTAAAAAAATGATTTTTGGGGACGTTTAATTGGGGACAATTAAATATTTCGTCCCCAATAGTTAATTATTAGGACGGTTTGAACTCTTCCATCCCAAAAGTGAGTTATTAGGGACGGTTTTTTTCAAGATTTGTCCCCAATAATATATTACTTGGGACCGTTTGATCGGTCGCAAATGTTCATGCCATTTTGTTTTTGATATTTGTTAGAAAAATTGAATGGGGATTGTTGGGTAAAATGTCCCAAACATTAGTAATCGGGACGCAATTTTCCAAAAATCCGTCCCTAATGAGTTAATATTTTAGCGCGTATTTCCTTCAATTTTCACCAAACGTTTTCAATGAAGCCCGAAATTGAAGAAAACCCGGTCCGCCAGCGAAAGGAAGGAAAAGCCCTAGTGCGATTACCGAGTTGAAGGAAAGCGGTAGTAATTTTGTTTCTCTACCGTCTCCGGCGGTAATTCTTTCATCCTCTCTCTCTTCTCTCTCTCTCCTTCGTTTCTCTCTCCCGTCTCCGGCGCGGTGGGAATATATCTATATTGGGGAATTTAGGGGCGAGGGAGTTTCACTTTCACGTGATCATCATTATTAGTTGATGCATATGATGAATATTTTCAATCTAAATTTATATTCTATCGTTTGCATATTCAATCGTTTGCATGTCTCGTGTTGATTCTTAATCTTGGTTTCATTCTTTTTCCTTATTCTTAAATCCAATTTGCTTTGGAATAGCTTTGGACACTTTGGATGATTGATTGACATGGGGAGTAATTTAAACTTTAGGAATTTTGGAAATGACCAGCGTAAGATGGTTGACGATGTGTGGCAAAATTTGATTGTAATACTCGAATGTGATTAAATGTGTTTATAGAAACCCCCGAAAAAAATAGAAGTTCAACAAAGTTTAATTTAGTGGGCGGTGTATATATAGAGAAGAAGGAATATCTAATTATCACCTCATAAGTTTCGTTGTTCTCCAATTGGACTGTCCCAAAAATTTCCTATCTATGACACTTGGCGACAGAAGAGAGGGACCGTGGTGAGAAATTTGTAATGCTTTCGGGATCGTGTCCGTAATTACCAAAGAGAATTTGAAGTGAGTATTCCATTTTCATAGAATGGAATGCACCAATGGAAACTGGATCGTCCAAATAATTCAAATGGTCATTATTTTCATGGGCACCTCATTCTTGAATTAGCTTCTTTTACTTTTTTTCGACAAGTTCTAACATGTGGGAGGTGAGAATTTAGTGATGTAACAATTGAGTAATTCAATTTAATGATATTTTCATGGGTTCTTCGTTATTGAAATAGTCCTCTGCTTTTTTACATTTTCCAGTTCATGTTTGTCTGCGATTAGTTCCGATGTCAAGTAAAGTGTGTAAGCCCGACAAAGTGAGTATTTGTTTCTTTTAAATACATGTTTGGTACACTAAATTGAATTGTCATATTGTTTTCTAATTTTACATCCATTTTCGAAAATTGGGTGAATTTGAGAATGATTATTCCAAATTTATAATTGAGCATGAATTGATATATTAACAAGACAAATTATATTTGCCTAATTTATAGTTGTGCCTGTTGCTTGAAATTTCCTTTTATAATTGATTGATTTCTTTTTACATGTTAACACATCCATTACTTTTTGTTTTTTCATGAGGTGTCAAGTGGAATATAGAATGAGTTCTATAGAAGTGGTGATTGTTTTTCATATTACTGCCTTAAATATATGATCACGTCTGAAGCTTAAGCGCAAAATGACAAACTACTAGCCTTCTGTTAATGAGAACTGCAATTTTTGGAAATTATGTGGCTGCCTTTTTCATATAAGAAAGACGAATTCTCATATCGTATATTTTGTTACGTATGAAGTAACAAATCATATATTGTTTAAATCAATGGCTCAAAATTAGTGCTAAATTAGTAAAGATACAATCGACCATTGTGCGAATGTTATGTAATGAGAACTACTAGTCGAAACAATGGGGTCACATATGAGAACTACTATTCACAATTTGAGTTACATATTATAATATGCCTCAACTATTTTTTGCTATATCTCTTGGATCAAATTGGAGTTTAATTTTGTAATTTCAAGCTGGAATTCTTATGCCACGTTTATTTTCAATATTTACATCTTTCGTTTACTAATCTTTCAACATTTATTGCATTTGTTTAGTTATCAATTTACAGAATACAATGGATAAAATTTGGGTTTACATGCATCCATGTACTAAGGAATTTGATGATGGACTTAAAGCATTCATAGAGCACGCATTTGCTCATGGGTTTGTTTGTGCTAGCAAAGTAAAGTGTCCGTGCATTGACTGTAAAAACATGAACGATGTAAACAAAGAAATACTCTATGAACATTTGATATGTAGGGGAATGATGAGTAATTATAAGGTGTGGCATCTTCATGGAGAGAAATTTGAGACAACACCTACTCCGAAAACCATTATAGATAATATTGATGGTGAATGTGGCGAATGTAGTGATGGTGGTGATCGTGACTACATAATTGATATCTTTGCGAGATAGGTTTGAGAGGCCGGTCGTGAGCGAAGATACGGATGGTATGGCGAGAGAAACCGGATGGTGTATCTAGTGATGGTCTTGCTACCCAATTTAACAAATTGGTAGAAGAATCGAAGGTACCTTTATATCCTGTTGCAAAAATTACACGAAGTCGTCATTTCTTTTTAAACTATGGCACCTCAAATGCCTTGGTGGCATTAGCAATAAGATATTTACTTCATTGCTTGACTTATTAAGAAAGACGTTTCTGAGGGATGTACTTTGCCGGAAAATTTCACGCATAGCAAGAAGATTATTTTAGATATGGGTTTGGGTTACAACAAGATAGATGCGTGTCCAAATGATTGTGTGTTGTTTTGGAAGGAGAATTCCAAACTTGAACAATGCAATCAGTATGTGGGGCTTCAAGATATATTAAGGAGAGTGGTATTACAAAGAAAAATCACCAAAGAAAGATTCTTCGTCACTTTCCATTGATCTACCGGGCTCAACGTTTGTACATGTCATCTAAAGTTGCAGTTGACATGAGATGGCATGAAGATGGACGCACTAAAGATGGGATAATGAGGCATCCAGCAGACACACCAGCTTGGAAACACATTGACGAGAAATATCCAATTTTTGCTGCAGATCCAAGAAGTGTGAGACTTGGATTAGCAAGCGATGGCTTTAACCCATTTGGAAACATGAGTTCCACGCACAGCACGTGGCCCGTGGTAATTATCCCATACAATTTGCCTCCATGGCTATGTATGAAACAACCTCACATGATTTTGTCTTTGCTTATATCTGGTCCTAAAAGTCCTGGTAACAACATTGATGTTTACATGAGACCTTTAATAGATGAACTTAAAGAATTGTGGAATGAAGGGGTGGACACTTATGATGCGTCGACAAAGAAAATGTTCAAGATGTATGCAGCTATGTTATACACAATTAGTGACTTTCCAGGCTTGGCAATGCTTTCAGGTTGGAGCACGAAGGGATACTTGGCATGCCCATCATGCCATAATAACACATGCAGTAAGTATTTAAAGAATGGAAGAAAACAATGTTATATGGGTCATCGTCGGTTCTTACCTATGGATCACAGGTTCCGTCGACTAAAGAAAGATTTCGACGGAGATATTGAAATGAGACAAGCTCCAGCCACACTAACAGGGGTACATATATTGGAACAATTTGAAGGTATTCCAAACACATTTGGGAAGGTTCCTGAAGAGGATGATAGTTCGCGGAGAAAAAGAACCCGAACAACAGAGTGGCCAGGTAATTGGAAGAAGTTGACTATTTTTAGTGAGCTTCCATATTATCCATACCTTTTGCTTAGACATAATTTAGATGTAATGCACATCGAGAAGAACTTGTGTGATAATGTGGTTGGTACTATTCTTGATCTTGACGGAAAATCCAAAGACGGTTTAAAGGCAAGATTAGATTTACAACGAATGGGGGTTAGGCATGAATTCTACCCAGATTGGCAGGAGGATAAGAGAAAGTATTATATTCCGCCAGCATGCTACTCTATGAATAAGACTGAGAAGCAAAATTTTTGCATGGTTTTGAAGAGTATAAAGGTTCCAGATGGTTATTCTTCTAACTTTGCAAAGTGCATAAAAGTCAAAGAAGGTAAGATATCTGGTTTGAAGAGCCATGATGCGCATGTCATTATGCAACAATTTTTGCCCTTAGCTATTCAAAAGACATTGCCGAAAAAGGTTAGTTCCATATTAATAGAGCTAAGTACATTTTTCCGTGAATTATGCTCCAAGGTAGCACAGCCTGAGGATTTTAGAAGGCTAGGAGAGCGGATTGCAATCATACTTTGCAATTTAGAGCGGATATTTCCACCAGCTTTTTTTGACATTATGGTGCACTTGCCTATCCATTTAGCTTCCGAGGCAGAAATAGGTGGACCTGTCCATTATCGTTGGATGTATCCTGTTGAAAGGTATTCATTATATATGTGGTCTTTTATTTTATTTCTAATTGATCCAATATCTTTATATTTTATTCATTTTTGTGAACCTTTTTATGTGAGAACAGATACTTGTGCACTTTGAAGAAATATGTACGAAATAGGGCTCGTCCCGAGGGGTCTATTGCAGAGGGATATGTGATAGAAGAGTGCCTTACGTTTGTGACGAGGTACTTAGAGGATGTTGAGACACGACTGAATAGGCCTGCTAGATACAAGGAAGATAGTCATATTGGCAGTGTTGAAGGTTTCATGCTTAGCCAAAAGAGAGGAACAAATGCATGACTATGTGTTGTTCAATAATGATAACATCTCTACCTATACAAAGTAAGAGTGTATAATTTAATGTAAATGAGAGTCTTCATCTACTTATTTTCTTTATATTCTATGAATAATATGAATATTTTTCTATGTAGATTACACAATCACCTTTTGAAAATGTTGAACCCAAAATTGCCTATTCGCGAGATCCAAAAGAAGCACAAGAATGAATTTGCAGGATGGTTTAAGGAGTGTATTAGAACAGCAAATAAAGCTAAACAATCAATTCATGTAGAGCTTGGTGTGATCGTTGAAGGTCCTTTTGCAACAACGAAAAGATTCACTGGTTATACAGTTGGTGGGTTTCATTTCAAAACTGTTGGTAGAGATCGTGGATCTACAACCCAAAATAGCGGTGTTGTAGTCAATGCAACCGTGATGAGCTATGCGAGTTCAAAAGATCGAAGGCCGCTTGAGCGGAGATTGCATATTATGGGCGTTTAATTGACATAATTGAGGTTTCATATCCACAGGGTCGCATATTTTTACTATTTAAGTGTGATTGGGTGGATGTTACAAGTTTAGGCATTAAAGTTGATGAGCTTGGGTTTACTCTTGTCAATTTTACACATCTTTTACCAATGCAAAAAGAAGAACCATATGTGTTGGCATCTCAAGCTAGACAAGTTTTTTATGTTCAGGATCCAACAGACCCAGATTGGTATGTTGTAATGAAGACTAAGCCTAGAGACACTTATGACTTGGGTAGAGGTGATGATATTCTATTTGATAATGATCTTTATGGGAATGGAAGCCTAATTGATGATGTTGAAGATGATAATATCAACTTGATGAGGAATGATGTTGTTGGAGGATATGTTGACGGCGCTCCACCCATATATGATGTTGAAACAGATACTTGCATAGACTTCATTAATGATGAAGATGAAGTTTTGGATGAAGATGAAGATGAATATGAAGATGAAGATGAAGATGTACTTCAATTAAACGATTGATAAATTGTCGAAATAAATGTAAAATTTGAATCCTTAAATGGAAAGGAATTTGCCAAAATGATATAGATTCCAGCTTTCATTACAACAGATCAAATTTCTCTATCTGCTGTGTGCATCTTATCTAAATGGCTCTATGATGTGCATCTTATCTAAATGATTCTTCACCTATACAAAGTAAGATTTATTAGGAGTGATGGTTTCTCTCTTTCATATTTCAAATGTCATTAAAGTGCTTAAATATGTAACCTTACTTATTGTTACAAGATTTGATGTTTCTCCTCTTCGTTTGTATACCAAATGCATATGAAATGAGACATCTTTAAGATATCATATCATTTATCTCATGTTAGATAATTGTAGATATGATGTTGTTGAGGATTAAACTCATTGCTTTGGTTCATGTTTTCTTCCATGAAATTGTGTTTCTTTGTTGGATCCCATGATTTCATAACCTTGACCGCATCTTGGTCACAGTAATTAATGGCGGATTAGATCTTGACGAGAAAGAAATGAAAAAGTACAAATCGAAAGATATTTGTGTGAACAAAAGAGAGAGAGAGAGAGAGAGAGAGAGAGAGAGAGAGAGGCTCTTGAGTATTTTCTCCTAAATTACGCGTTGTAAACTACACTTAGAGGAGCAGTTTCACTTTTTCTTCATCTTGGGGTGGCTTCATTGCATGTGAGTAATAAAATCTGCTTAGATTGGAGTATTCTTTCTTCTGGAGTCTCTCTACTCCTGTTCATGTGGATGATTTTAGATCATAAGAAAAGAAAGCATATTACACTTTTGAGAGAAATTTATGTTGTCTATTTTACTGCATACAATTACATGATTTGTTGGTTGCCCGGAGGCTTTATAAATGTTACCATATCAGATTCTAAGTTTCTGGTTCAAATATTTCGTGACTATCAAACATAGTTTTTAGCCTGATATCAGGATTGATTCAGCTAACTTGCTGGGTTAATTGTCATACTGGTGAGTCACTGATTGAATCAACGAGTTAATTATTAGATATCATGTAAGAATTTTCAAGTATTATTAAACTAATTGAATAATAGACTGTATTGGATTGTATAAATGATCAGTAAAAAATTAGAATAGATAGTAGTGTGTGAGTGGTATTAAGGCATAGTTGCTTGCAGGGAAGCTGGTTATATGTTCTATATTCTTAACAGCTTAATAGCATGTTTAGGTAAACAGACATTGTAGATAAGCAGGTGGGTAGCTTCCCTATGTAAAAGCCAGATAAATCTAATGAAAGAATTAATCTTTTCGGACGAGTCCTTTACTGTCAATTTCTATTTAATTTTTACTGTTTAAATAAAACTGCAGTTGGAGATATACAGCCGTTGCTATAAGACACAACCATTGGTCATTCAAGGTATGATTTACCCTTAAATATATTGATATTATAAACATATTTTCCTATAAATTAGAGAATATATTTGTTAATGTTGGTGAATAGTTTGTTTTGTGCTTATAAGGTATCCAGATTTAATAACCATGGTTCCAAGTCTCAGCTTTCTCATTGATACAAAAGTCACCTTTAGTACAAAGATATTTTGATCTACAATAGTCTTTTCTCACACATTCTCCTTTTTTCGAAATCATAAAAGTATTTGACTTACCAATAAAGAACCAGTAACTACACGAGATCAATGAAAACGAGCATATTATTAAAATCATGCAAACAATCCTATCCAAGTCGAAGCTCCAAATCCAATTCCTCTTCTTCACTTATCACCTGTTTCTTCTCCAAATTTTCCCTAACTGTTGGCACAAATTCTAAGCTCTCTGTTGATCATGATCATCATGAAAATTCTGTTGATACAAGGGTCTAGCAATCGGTTGATAATTGGACAAGAGGCTGCTGTGTAATTTAATGATGCCCGATCATGAGATGTAATATACTTGTCTCGTTGATAACCGGACAAGAGCTGCTGTGTAATCTTAGGACTATGTAATTTTCTTCTTGCCTATTGGAATTGGTTGAAGTAGGTTTGTTCCTTGCTCTATCTTTCCGTGGATATTCATGTGGCCACCCAAAGCCCATCAAGATATTGAATCTTCTCTTGCAAAACACACACTCATTCATGTGGCCACCCAAATGTTAAATGTACTCTGCTATAGTACATACAAAAGCACCAGCTCAATATGTTCATGACCTTTTTCTTCCTTTTTCTTCTTCTCTGTCTTGGGTTTATCTATTGCAATTAGATGTAATTTAAATGGATTATCTACTCAATTCTTGTCACAAATGTGCAGGTAAATGGTTGAAGAACAGGAAGTTGCTCCTAGAAATGTTCGAGGAAAAGCAAAGTTGGCGTTCTTGGGGAGAACACGAGTGGGGAAACTTTCGCTTAGTTTTCGGGATGGGGTTGCAATTGGTCCAAACTCAACCGAGTTGTCCGCTTTGGTCAAGCGTTTAGGAAGGATGCGAATCTATTGCCATTTCACTTTCTTAAATGGCCATTGGTGGATATTGAATATAAGGATAGAGTAATGATGGAAATCAAGGTAACTACAAACCGTATTTTTATATCTTTTGCTTTGTAATTGGACTTTAAATTATCAACAATCATTGGATAATTTCTTGACTAATGTTTCTTACTTTTTCTTTCTTCATTTAAGCAACACTTTGACTTCCCGATGAATGCAACAAGTATGTCCTTAAGCAACCGAACGCAGCATGGAAGGATGAAAAGGAGATCCAAGAGAGAATATTTTACTCCCTTCGTCACTAGGGAAGATCGAATCGCCAACCGCCCGAGATAAGGTGCCCGAGGATCAATGGACAATCTTTGGTAGAGTATTGGGAGAATCCTAAAACCCATGTAGGTTCTAATATACATAATCACACATTTCTACCCTTTAGCATTATTTATTGATTCTTTTAAAGTTCAAATAATTGTTATCTAGGAAAAGCAGGAAAAATACTCTAAATCGCAAGAGACATAAAATAATGCATACCGGGGTTCAAAGAGTTTTATGAAGCACGCATTGAGGTAAGACTAAACTTCAAACATCATTTCAATAATTAAGTTGTTTATGTTTATTTCATATTCTAACAGATAGAGGAAGATCCACAACGAGATGCACCTTCTGCACTTCAACAACTCGGTTAGAAATATTCGGGAAGACTCATACTCGAAAAGATAAGACAATCGATAAATGAATTAGCTAAGGAAAAATGGTATTTAATATTGTAGCTAATGCTTCATATTTTTATTGAACAACATTTATATTAAAACTTCTTTATGTTAATGTATTTTGCAAAATTTCTACAGACCAGATGATAGCGAGTTGGTGACAAGGCATCCGAGGAGGGTTCATCTATGTATTCTACCGACATGACGACATATTCACCCAAGTTATGGGACACGATAGTGAGGTCGGAAGCGGTGTTTGGAAGAGCAACCTTCCGGGGAATTGTCGAACACTACCTCTAATAGAGATAATGCAGAGGTTAGAAGCTTGAAGGGGAAGGTAGTGGATGTAGAAGAAGAATTAAGAAGCACAAAAGAGGAATTAAAGAACACGCAAAGAAACAATGTTGTGATCTTAAAAGCACTACTATTGCATTACAAGATTCATTGAAGGCTACTATGGATGAAATAGCAATGATGAGGGATATTTTCGATTGTTTCTTCCGGATGGAGTAAGAAAATTTGTTATCTATGTTATATTTAAACACTGTCATTAGTGAATATGTTTATGTACAACATTAAGTGGTTATTACTTCATTGCAGCACCTGTTCCAAAACACTCAAGTACCAAGGAATTCAACTTCATCCTCCAATTCCACACACACAGGTAATCATTAGTAAGTAGTTTACTTATCTTTCTCTTTCTCTAGGTCGCAACCCAAGTTCACATGCATGATATATGAACTTCACCGTGTATTAAGTTAATTGTTTTACCATCACACGCAAAAAGGTTGGTTCTATGATCCTCCTGCTCATCTCTCGCCAACTTATTTTGTGAAAATTATGGTATTGAGCACTACGCTTTGTGATTTTCATTTAGATTTATAGGAACCTCGTTATTCGTGGTTAAACCGATAAGTTAGGAACACCATTTTGCTTCTAAATTGTCTTTAATAAGTTGCACCACGTAATGATCGATCGGAGCTTAATTAGAATGTTGAATCGAGTTCCATTAGCTACGGGGATCATTTTTAATGGTGATGGCTGATCCTTGACAAAAGAAGATATAGCCATCGTTGAAATCACGCTTTATTGTTAATCATGTTTTATTATTGATTCATTATTTTACAAAATTGAGGGTGGATGCGATATCACCGTGCTTTATATCAAATAGCGAGAATGGCACAAAATCTAAGTATAGAATATAACTTTGATACTAAACAATGTACTAAGTGTCGACCTTCCTCGTAAATGTCATCAATGAAGATGGAGGCACTCCAGATTTGATGTGCTTGCCATGGAGATCTTAATGCTTTCGGTTTTCAATGAATCTTGAGCACGTAGTAAGGCATGCAATGTTTCATTTGTGGTCAAGTAGCTCGCGAGGTTAATGATTTAAACTTGAGGGCAAATTATCAAGTTTAGATGTTATTGCATCATGGGCAAGGGACGAGAGACAAGGATAAAAGGTACTAAGTAAAGGCTAAGATTTTATAGCATAGGATTGGTAGGTTAAGATCCTAGAACAAGAAATGTGTTACCCGGCGAAGATGAGAATAAAATGTTTTGATGCCATTAGATAAGCCCTTTCCGATGCATCCAATTTCCATCACCGAAAAAGCCATACTACCACAATTATTTCCCATTACATATACCGATAACTTACCAATGCTTTTGGAAGACAATCACCAAATTCAAGCATCAAACCCACAAAAGGGAAAATGTTAAAACTTAAGTTAGTGCCTCACAAAATCTCAAAGAATGATAAAGAGAGCGGAAGAGTCTAAAAGAAACTAGATAACAATTCACTCTATCCTTTGGGTTTTACGTCGGTATAGATGACGACTTAATGAAGGAGCGACCATCAATCGACCCTTTTTTGAGTACTATCCCCATGCATGTGCTAACTTTTACCAACACAAACTTCAAAACTTTATCTATCTATTAACCCGCTTTTTCGTGAATTATTTCGTGAACGATTTGTGATGCATGATTCATTAAATTAGTCTCTGCTCGAATGGTTCTTCATGTTGTCATTTAGACTTTAGCCCACTTGGAATTTTTTAAATGAGTTCAATGAAGCACTTGATTCCAATGTTGCCCGTGGGGAATACTACACGTATCCACTTGAAGGAACATCCAAGCAGCTAAGCATTCAAGATTAAACAATTTTGTAGCACTGTGATTATTGACGAATTAGGTTGTCTATTAGTTATGAATCATGTTTTGACTATCCTATTAATTAATGTAACTGACTGATATTTTGTTACTTGAACTCTCTTAAATATCGTTCATTGCTTAATATATTAATGTCATTTAATAGATTTAGAATTAATGTCTTCACCCAAGTCTATTAATGTCATTTAATAGATTATCAGTATACATATACAAAAATTTGATCTTAAATTGGAGTGTTGAAGACCTTAAATTTTGGTAAAATTGAACCCCTTTGGTATTCGTAGATGTATATTGGATATATGCTTCACTTGTTGTGCAACTTTAGTTTATTTACAATTCATATAGTCTTTCGAGTGGACACTCTTTTGTAGTTATATACTGTTTAATTTATATTATTAATATTAAGAACTATTGTATTTGCAGATATCTAACAAGATAGCTATGCAGATAGAGGAATTTGGATATAATCCAAAGGTTAATGGTATTTTGGCTTGTCAATTGAATGTGCACGATCTTATATATAGTTTTTTTGTGTATAGATGAAGATATGAAACTTTACATCTCTAAATGGAATGCAGGCTAATGTTATTTTGACTTGAGAATCAAATATGCATGATCTTATTTTTGATTTCTAAATGAATATGGATATGTTAGTTTGGATATATAAATTGAATTTAGGTGGATGTTATATTAACTTGAAAGCAGTTTATGTTTAGAATTGATACCAATTTTGTGGATATAGAATGGTTATTATTTTTTATTTGTGGATCAATCAACTTTGCTGTGATTTTTTCCTTGTGTAAGTAACTACAGGTGCATATTGTAATGATCAAAAGAAAAAAAAATTTACATTACCATTAGGGACGGTTTCAAGCCGTCCCTAATGAAAAGTGTATCTAAAAAAAGATCCCTCAATAGGGACGATAACCTGTGGTCGCGAATACGTACACTTTTTCCAACGGTCATATAACCGTCCCTACAACCGTCCCTAATACTATCCGCAACACGCCTAACAGGGACGGTTATATTTATCGTCCCCAATATGTATTGGGGACGGGTTTCTAGCATTAGGGACGGTTTTGAACCGTCCCCAATGATCGATTTTTTAGTAGTGCGTGGATTGTACATAATTTAATAATGGTGTTGTGAGATATATTTTTATTCAAATATTTAAATAATCATATTCAATTTAATACTACGTTAAAATACAAAAATCTTACATTAAAAATACGGTAAAATATATTGTTTGTTGTTGTATTTAATCGCCACAATAGCTACGATCATATATAATAATGATTAATATTTATTTTAACTACCAATCAATACATTTATTTCAATTTAAATGTATAACAAAACAAATAAAGTGGTCAGCAAGAGTGTTGAAACTCTATTGTTTAAGATTTATAATATAGTCAAATAATATCAATTAAAGAATAGAAACAAAAAGAATCAAAGATAGTGTACGTAAGTTCTTAAATATATCGAACATTTGAACCCATTGAATTTTCTTGCTTTATAAGATGACAAATGACATATAACAAATCTTTGTAATTTAATATAACTCTCCAATTATGAAGAAGTTTTAACCCAAAATATTACATGTAATTTGGACTCGTAGCACCTCAAGTTAGCAATTGTAGGTAGATTTACAATCAATACATAAAAAGAAACAAAATAACATTTACATCAGAAATTGACAAAATTAAACATTCTCATTTGCACAATCCAGTATCTAGGTGTCTTCGCGTGAACTTATCCTAATAGTAATGGAGAACTAAAGTAATATTACTAAAATTAAATATTCTAGCGATTTAAGGGACTTACGTGGTAGCATAAATAGTGAAGAAAAATTAGTTTAACCAATATATAATAATTCAATTCAAAAACATAAAAATGAATAATAGAAATGAGATCCGTATCAATTATTGAAGTTAAAAAAAAGAGCAATGAGAGATGATTACTCACGCGAAGTAATAAAAACCATAATCACAAACACAAATCTTCAATGAAGTTTTTATGGACTTCACAAACTACGTAATTACCTTCAAATGAAGCAACCTTAAACTTCAAATTAAGCCTGAAATACGTTGAATACATTGTTGGTGGAAGATAAATGAATATTCATCTTGTAACTGACCAAACAATTCGATTGAAATATTTTCAAAATCCAGTAATTAAATGTAATAAATGGTGATTTAGCTGTTTCAACTTATAATGACTAAATGTGGTTACAAATATTAAATTGAGAATTCAATTATAATATTAATTGAGGGACAATTTATGAAATATAAAATATTAATGAGGACGTATTGGTCTATAAATGTTTCTTCATTTTCTAAACTTTTAGATTAGATATAGTATAGAATAGTTTATAATTATTTATTTTTTAAATGCCTTAATGGTTTTTATTTCTTTCTTTTATAGTCGAACCAATGTGGGAAAATAAAAAAAATACAAAACTTTTGAGGTGAACATTTTGATGAAATAAATGACTCATTTCTTTGATGGCAAGATGAAAACGAAGCTCACATTATATAGCCCAAAGATTCACAATGTATCAATCCTCAAATCAGAACCACAAAGAACTTATTAGACCATACTCTAGTATTGTTTATCCCTCACAAAGAGTCTTCTTACCAAAGAAACAAGGAACTTTTGAAAAGGTACAAAAACCAAGGCAAAAGGAGGCGGCCAACCGGATATAAGAAAAAAAAAAGGACACAAAGCTTTTATGTTTTCTTGTATTGTTGTGTTGTATATTATAAAAGGGTACTTACAATATATAGATGCAGTCCACCATTGGATTATAACAAACTTAGATTCAATTGTCAATATTAGGTGTTGGTCAGATAAATAAGACCACTAAGCAATGACCCAATGTAATCGTTAATCCTCCAAGTGGCCTATTAAGTCTTTTAGTCATTGTTTGTTATTTGGGCTGACACATTGTGGATTGGACTTTAATTTCTTTAATCTTGGGCTCAAAGCCTGTGAATGTTTACCAACTTAATCACCACAGTCCCAAAGTTTATTTGGGATCAAAATCCAACAAACCTCCACCTTGATGCCAATAGAACCTGCACACAAGCAAACCAACAAGTTAATGGTTACTAAAATAATTTATCTAAACATAAATTGGAACTCACAAACTTTACCAATGTTTATAAGGCTAATACAACTTCTAAACTTCAATAAGATGGGATGGGATGGGATGGGGCACTTTAGTACCCATGTCTGCTGGATTGTATTTTGAAAGGACTTTATTAAGTTTTACCAAATTTTGAGCAACAACATCTCTAATAAAATGTAACTTGACATCAATGTGTTTAGTACGTCCATGAAATACATGATTCTTACACCAATGGATAGTAGATTGACTATTTGAATATGCAGTCACATTATCACTTAAGAAACAGTTCATTAAGTAACCATTTAAACCACAAATCTTGTTTAATTGTTTCAATGGTAGCTATATATTCTGATTTAGTAGTAGATAGAGCAACAATGTGTCGGAGTTGTGATATTCAACTAATGGATGAGTTACACAAAGTAAACACACAAGAGGATGTGAATTTCCTATTGTCTCTATCTCTAGCATAATATGCATCTGTGAAACCTTTTAATTTCACACCTTCAAGTACTAAACTTGTACATGAGTCTTACCACACTAGTTTCTTTCAAATACTTAGACAACCACTTTAAAACTTTCCAATGATTTGGCCATGGATTAGACATAAACCTGCTAAATGTGCTAACTGCAAAAACTAAGCTAGGCCTAGTACACACCATCAAATACATATATAGCAGATCTTATTGCATTTGAATAAGGAATTCTACTTCTTTATAATTAGTAGGTAATTAATTTTTAGACAAAATAAAATAATTTGTTATAGACAATGTAACATGCTTACATTCCTACCAAAAAATTTCAAAATTTTAAACACATATGGGGCTTGATGTAAAAAAACATAAAATAATTTGATCTATCTCTTTTTATAACCGCGCCTAAGATTCTTTTAACATTTCCTAGAGCTTTCATGTTAAATTCACTACTCAAAACTGTTTTTTATCAAACCTATCAATTTCATATTAGAGTCAATCAAGAGCATGTCATCAACATACAATAATAAAAATACACATTATTATTAACATTGTGACGTTGATAGTATAAGCAATGATCAAATTTATTTCTTTGGAAATCAATAGTAAACACAAAATAATTAAAACGATTGTACAACTGGGAGATTGTTTAAAACCATATAGTAATCTTTTCAATAAACACACATGATCAAATTTTTGTTTATCTTTAAAACTTCGTGGTTGATTCTTATAAATCTTTTCATCAAGTTCACCATGCAAGAACGCAATTTTAACATCAATTTGTTCAAGTTCCCAATCAAAATATACAATTAATGCAAGCATGACCCTAATGGTGGTATACTTAACAACATGATAGAAGATTTCATTATATCTCTTTCTGTAAGTAACTATTAGCTACTAATCTGGACTTAAATCTTAAAAGTCCGCTCTTAGTGTTTCCTCTTTAACCTAAAAACCCACTTACAATCTCTATTGACTTGTTTTTAGGTTTAGGGACTAACTTCCAAGTTTGATTCTTAGCAAGAGAAATCCTATCTTTTTCATTGCTTTCCACTACTCCTTAGATTACTTACTCTACCATAGCTTCTTCATAAGTGTTTGGCTCCTTATCAACTAGGTTTTGATAACCAGCATAGGCTAGAGAAAAGTTTGATTCATAACCTATCCTTTGTCCTTTTACTTCGTCTCTAGCTAATTGGTAATCTGTCAAAGGATTATGGTCATTTGGATGTTTTTCAATTATTTCCTCCCATCTCTCTTCATCTATATGTTGCTAATTTTGACTCTTCACCTCATTGGAGCTAATGAGAATGTGGGTACTCACTTTTTCTAATTCTACCTAGCTAGGGCTGTCCACTATTATTATCTTGTTGTTTTTCACTTGACAAGTAAAAAACAAGGAATCCCACACTCATTAAACATGACATCTCAATTTATAATGATTCTCACTCCATTTTGACTTGTATCCTATAACCTATACCCTTTAACACCTTCAAGATACTTAGAAAAACACACTTTCTAGTTCTAGGTTCAAGTTTTCTCTCATTTTGATGAGAGAATGCAGCACAACCAAAAGTTTTAATTATGGAATAATAAGCACATTTACCAAACTATTTTTCATGTGGAGTAACACCATTTAATGCAGCAGATGGAATCAAGTTAACCAAATAATATGCAGTCATAACAACTTCACTCCATAATAATTTTGGAATACCATAACTTAACATCATAATCTAACTTTATCAAACAAAGTACAATTTATCCTTTCTGCAACTCTATTTTGTTTGGGAGTATAAGGAACATTTTTATGCCTGGTTATGCCACATTCATTACACATACTATCAAAATCAGCATTGCAAAACTCAATGCCATTATTAGTTCTCAGATATTTAATCTTCTTTCTCGTTTGATTTTTAACTTGCAATTTTCAATTTTTAATTTTTTTAAAAGTTTCAGATTTATCATTTGAAAATAAATCCAAACTTCTTAGAAAAACCATCAATTATGGACAAAAAATATCTGTTATCACTTGAAGTGGGATTACTAGCAGAGTGTATATACTCTATCACTCTAGTCGTGTTATCCACACCAGAACAAAAAGATAGTTCATGATATTTTCCAAGGACACAATGATCACAGAATAGCATGTCAAACACACAGTCTTTACCAAAAAATCTTTATCATTAATGAGATTAAACCCCTTATTATTTACATGTGCAAGTCTATTGTGCCATTTGTGTGTATATTCAATGTTAGAGGAAGAAATAGAGAAATTTAAACTTCTAATTACTTCAACAGTAGCAATGTACATGCCATTTTTTCCCACCCATTTTGAAGTCATAATAGCACATTTAATCATTTTTAACATCTCATTTTCATCTTTACCAGTCTTTTCGTTCTCTTCTAATTCTCGTACTGAAATAAGATTCTTAGCCATTTCAGGAATATATCTGACTCTTTTAAATTAAATACATAGCCAGTATTATATTTAAGAGTAATGTCACCATTCCCAGTCACTTTGCATGTAAGGTTATTACCCATCACCACATGTCCACGCTCATGTTCATGCAAGTTTTCAAACCATTCTTTATGAGATGTACCATGGAAAGATGCTCCAAAATCAAGTATCCATTCATGCAAATGGAATTTCACAGTCAAATTTAATTCAGTCAATTTAGAATTCAGCAACACATAGACCTCACCCAGGTATTTGTTAGAGGTGGATATACAATTAGCCTCATCTTTCACTTTTTGTTTTAGCAGTCTTTTATGAAATATCCAGATTTACCACATCCATAACATTTCTTACTTTTCATTTTTTTTACCTAGAACAACTTCTACCTTTCTTTTTACCACTTGATTCATAAACTGTTTTGACCATCATAATTCCTAGTTTGAGACTTACCCCTCATCATATGAACTTTACCACTTTTTCTCTCGTTTCTTTCAGCTCCCAACTCCATTTCTTTACTTCTTAAATAATCATTAATAATTTCAGTGTTAAAGTGTTCCTCCCGTACTTAATAACATTTATTACTTCTTTATACGCCTCGAGTATAACATTTAGTAAAACAATAAATTTATATTCTTTGGGCATTTTTTCACCACAGTTTGTAATATCTTATACTATTTTATTAAAGATATCCAAATTATCATCCAAAACTTTAGATAAGTCAATTTTTCAAGTAGAAAAAATTTGTTTGGAGTGGATTTTGTTAAATGGTTACCCCACACGATAGCATTGACTGCATAAAATAAATAGGTAGAATACAATACCAGATCGAACAAATTTGCAGTTCATATTACCGGAGAGATGCGAAACCCTAAGGCCACAAACTATTCACCTTAGGGTAATTAATTCAACACCAAAAGCAAAATGCACTACCACTGGATGTCAGAACTATAGTAGGACGACGTCGATGTCAACTACTCGCAGGAATTCCTCCCCATGTGCCACACGCACCGCACTGATGGACTTGCCTTGACGTCCCGAACCTAGATATGTCCTCATTTTCACTCAGACGATACTTGGTCTGGTCAGAAATAAAATGGACAGATTCTGAGCTAATTTTTCCTTCACAAATTCGGCCACTAACGTTATTTTCTTGCACCAAAGAACGCCACCAAGGTCCCTATACCAATTCTGATGAAATAAATGACTTTTTTTTATGGCAAGATAAAAGCGAGGCTCACATTATATATCCCAAAGATCCAAAATGTGTCAATCCTCAAATCGAAACAACAAATGATTGATTTAGACCACACAGAAGTATTGTTTATCACTCAAAAATAGTTGTCTCACAAAGAAACAAGGAAATTTGAAATGGCACAAAAACTAAGACAAAAGGGGACTGTCGACCGGGTACAAGAAAAAAGAGCGCTCTTGCCCCCACGGGCATGTCGTAGTGGTAAAGCATAAGGGTTCTCTACGGAAGATCAAGGGTTCGAATCCCCGCGACACCTGGAAGACAACATTTCTTGTTGGAAGGTAATATTTAATGTTGGAAGGCAACAATTATGTTGGAAGGCAGTGGTCCATAGGGAGGAGAACCGTCGAATGTCCGGCCCAAGTGTGTATAAGCTGTGACCGCATCCGGATTTACCTGGGTGGCGAACCAGGGGGAAGGCCGCCACTCCTCATGATTAGTCAGGCGAAGCTTGGAAATTGAGTCATCAAAAAAAAAAAAAAAAAAAAAAAGAAGAAGAGCGCTCTTAGGTTTTTCTTGTATTGTTGTGTTGTATATTGTAAAGGGTACTTACAATATAAAGAGGCAGCCCACCATTGAATCATAACAAACCTATATCCAATGGTCAATATTAGTTGTACGTTAGATAAATTGGACTCCTGAGCAACGACCCAATAAGACCGTTAATCCTCTAAGTTGTCCATTAAGTCTTTTTGCCATTTTTTGTTTTTTGGGTTGACACATTGTAGATTGGACTTTAATTAATTTTTTAATCTCGGCTCAAAATCAATGAATATTTATCAACTTAATCATCACAATCCCAAAATTTATTTAGAATCAAAACCCAACATACATGAAGCTTTATCCCTCATTTAAAGAAAACATATGATCACTTAACCAGTCCAATAGACTGGGAGATAAAGATATAAGGAGTCCTGGGAGAAGTATATATGAGGGTATAATTTATCGATTTTCATGTCTGATTGTGTCCTGTATGCCATAAGAGTTTCAAACGTCAATTGGTCAATCACATCATTTATAAGTGTGATAACATAAATATGACAATACCTACTTATTCATATTAAACATATATCATAAGAAATTTAAATGACTTTTGAACTCTAAGCCTATAATTAAGTTCAAGGAGAATGCTTAATCATACCTAACTCGTACTATTTTATGAGTACAAGTCCATTTTTTCATTACATTATTGCATGGTCGTGGTTTTTGTATTGTTTAATTTTTTCGCTAAAGATAGAAAACTCTGCCGCTCTTTAAATTACAAAATGCCACGCTGACGAAAAGGCCTTTTGTCCAGTTGGTATGGAAAAATAAACATTTTGTAGTAAGAATTTTATATTAATTCCATTTCAGGTTCCAGATCTTATGCGACCAGAGAAGTCAATTTGAGTTACAGTTTTAGGTATTATAAATTAAAATGATGTATCTATCACAAGTTCATGATAAATGGGTTCTCTCTAATATAACACAATTAATTTTGTAAATGATTATTATATTTTTATTTTAAGTATGAATCACATTAATATTGATTTCACATTTTTTTTTTTGGAACACAAAATATTATCTTGTGATATAAAAGAAGGGATTCAAACAACCTGGCTAGAAAAAAACTGAGGTACGTGAAACATAGGACGCAAGTTTGTAGGGCACCTTATTCCCGTTTGGAGAACGAAACGGCAAGAGCCACAATTTACATAGCTCATAAGAGCTACTACGTCAATAAGAACAGATGCATTAGCTGATAGATTACATTCTGTCTTCGGACTGTGAATTTGATTTCAACACACAAATATTTATTTTCTGTAATTAGATAAAATAAAATTTTTATATAGGTATTTATGCTTTTACTGTATTGTAGAAGTCTAAATTTAAATGATATGTAAGAACAATATAGTTCTACATGTATAACGTAATCCATTTTGATGCCTAAATTTTTAACTTTGGTCGTATAATGAATTTCCCAATTTTAATTTCCCTTCAAATAGTTAGGTACAAAATTTTGGAACTTTATGGCCAATAAACTCTTGATGGAGCATTATATTATACCTAATTTGCATTCAGAGTAAAGGTGCACTTTTGTTACCTGCCTAAGACAATAATATACACTATAGCAACACCCGATTTTTGTTCATTTTAACTGGTCAGTTTCAAATTTGGATCATTTTCTCATCAACTTCTGTGGGGTGTGATGAAGATGGACAAGTCTTAATTTTATCTCACAGCTCTGCTTATTTCCACGCAGCCTTCTCCGGCTCACAAAGAAAGATGTCATTGTTGAAATTAATTGAATTTTATCACATTAAAGTATTAAATATATTTAATGATGTGGGTCATTACAATTAATTTTGATAGAATTGAAAAAGTCTCAAATAAAAAAAAAAAAAATTAATTGGTGAATAGGTATGTTGAATGTACACATTTATTCATAATTGGTGAATATGTACGATGAATGGACACATTTATTCAAGATTTAATATATGAACCATCATATTACTTAAAAATATGAAATGATGCGATCTAATAACTTAGATTAATTAGATCAAATGGTGTGCAACTATTCATGAATAGGCACACCTATTCAAAGAGACTTCAAATCCTATAAATATGGATTCCTAAATTCAATTTTTTTCCACACCAAATTCATTCTGAATTAATTGATTTTAAATTCTCCATCTCTTCAAAATTCTGCTTAAATAATTTCTTTGGTTCGACTGACAAGGTTGGTATAAGTGCAGTACTGACTTTGGAAGAGGCGTTGTATCTTGGGAGAAGACGTCCATTGATCCTATTAGCACCTTTGCAGGAACGAAATCTGTCTTAAGGAGATTTGTTAAGGCATACCTCACTTCATTTCGTTTCTATATTTATGTTTTCTATTTTTCTCATTTGTTCTCGTCAATATTGCCAACAATCTTAAAAAAGATTTTTGTATACTTTTGGTACATAATTTATGTACACAATTTTTTATTGTATTTTCTATATTATGGTTTTAAAAAAATAAAATGAATAGTACTAACTATACTAGTGGAATGATTAGACATAATTATGGGTCCAATCAATTTGTCATGTTGTCGGCCTTGCATGAGAAAATGGAGAAATTCAATTGTACGAATTTCAAGTGATGGCAACATAAAATGATATGCTTATCACTTCTGGGTTATCACAAAACTTTTAGGGGAAGCAGTTCTACTTGCTAACTTTGATATGCAAATAGGGTTTCTTACAAAAATATTGGTTTGATATTTTATGAAGTTTGGAAAGGAAGAATGCTATCCTACATATACTTAAAAGTGTGGGGGTCTCTCGAAACAAGTGGCTATTCCACCTCTTCAAAGGATTAAATTAGGTCATAAAACTATTGATTGTATTTTTATTGAATATGCAATGAATAGTAGCACTTACAAATTTTTCATAAATTTGACATAAGTGATCATTAATGTCAATCCAAATTATTGGAAGCTTAATGTACTTGATTAATTGTACTAGACCAGACATAGCTTAATCGGTAAGTAAGCTAAGTCGATGTACTAGTAATGAACATTGAGATGCATTACTTAGAGTGTTGGACTACATGAAACGTACCAAAGAGTATTCATTATATTATGGAAAGTATCTTCTAGTAGTTGAAGGATATAGTGATATCAACTAGATATTAGATACAGATGAATCTAAATCCACTAGTACTTATGTATTTACTCTTGATGGTGGTGCCATATCTTGGAAATCTTGTAAACAAACATGTATAGCTCGGTCAACTATGAAATCCGAATTTATTGCTTTAGATAAAGCAGGAGAAGAAGAGGAATGAGTTATAAACTTCTTAGAAGATATTCTTATATGGCTGAAGCCGGTGCATGCTATATATATTCATTTCGATAGCCAAGCAAATATAGCCAGAGCAGAAAACTTTGTGTATAATGGAAAGTAAAGACATATACATTGTAGATATAATATTGTTCGATAGTTGCTCTCAAATAAAACAATATGAATTGATTTTATTAAATCAAAAGATAACCTAGCGGATTCATTTACAAAAGGGTTATCTAGAGAAAGAATAGACTGCACATCGATGGACATGGGTTTAAAGCCTAAATTGTAATGAGTCAACTTAATGGAAACCTAACTTAGCGACTAGAGATCTCACAGACTAGGTTCAATAGGAAAACTAGTTATGATTGACTCGATGAGAAGCACTTCGGAGTTTTAATTATTTCCCATTTCTACGATGCAAACATCCTGCCTATAACGATTGTTAAAGATAAGATTTGCTTTTAATGATGACTATGTTTTGTAAATGTATAAGTAGAGTATTGTAGGATACGCTTTATAGAACATCGCTTATGTTAGAGTGAACGTGGCCGGTTCTTTGGTTGAATTGAAAAAGTCTCCAATAAAAAAATACGTAATTGACGAATGTGTTTGATGAATGGTCACATTCATTCAAGATTTAATCTGAACCTTCGATTACTTAATAATATGAAATTGGGCGATTTAAGGGATCATATTTATTAGACTAGATGGTGCACCTATTCATGAAGAGGCACATATGCATTCAAAGAGACACTTCAAATCCTATATAATTGATTTTCACACCAAATCAATTATGAATTAATTAATTTTAAATTCTCCAAAATTCTGCTTAAATAATTTTTGAATTTTTTCAAAAGATCGTTGTTCCATCTATTTGAGAAGAGTGCAGCCATTCTTTGGTTCGACTGGCAAGGTTGGTATAAGTACAGTACCGACTTTAGAAGAAACATTGTATCTTGGAAAACAGACGTCCATTGATCCTATTAGCACATTTGCAGGGGAGAAAATCTATCTTAAAGAGATTTACTATGACATACTCTACTTCATCTCGTTTCTATATTTATGTTTTTTTTTTCTCATTTGTTCCCGTCAATATTGCCAATAGGCATGCTATAAAGTTCCAATCGGCCACATCTCACACAAGTATTGCCTACCCTAATTTTACACGGCCAAAGATTTGCCTTAGTTGGTAATGAGTCATGGAAAGCTTAACATAAGAATATTCAGACTTTAGGTAAAATATCAAGTTTCTACACTTCCTTCCACCTGCACATAAGATAGTTCTCAATGGAACTTTCTATTAACATATATTTACTCACCTTATTCTTTACCTTATTTATTCTTTACCTTATTGGTAGGATTGTATTTGTAGTAGGATATCATGTATGTAATATTCATATTTTAGATAGAATTTCTTTCCTATTAGTATATATATCTTGTAACCTTCTTCATAATTTGATTGAATCAATACATAGAATTATTTCTCCACATATAATTTCTCTCATATTTTATATGGTATCAAATCATCGATTCTGAGCAACGATATCCGACAAAAACACCATAGAAACGAAGATTGCCCAATCGGATCCCATGGCTCTACAGCAATTCGATCATCCTGGCTTAATCTTCGTTTCTAAACCACTTGATAGAAACAATTATGGACAATGAAGTAGGGCTATGAGAATTTCTCTAATTTCCAAGAATAAAATTGGCTTCATTGATGGGAAGATTAAAACACCAAAAGCAAAAGATGAGAAGTATACCAAATTGGAATAGAGTAATCACATGGTGCTGTCTTGGATACTTAATTCGGTATATCCAGATATTGTTGAAAGTATCATATACTCCGAATCTGCCACAGAGGTATGGAACGACCTACGAGAACAATTTTCTCAAGGTAGATGTGCGAATATATCAGATTCGCCAAGAGATTGTTGAGTATCGACAAGAAAATCAATCGGTGTTAGCTTATTACACCAAATTAAAGGGACTATGGGATGAATTGGGTTCTTATCATAACCCAATTGGATGCACTTGTGGGAATCTTAAGGCACTGGCTGAAAGGGATGAGAAAGAGAAGGTCATGCAATTCCAGATGGGGTTATATGATTTTTATTACACAGTTTGTGGAAACATACTAATGATGAGCCCCTTCCTAGATACCAGAAAAGTCCATGCTATTTTAATGCAACATGAAAAGCAAGTTGAGGTTGCAACAGATCGTGAAGGGCAACATTCAATCAATTGAGAGAAGTCGAGCAATTGGGGGTCAAACAGGAAATATGACAATCGGTCGAATCGGTCGACCGTTTCATCTTATCGGTCAACCGCTTCGATAGAAACTAGATAGAAACAAAGGAAAGATGACAATTGGGTTGAACTGATCGACCGTTTCATCTTACCGATCGATTGCTTCAATAGAAATCGGGCGAAAACAGAGCACCCACGCTGGGGATGATGACCACATTGTTGATACTTCCTATTTCATCCATAGCTTCCTATAGGGCACAAGTTTCATGGAAAGGATGTAAAGCCACGAAACAAACAACACTCTGCTTCTACTACACTTGACCCAAAGGAAGGAAAAATGCTCACGACCAAGTAATATGAGCGGATCATGACACTTTTAAACAACAAGGCGGGTAATGATAAATCTTATGTTAACACCTCATGTATCAATCCTCTACTACCTCTTTGAGTAATTCATGGATTATTGATAGTGGGGCCACCGACCATGTGACAAAGGATGGGATCGTTGAGAATAAATCCATTCCAAAGCATAAAAGCGTATAATTCTTGAATAGGGGTTATGCTCTTATTAAATCCATTGGTGCGATCAACTTGGGAAATAATATGACTATTGATAATGTGCTTTATGTTTCTAACTTCAAAGTTATTCTATAATCTATTAGTAAACTTACTAGAGGTTAGGTTGCTATGGGACATTTTTTCTTGATTTTTGTGTCATGCAGGATTTGACTATGAAGAAGACGATTAGCTTGGGAAGGCAGAGTAACGGCCTATATTACCTTTCACAAAAACTACAAATACATCATACTACCAGTGGATCAAATTTGTGCTAGAAATTGAAGATGTGAGGTCGAAGGGTGCCCAAGACGTCTATGCCATAGATTGGTTGATCCATTGGTAGTATGATGTAAAAATATGAGAGAAAATATGTGTAGAGAAATACTTCTCTGTATTGATTCAATTGAATTATGAAGAAGGTTACAAGATATATGTACTAATAGGAAAGAAATTCTATCTAAAATAGAAATATTACATACACGGTATCCTACTACAAATACAATCCTACCAATATGGTAAAGAATAAGGTAAGTAAATATTTGTTAATACTCCCATTAAGTTGGAGCATGTATGTCAAAAGTGCCCAACTTGTGAGTGAAACTGGAATGCCTCATTGCCCAGTGCTTTAGTAAATAAATCTGCAATCTGATTGTTGCTTGGAACATAGGTAGTCTTGATCTCTCCTTTAACAATTCATTCATGAACAATATGACAATCTATTTCAATGTATTTTGTTCTTTCATGATATACTGGATTAGCAACAATATGCATTGCTGCTTGATTATCATAATATAAGGTTGCTGCTTGTGAGTGATCTACACACAAGTCTGTCAGCAATTGTTTCAACCATATAAGCTCACAAGTAATAGAAGCTATCGCCTTATACTCTGCTTCTGCTGAGATTTGGACACGATCGTTTGTTTCTTACTTTTCTATGATACAAGCGCCTTTCCCAAAAATATACAATATTCCGTAACTGATTGTCGTGTAGTAATATCTCCAGCTCAATCTGCATCACAAAATTCTGCTAGCTACAATTTCCCACTTGATGGAAAATATAATCTTCGTCCTGATGTCCCTTTCAAGTATCGAAGCAATTGGTGAACTATATCAAGATGGATTTGTCTAGGTGCCTGCATGAAATGACTGAGTGTATTGATCGAATATGAGATTTCTAGTCTAGTAATGGTGAGATAAATGAGCTTCCCTACCAACCGTCGATAGTATGTGGGATCTTTCAACAACTTTTCATCGTCAAATTAAATTTCAATAGATCGCTATATGGAAATTGCTACAGTGCATTACTCCAAGTAATCGGCCTCTTGAAGAATGTCAAGAGTATACTTTCTTTGATTTATTGAAATCCCTAATCATGAGAGAGCAATTTCTACTCCAAGAAAGTATTTTAATGTGCCAAGATCCTTCAACTTGAATTGAGATGCAAGGAATATTTTTGTAGTAGAAATTGCTTATCTATCATTTCCTGTGACAATTATATCATCCACATATAATAGAATAGTCGTAAATGAATCACCACTGACCTTTGTAAAGAGTGAGTAATCTGCATGTGACTATTTGAACCCAAACTGAATGACAACATATACAAATTTTTGAAACCAAGAACGAGATGTCTGTTTCAATCCATATAAAGATTTATGAAGTTGACATACAAGTGGTGTCTCCCCCTGTCGACGAAATCCAGGTGGGGGAGTCATATAGACTTCTTCATCAAGATCACCATGAAGAAAGGCATTTTGTACATCTATCTGATCAAATGTCCAGTTTCGAATAGAGGCAATAGCAAGTAAGCAATGGACTGTTGTTAACTTTGCAACTGGAGCAAAAGTTTCATTATAATCAATTCATTCTCGTTGTGTAAACCCCTTTGCCACCAGCCGTGCTTTGTATCGTTCAACTGTACCGTCAGAATGAAATTTGACTTTGAACACCCACTTACAACCAATAGGATGATAACCTGGAGGAAGCGGGACAAGCGACCAAGTATTGTTTTCTTCCAAGGCACGAATTTCATCATTCATAGCAGCTACCCATTTGGGATCCTGATATGTTTTCTCATATGTAGCTGGCTCAATGATATGAGAAATATTGTATATAAAAGCACGATGACTAGAAGAAAGATTGCTAAATGATACATATCTTGATATAAGGTGTCGAGTGCTAGATTTGACTTGAAGAGACCCAACCTGAGTAGGCAGAGCATGATTGACATAGTAATCTTTCAGGTGAATTGGGGTTTGAATTGATCTTTTGGATCGTCGAATTTGGTCATTTGGTATTTGGATTTGTGCTAGCTGGTCATCTGGAGGGTGAGAAGAGGTAAGTAGATCAGTCGTGGATGAACACCGCTCAACCGATCGACCGGTAGGTAAAGTCGGTCGACTGTTTGAGCTCTCTTTTAGACTGGATGAGGGGACCGGTCAACCAGTGGGTCGAACAGTTAAGCTCTCTATTGGAACGGATAAGGAGATCAATCAACCGGTGGGTCGACTGATTGGGCCAAATGAGGAATCCGGTCGACCGGTATCTCGACCGATTAACCAGTGTTCGGGACCTTCAGGCAAGTTATCTATTTCTGCTATATGTTGGTCCTCAGGGTATGTTAAATGTGGCGTTTCAACATCCAGATGCATAGATTTTGGCAACAAGATGGAGTTGGTTTCATCATTTTGTTGGGAGGCGTATGGAAATATGGTTTCATGGAACACGGCGTCTCGGGATACCACTAGTTTTCTATCGATTAGGTCATATAAGAGGTATTCTTTTGTCTGAGGAGTATCCAAGAAACACACATCGTCTGCTCGTGTGTCAAATTTATGGTCGGGTTTAAGGTTGGTGGTAAAACACGAAAAACCATAGACACGTAAATGAGAATTAGGTGGTGGTTTCTTGTGCAATTTCTTGTATGGTATTTTGTGTGAGAGCAATTGCGAATGTATCCGGTTGATGAGGTAACAAGGTGTCTTGATATGTTCTCCCCAAAATTTTAACAGACAATTGGTTTGAAATCTAATGGCACGAGCCATATTAAGGAGGTGGCAGTGTTTTTTCTCTACCACTCTATTTTGTTAGGGGTATAAGGACATGATCTATAAAAAATGGTACCATTTTCATCTAGGAATGTTTGCAAGGATAAGAACTCTTGACCATTGTCAGACCTCAGGATTTTTACAGTTAGGTTGTGTTAAGTTTTAACCCAAGCAAATAACTTCTTAATTATGCTTTGAGTTTCAGATTTGTGATGCATGGGGTGTACCCAAGTATAACGAGAAAAATTATCAACAATTGTAAGGAAATATCTAGCACAAGAATAAGAATAAATCCTATGAGGTCTCCAAATATCACAATGAATCAAATCAAATGGTTTATTGTTAGAAATTTGACTAACTTTAAAGGGTAGTCTAGATTGTTTTACCAAATGACAAACATTACAAATATTGTAGGAATCAAAACTAATATCTAAAATACTTTGTGCTAGGAATTGAAGAGGTGAGGCTCAAGGGTGCCCAAGACGTTTATGCCATAGATTGGTTGATCCACTGGTAGTATAATGTATTTGTGGTTTTTGTGAAAGGTAATATAGGCCGTTACTATGCATTCCCAGGCCAATCGTCTTCTTCGTAGTCAAATCTTTCATGACACAAAAATCAGGGTAAAATGTCACATAGCAACCTAACCCTATAGTAAGTTTACTGATAGATAATAGATTAACTTTGAAGTTGGGAATATAAAGCACATTATCAACAGTCATATTATTTTTCAAGTTAACTGCACCAATAGATTTAATAAGAGCATGACCCCAATTCGATAATTGCACAGTTTTGTACTTTGGTATGGATTTATTCTCAACGATTCTATCATTTGTCACATGGTCAATGGCTACGCTATCAATAATCTATGAATTACTCAAAGAGTTAGTAGAGGGATTGATACCTGAGGTGTTAACATAAGACTTATTATTACCCGTCTTCGTTGTTTAGAAGTGTCATGATCTGCTCATATTCCTTGGCTGTGAGCATTTTTCCTTCTTTTGGGTAAAGTGTAGAAGTGGTAGCAGTATTTGTGAAGCGTTTGTTTCGTGGCTTCACGTCATTCCTTTGAAACTTGTGCCTTGGAGGGAAGCCATGGATGAAATAACAGGTATCAACAATGTGGCCAATCATCCTATAATGGGTGCACTGTTTCTATCCAGTTTCTGTCGAAACAGTCGACGGGTAAGATGAACCGGTTCGACCGATTCGACTGATCGTCACTTTTCCAGTTCTATCTCCAATTGCTCAACTTATCCCAATTGATTGAATGTTTTCCTTCATGATCGGATTGTTGTAGAGCCATGGGATCTGATTGGGCAATCGTCGTCTCTATGGTTTTTCTATCATTGTTTGTACCAGACATCGTTGCTCAGAATCATCTCTCTCGATACCATTAAAATATGTGAAGAAATAATTCTCTGTATTGATTCAATTGAATTATGAAGAAATTTAAAAGATATATATACTAATAGGAAAGAAATTCTACCTAAAATAGAAATATTACATACATGGTATTCTACTACAAATACAATCCCACCAATACGGTAAAAAATAAATAAGGTAAAGAATATTTGTTAATATATGAAAATGAATTTTTGAAGTAACGATCTCAGTCATAAGATTTGAGGCGTTACACGTGAGTCTAGTTGGTTAGAGTCTTTCGTGTTAATATGCTTGATAGCGATTTTGTGTCTTTAATAATTCCGCAAGTGCACGGATCGCTCAAGTAGTAAAATGGATTTTGAGTCCAAGTATCGATCCCACGAGGATTTAGATAATTCAATTTAATCACGCTAACCTTAACCGAATCTAAAGAACTTTGAAGGATTTGGTGTTTTATAACTAATTGAAAGGGTAAAATAAAAACAATTAAACAACTATTTCTCAAATAAATGAAAGATTAAGATTAACTAAAGATGAATTTAACTTTTAAAAAGGAAAAGCACTAGAATTCCGAATCCGCTTGTAGTTGTTATTTCTTCTATCTTGATTCTTGGTCTTGACAAATTAATTCAGTTATGAAGATCAATATCCCTAGATTGTTCAACAGTTTCTCTCAAATAAAGTTAAACCTATTCATATGCATGACTCGACTATATTTTTATGACGAATGCGAATACAAATGAAAGCATTAAATTTCCATGGATAATTAAAGATCACCTAAAGCATAGCGGTATATTTCTATCCCCTATCGGACTTTAAGATAATTAAAATAGCGTCTAGCATGCTTTCGATCTTTCGATAGTAAAACACACCACAACAATCATACAATTACTACGTATATAATTGTAGATGCAAACAAAACAAAAGTAATTATTCAAAATTATATTGAAGTAAAGTGTCAAAAACCAAGTCCCAAGATAAAAGAATTTAAACGACAAGTTTCATCGTAATTCTAGCGCTAATTAAACTAGCATAGCATACTAATAATAAGAAAATAAGAAGGGGAAGAACACATGGAATTCATCACCCGGATAAGAAGAAGACTTGGAAGAATAATTGCTCGTCGTTGATCTTCGTTCAATTCTTCAAAGAAGCGCCTTGATCTCCGTTTAATGCCTTCGTCTATGTTTTTCGCCAAAAAACTCAACAACCTATTATGAGTTAATAACTCATATATATACTATTCTAATGGTGCCCCAAAAAGCTGCCCAAAAGACCTAAAAATCGTTGGCCAAAAGTTACCTAAATAGACTAGAATTCAAAAAAGGAAAAAAAATCTTGCAATGAAATTTGGCACAGGCGATCGCGCCTGTGTGGAATTTCCTCTCGCTTGAGGTTGCTTACTGGCGCTCGCCCGACTATAGGTTGGGCGATCGGCCACATTTCACAATTTCAATTATCTTGTTTTGATCTTCCAACTTTTCATAGTTTGTAATTTGGTCTTTAAACTTTTGATAATCTCCAATTTAGTCCTTCATCTTTCAATAATGTGCAATGTGGTCCTTAAACTTTTGAAAATCTCCAATTTGGTCCTTCATCTTTCAATAATGTGCAATGTGGTCCTTCAACTTTTGAAAATCTCCAATTTGGTCCTTCAACTTTTGATAATGTGCAATGTGGTCCTTCAACTCTTGATTTACGCCTCTTTTCATCCATTCTTCTCCAATTTCTCACAGATGGGTCCAAAACTGAAATGTAAAGAATAATGCACCGAATTAAGTAGAAAATTACTAAAATAACGAATTAAAAGCTTAGTTTAAGGACCCGAATAAGTGCACAAAACGCACTTATCAATGCTAATTTACATGTTATGACTTGTTATCTATGTGTAGAAGTTTTTACGTCCGTCTTTTGGTTATGGTCGAGTTTGTTGGATGTGTGGAGTTTAATTATGATGTACACACTTTTTTCTTTGACCGAAGTTCGACTTAATATTTTAAGTGTTATAGAGGAATATTTTGAAAAGTTTGCACATGTATTAAGTCCCCCTTAATATTTCCTCCTACTTAAAAGGTATTAGGATGGTCTTCGTTTTGTGGTGTAGAAATAAAATTGAGAGGTGTGAGATCATAAAACACATTGTATTCTCCTCCGTTAAAGTGAAATATTGTAATAAGTGAACGTAACTCTAGTATTGAGAATAAACCATTCTAAATTCGACGATCGTTACTTAATATCGTTTTTTTCTATTTCATGGTATTTTTATTGCTCTAGATAATATAAGATTAACGATTAATCCATAACAGAGCTGACATTATTGCTGAGCAACTCGCAAGTTACATTATTTGACCATTTCTGCCTATATCTTTTACAATCTTGCAGCTAAAGAAGGATTGAGCTAGAGTTCATCTAGTACATTCATCACGCGGCCACGTTTATGGTCGAGCTCTAGTTCATCTCAATTGTTTAGAGATAGTGAAACACCAATAATTAAAAAATAAATAAACTTCTTATTAATCAATTGTTGAGACTTCGTTAATCAATACGTGGCCTGTGGATGTGTGTATGTTGGTAGTTTGATAAGATTAAAGATTATCTGGCACATCCGACTCTTGTTAATGATGGAAAGGTGCATAGAAAACCCTGAAAGCCAGTCATGCAAAGCCGGCCAAAACTCGAAATAATTTAAAATGAGAACAAAATCTGATTTCTAGGTTTTTTAATCTCTTACTGTTTGTAAATGTTTGATTTTATTCCTCTTTCATTTGCAGAAGCATTTTGGTGCTTCATTTTCTCATGTACATCGTGCAATGGGCGGTGCTACCCCCCCAAGGAAAATTGGAGACCTTCCCCGAAGATACCTCCAATGCGATAGTCAGTTCATCTTTATATCAAAGGCTTGAAACGTAAATTTTTAAAAATAAATAGTAACGAAACTTGAACTTAAAAACTTTTACCTGCTTTGAACTATATTCATGTACAACTTTTAATTCTTGATTTTAAATTATTAAGGGCCTGTTCTCTTTGGGTGTTTTCAACCATTTTCTATTTTGTGTTTTTGAAAATAGTGAAAACACGTTCTTTTTACCATTTTTGAAAATGTATTTTCCAAAACACTCAAAAAATTTTCAAAGGAAATGGAAAATGATATTTTCATCATTTTGCGTTTTGTGTACAACAAATGGCCGTTTTCCAAAACGGTTGAAAACGCGCGTTTTCAATAAGGAGGTACGCGGTTCGAGTCTAGCAGCCGGCATTTTATTTTATTTTTTCATTTTACGCTGAAAAACTAATTATAATATAACCAATTTCCGCGTTTTTCTTAACAAAGAGCTGTTCCTTGCCAAAATGGTTAGCATGCACAAATTCCAACAAGGAGGTCAGGGGTTCAACTCTCCAAATGCGTGGCTTCTTTGTTTTTGCTTTGAATTAATTTAATTGTTTTTAAATCCAAACATAATATTTTTAATTGTTTTTAAATAATAATTATTTGTAATTCTAATTAATTCCAAGTTTTTAATTGTTATTAATTATTTGTAATTGTTTTTAAATATTTTTAATTTCAACAATAATTGTTTTTCAATGTTTTTAAATATTTTTATTGTGTTTTTAAATATTTTAATTGAACTTAAATATTTTTAATTCCAAAAATAATTTTTTTAAATATATTTAATTGTTTAAAACAATGTTTTTAATTCCAAATAATTGTTTTTAATTATTTTGAATTGTTTTGAATTAATAATTGTTTTGAATTCTAAATAATTCCAAATTTTTTAAATGTTTTTAATTCAAACAATAATTATTTTGAATCGCTTTTAATTGTGTTTAAATATTTTTAATTGTTTTAAAAGTTTTTAATTCCATAATTAAATATTTTTAATTCTTTTTAAATATTTTTAATTGTTTTAAAAGTTTTTAATTCCATAATTAAATATTTTTAATTCTTTTTAAATATTTTTAATTCTTTTTAAATGTTTTTAATTCCATAATTAAATAATTTTAATTGTGTTTACATGTTTTTAATTCCAAGTTTAAATTATTTTTAAATAATAAGTGTTTTAAATTTCAAGTTTAAATTGTTTTTAATTCCAAGTCCAAATTTCTCAAAAAATTCAAGTAAACGCGTTTTCGAGTTTTCTATTTTCAGAAACAATTTTCGAAAACACAAAAAAGAACACATTTTCAAAAATCTCAAAACAAACACTCAAAACACAAAATACAAAATGAATTCAAAACTCAAAACACAAAACTCAAACGCAAAGAGAACACCACCTAATTGATTGTATACTAATAAATATTTATGTTATGGAATGCAATATCCACAAGCATTAAAAGATAATTCGCTTAATTTGTGTTCAATCTCTAGAAGTTTAAATTTTATATTTTAGATAATTTAATATATTATTAGAGTAGATAAATAATGTGTGATCAAATTTAAATATTGTGTATAGTTAAGACCTTCCTCAGAAAAAAATAAATTCAAAATTATGTGCTGAAAATAAATTGTAAATAAATAAATGTGTTATGCTAGTAAAAGCTTAAGCTTTTAAATAAAATATTTCATATTTCATCATAGATATGTCACATTTTATCTGTTGTTCTATTGGGTTTTCTCTAATAAAGGGTAACGAACATGTACACGTAAGTTGTGGTATCACAATCTTCTTTCTGTTTGTACAAAGAAAAGTACATATATGGAAACAGTCTCGTAGGAACGAATGAACCGGGAGACACGGCCGAATCAAAGGTTCGAATTGACAGTTAATGACTAAGTTCAGGTAATCTGAGGCTCACGATATTTCCAATGATTTGTACTTTTTGTTTGTTGATGCTGAAAGAGTATGAAAATTTTCACAATATGGGAAGTAATTTGAAAAGAAGAAGAAGTCTAAGTGTAGTTTGGTAAAGATTTATGTAGATTATAAACAGTGGGTCTTACATAATGTGTAGATAAAACTGAATAAAAATTATGGTGACCAGTTTATAAATAATTATAAGTACTCACAAAGATACGCTAATACTTTTGGATTTTATTTGAATCAATATCGGGCGACTCTTCCTACTATTAAGATTTTGGGTTCTATATTAAAATGTCAACCTTATTAAGAGGAGTAACCCAAATCTTTATATACAAGTTTATATTTCGGTATTTAATCGATGAGAGATTCATTATTTAATATGCTTCCGTAAGATGGTGACTCGTTTGAGTACATCAATCTTGAAATCAAATGTTTGTTTGAGCTTTATACGATCGAATTGCTTGTTTGAGCTTAATGGACTTTGATACCATATTAAAATTTAGGGTTTCATCTTTAAAAGTTTAACATTATTAAGAAAAGTAGTCTAAACATTTATATACAGATTAATATTTTGATATTTAACTGTGGGTTCATCCCTTAATGCTTACTTGGTGTACAAGATTTTACGCTCTTGATGCTTCATGATGATTATGTTTCCTTTTCTTGTAATATTGTGATAATTGTTTTATTGAATCAATTTAAAAGTATAAGCACAAAAAGGGGACATTTCTTATATCATTAAAAATATTTCATATACAAAATTTCCTAACACACCTGCATATTTTATTTTGGAAAGTTTGAAGCTTGGGGTGCTCTAGGGTTTTAGACCAATTGGTCCACAAATATTGATCTCGACATAATCAGCACGAAGCCAACTTTGGCATAAATATTGATCTCATACAACAAATTCATACATATTAGAGAGTGTTTCTGTTCCTCAAATTTTCAGTTCAAGTATGTCATTTGTGAGGGAAGTCTTGAAGACTTTAATCATCCGATTTGATCTTTAACATCCAGGCTTCAAGTTGGAGTTGTTCTTTGTCTGAATGATTCTAGAAACTGCAAACATTCAAGTGTTCTCTTGATTTTTATGTTAGACCATCCTTTATGCTCTAGTTGGGGTTGGCTTGTGACATAGGCGCGGCCTGAGGTTGGCAAGTGGTTGGTGACCTAGCATAATCCATTGGAAGGCGGAATGGCAATAAGTAGACACGAAGGTCTTTCTTCAGCATGTAATTACTTATTGTAGTTACAATCAGAGTGGCGTAAAAATCAGACTGGAGCTCTGGCATTCATTTGTGCTTATGGTGAAGATAAGAACATGGGATTTTTTATGTAGTTCCGTTTATATTTTTGGTTTAAAATTTAGCTGAATGCTGAAAGTTTGTAAATCCAAAAATTGTTGGGCAGTGATTTTTGTTTCTAGTGGATTTTGTAGGTCAGGTGGATGTTTTCATAGTGGAGGTTTTACCATCTTATATATCTGGTATTTAAACTCTAAATTTGTGGCGTGCTTCATTCCGTGAACTAAAAATGTTAAAAAATTAAGACACTAAATCTACAATTGTTAATTTTGAATAATAATTAAGTCATTTAGCTACTTGAGTTGTGCATGCAAACAAGTTGAGCAATTAAAAATATCTTGACAATCTAGAAAGTGTCTCTATATTCAATAAGTTGATAACGCGTTCACATATTTGTGAGTATCCTACTATTCTGAGTGTACTACTATTGTGAAAGACCACAACTCCGATTGTCTAGATATTTTTTATTTCAAAATTGATAGACTATTCTAGATTATTTTTCACTATACCTAGAACTTACAAATTCATTTCTTCAATTCATTGATACAATGTCACCATTACATTCACTGTTGACCGTAGTTTAACTTTTAGGCACTCAAAGGGACAACAGCCGAGGTTGGGGGTTACTATGTCGGATTTAAAATAATTTAAGGAATGCCATATATACAATCTACTCAACCAGGCCCTCTTTCTGATTTCATTTTCATTATCCCTCAATAAATAATTCCAAACTATATTATCATTCAACAAGAACTGAATCATGTTAATGATCACCAAATGATTAGGCCAATAAAGTTTATTTTTATGTTTACTATTGTAATCATCGTTATTTAGCAAGTCTAAGGTTGTTTATGCCCATGAAAAGAATGAAAATATATTATGCCATCAATGGATGAACTTGGTCCCCTCTGAGCTGTACTTTGCTGTTGCTGGCCCACCCAGTGGACTCATGAGATAGGTTACAAAGTATTAGGACCAAACCATTTAAATATAATTTGGAATAATAAAAAAGTAATAGAAAAATCAAGTCAATCCTCAACATGAACAGTTTTTTCTTTCTCAAGAACTATATATATGTGACTGAATTTTCTCAGATTCCAAGCGTGTACTATCTCTACTATCTTCAATCAGAAAAAAACACTTGTCATTCCCAATTTTTTCCTAAAGATAAAAAAAAAAAATGGAGCCTGTTCTTGATGAAGAATATTGGGGTTCATTGAGCAGAATGTCTTCAATTGATCAAGATGCTTATTTCATGCTACATTTGCAGGATCATGCCTCATATTCGAATCAAGGGAATGACGTTTTCAGCTTTGAAATCCCACCAGATTTCTGGCCTAATGATGAAAATGTAGCTGCAGTTGATGAGATTTTTTGTTCTTCTGATACTACTCTTTACAATAACCTTTACCCAATTTCTCAAGAAAGTGGTAGTATATTTTGTCCAAATGATGGCAATGATGATAATCTTTTTCATGTAATAAATAGAGAATCTGAGTCCTCAGATTTAATGTTTCCAGTCTTTCCTGATGATTTGATGGAAGAAATTCTGATCTGTATGAAAGAAGAAAGGGGCACTAACCAATTGGGCAATGCAGAAAGCCAGCCTTCAGAAACTGATAATTCTATGCAGCTTAAGAGGAAATCCACCACCCAACAATTTCAGACTGGAGCTGAAGAGGATAATTCTTTTGAAAACCCTAAGAAAAGACCGCGACGGATTTCTAGAGAGGTGAGTTTAAAGAATTAAGTAAACTAATTTCATGTTTGGCAGACAATACTAGATAAGATTATATTTGTTTATGCATTATATCTCCTGAGTAATAATTATTTCTGAATGCAGGCACTCAAAAATAAAAAGGAAGGGCCATTAAAACGGAAAAAGAACAAGAAAGATATCCAAAACTACAATGTTGAAGAAGGGATTAATGTTAGAGGAAATGGTCAGAGTTCCAGTTCTTGCAGCATTGAAGATTATTCTAATGCTTCTCAAGAATCAAATGAAGAAACTTCAGAGTCCCAAGGCTTAGTTAACTCAAATGGAAAAACTAGAGCCAGCAGAGGTTCTGCAACTGATCCCCAAAGCCTCTATGCAAGGGTAACATTTCAACCCACCCGGTTCAAAGATTTCCCGTTAATTATATATTTTCAACGTTTTGATTTTATGTTGTTTTGAAACTTTTTCAGAGAAGAAGAGAGAAAATCAATGAGAGACTGAGAATCTTGCAAAACCTTGTACCAAATGGAACCAAGGTAAGCATTATTGCATGTTTAGTCTGTTAAAATGGACACGAGTAGAGATGACCACCGATATTTATGTAACGTCTCTTCTCTTTTTGTTAATCCATATCGAGTCCAATGTACAAAATATGACTACAAATATATTCAAGAAAAGGAAATCCTCCAACTGAGCTTGATAATGAACATATCTCAGGTTGACATTAGCACTATGCTAGAAGAGGCCGTCCATTATGTCAAGTTCTTACAGCTTCAAATTAAGGTATGGTCAACAATGTATCCAATCCTCATTTTTTATGTTACATAGGTGACATCAGGCTTTGAAAAAATTTAGCCTTGTAAAAGCGGTGTTAATTAAGGACATGTTTAGTATACACAGCAAATATTAGAATGTCTTAATATCTTGGATGCTGAGTTCACCTAAACAAAATGCCATAGAAATTTATTTTTAAAGCTACTAGATATAAGGATTTGCGTATTGCCTTTGACTTAATGTGTTGTACTGTCTTTGCAGTTGTTAAGCTCTGATGATTTATGGATGTATGCTCCGATTGTTCACAACGGAATGGATATCAGTCTTCATCAGAAGATTTTTCCAACTCTATGAACGAAAAATTATCTTCTTTTAGTAAATGGTAATTAAAGTCTAAAGAGAGTATTTTTTGACATGTAATATTGCAGGGTCATTGTAATAGGTCTCTATTTTCATGTTATGTTAACTTATTTGTAGAGTATTATATACAATACACTTTTTTTTAAAATACCGTATCACCCATATAATATTAATCAAGAATATCATCAAGAACAAAGGCACAATACAATTCGAGATACAAATAACCCAATCGAGACGATCTGGGCCAAACTAACAAAGGAAGCTTTGTAACTTATCTAATATATTGTGTATCAAAGATGGTTATTAAAATTATATCGGACCTGCTGGTCCAACTATGTTCGGTCAATACAATTGGATCGTTTCACAGTCGAACCAGGATTCAGCCGAACGACCCAGCCGGTTTCAATATCAAAATGGCGAACCAGTCCATTGAAAGCAGCCAGTTCTTTGTAAATGTCCAAAGTTTAAGATTGTTGAGGTTTGATCGAAAAACATCAATTAGGAACATACTACTAGGCTATTCTTCATTATTGTGGACTTATGAAGCTGTAATTTATTGATACTATTCTCATGTATCTGAAGTTATACAATTAGTTATTAATCAAAAAGCCAACAAACATAATTTTTAACTTTTATTAGGACTTAGAAAATATTGTTATAAAGTCAATATATTGTACATGAAAAATCAAAAGAACAAATTCATTTCTTTTGTGATCAACACACTACAAGAAACTGGCCCTAAAGATGATGGTATTAGCGACGACAAGAAGTCGTCGCTACTAATGTATGAATACAAGGACAACATAAAAATACCGTTGCCATGATACATAACAGTATATGGGTGACATATGTCGACACAATAGTGAATTGGTCGTTGCTAATTTGTGTAATCTACAACGACGACATTATTTATCGTTACTATAGAGTTCGCAGATTGTGGGAATCATTTGCTCCATTTTTGCAATATGTAGAGACAACATTCTCACCTCAATAGGGTTAGAGCCTTAGCAATTTGGCAAATGCTACAATGGCGACTTATTTGTCATTGCTATATATTTAGACAAACTATTGAGATGACACGTGTCATTGCTATATGTCTAAACCGTCGTCAAATGCGAGTTTGCAAATGGCAAAAAATATTGGCGCCCTTCTGGATATTTGTAGTGATGACTTGCTAACTCTATTGAGACAACTTTGTCGACGCTATAGGTTGCTCCTACTTCAGCATTTCACATTCATTCTTCCTCACTTTATTTCTATAAATTCGAGTTGGATACACAGAAGCAACAGCCAAACTGATAAAAAAGTCATTTTTTGACCTTTGGTGAGCTACTCTTACCCATTTCCAGTATTATCTTCGTTGCATCTTATTATAATGTATTTTTGGATTTTTGTTTATGTGTTTGATTATGTGGGTTGCAAAAAATTGATTATTTGAGATATCGTATTGTATAATACACTTGCATAATCCTTAAAAAAATGTTTGAAGATTAGTTTGTAAATAAAAAAATTCCATATCGTGGGCAGTTTGTGATTTACAAATCCATCTTCGAATTCTCCCATTTTTGGAGAGTTTGTTATTGATATGTGAATTGCGAATTATGTTGCTAACAATTTTTTCTGTTAATCCTATATTTTCGTGTGTAGATTTCGGTAGTATCTCCTTATTGTTATCTGGATGTGTGACTATATTTAACATAGATCACACACTTAGGAGAACATTGGAGAGATGCTGTCATTGAAATTTGCACTTGAAAATAATGGTGGTAACAAAAAAAATAACACAATTCGCTATTCATGTAGCAATGATGAATGGTTAGGATCCTTATCTTTTTATTAGAATTAGAGTGATAAGGTGGGCTTATGACATGTTCACGTCACTCAAACTTTTCACTTATTATTTTTCTGTGTTCTTGCGGCAAATTCGAGATGGATATTAATAAGAGTTGGACAAAGATTAGAAATCACAAACAAAATCTCAAAAAATTTGGAACAATTTGAAAACAATTATAAATAGGGCGAGGCCATTTATAAATGACAGGAGAATGATTAGATGTCCGTGCAAAAAATGTTTAAATGGGTTCACGCATCAATTGAAAACTATTGAGGCTCATATATTTCATAATGGTTTTGCGTAGAGTTATATAACGTAGATTTACCATGGGAAGACCAAGGTTCATAATGCTAATGTGCATGCATAGAATGAGGGGGCGGGTGTGAAAGATAAGATAATGAATGTCATGGATGACATAGTCAATGATGAGCATCCTCCCATAGGTTTCGCTGTCTATTATGACAAATTGTTTAAGGCTCTACATTCAAAACTATACCAAGAAGTTTCATTGTTCTTGTCCTTAAACTTTTTGGTGAAGTTGATGCATATGAAGGTCGTAAATAAATGGACAAATAAATATGTCGATGATTTTTTGAAGCTACTAAAGCTAGCATTCCCAAAAACCAACCTTGTGGACTCTTATTATTAAGCTAAAAAGATGATGACAAATCTTGGTTTGGGTTACAAATCTATTCTACCTGCAAGAATGACTGTGCACTGTTCTAGGGTGAGCACGTTGATAGACAAACTTGTCCGGTCTGCTAGGAAAGTCGTTGGATGCACACTTCTGGAAGAGGGTCCGAGAAGAATGGTCTGGATAATTTGTTGTGATATTGTCCCTTGGCTCCCAGAATTAAACGTCTCTTCACCATGAAGGATGCTATGAAACTCACGAGGTAGCAAAGTACAAATTGGTCGAGGGACGAAGATGAGATAGGCGTGACGAGAATTTCATAGAAAGCATCCGCAGTTTGCAAGTGGGATTTGAAATGTCCAATTGGATTTGACCACACATGGATTCAATCCATTTGGCAATATGAGTTAGACTTACATTACGTGGCCAGTTGTTGTGACATCTTACAACCTGCCACTTTGGTTATGCAAGAAACCCAAATACCTCATGCTGACTTTCTTAATCTTCGGACCTTACGCACCGGGTAAGGACATGAATGTATTCCTAAGATCCTTAGTGGACGAGTTGAAAGAGTTGTGGACCAACGGGATTAACACGCATGATAGTGTAACCAATAACACGAGTGTTCAGAATGCTTGTCGCATTGTTGTAGACAGTTAACAATTTCTCAGTGATGAGTAGTTTGTCAGGTTGGAGCGGTTAGAGCTACATGGCATGTTCTAAATGCAACAAAGAAATTCTTTGGTACGTGTGATTAGTAAGACATCTAACGTGGGTCACCAGCGGTTTCTGCCATCTACGCATTATTTTAGGAGTAGCCTTAAAGACGGAGATGCGACATCCTCCTCATCGGCTAATGAATACAGATATTTTAGCACAGTTGAGCCATTTGAGGCCTAGTATTCTGGAAAAGTATTCTAGCTACAGAGGTGCTAGAAGGAGGAGAAGTGACGACGAGTTGAATTGGAGAAAGATGAGCATTTTCTACGAGCTATCTTAATGGTCTACTATTGAGCTAAAACATAACATTGATGTCATGCACGTAGAGAATAATGTTTGTGACAGCTTGCTCGGTACAATTCTGGATGATCCTCACAAATCGAAAGACACGGTCAATGCCAGGTGCGATTTGATGCAATTAGGGATAAAAAGAGAGTTGCACTTGTATCAGAATTGGAACAGATGTATGAAGCCTGCTGTAGGTTACACGTTGGATACATGGTTAGTATCCACTCTTCAAACCCAAAAGATTTCTTTTGAATTTTTATACTCGTATTTGTGCATGCGCAAATTTTTATTAACTTATTTCATTTCGTTAAGTAATTTATGCATCCTCCATTCACCTGCTTCTGAAGCACTTATTTTATTTTGTCAGTTGCTATTACAGTTGACGTCATGTCTTATGGAGGTGATGGTGCAAGCGATCCTCTTCGACATTCTTTCTTTTACGATTTTTTAATGTAACTTAATCGTTGAATTTTTCATTAATAGTAGCGTATTTTTTTTTGCAGTACCGTCGGCAAAGAGACGGGGTATCTCTTGAGGCATTAACCTCAAGAATGTTTGGCAGGCGAATGGGAAGAGCCCACTTCCCATCACATTCGAAAATGTCGAACAGATGATGCAGCCAATTAAGAACAATGCGAAGTATTTTAGGAGCCTGGTTGGAAACTAAGTGAGGTTCACCGTACTCCTTTGCTACCTTTCTTGGGTAGAGGTCCTAGAAGAGCAACGGCTACAGTTAAGTAGCATCGTCAAAATAAGCAAAAAAAAAATATATATTTTCATTATAAGTTCTATAAACCTATTGTTCCATATAATATGCATTAACTAATATTGTTTTAATGTTGCAGAGCTACTCGACCTTCAGGACGATCGGTCGCCCGACGAGTATCGAAGGGTCTGTATGCTGTCGATCGCCTGGCGGCCGATTGCTATCGGGATTACAAACTTAAGACACATAATCACTTGAAGGAGCACGGGCCGAGCTGTCTGCCAAGGACTGGCAGAAGTGCGTTAACTTCTTCAAAAGTCCTAATTTCGTGGTACATATTAGCATTTTTTTTTAAATATTATATGTTAAAGTTTGTATAAAATACATAGTTATGTAACACTGACTTTTTGTATCTCCAAGAGCAATCGACAAAGAATAGGATGAATTGGGTTAAGGCTAAATACCTGAACGTGATAGGGCTCGAAGAGCTTTTCTGCCATGCTTTACAATCAGGTACGACTAAATTTTTATCTTCCTATTACATCATCTTTAATGCAAAACATATTCATGTCTAACTAAATTTTGCACTAAAATTGTTGTAGAGAGACCCCGATACCCAGAAGTGGCTGAGCGTCATGGAGTCTTTTCGGACCTTCCACACCTATTGATTTGGCAATTGGGTGAATCAGAGGCTAATGACTACGCGAGTAAGAGTTACATTGTAGTGTCGCAATTGTTTTCCAACCTTTCAGTATTATTAATTTTTTTTTCACTACACAACATAAACTTGTTGAGGTGAGAGAGACGTAGCAGACCCAGACAGCCTCCAGTAGCGTGCTTTTAAGAATGAGGTCCTCGGAGAACAACGAGGACACGTCCGTAGGGTAGGACGGGTTCCGAATAGCAGATTTCTCTCCTTGGATTCCATCGGTGCATCGAATGCCCCACGAGGAGCCAGCCAATTTTCTGATTATGTCAGCTTCGATGATCCATCATTTGCAATGTATGTGGCCTGTTCGCTAAAATGTGTACCGCAAGTACACGGGTTGCGTTCAAGTAATAAAGTGATGAGAGAGTGTCGAACCCATGAGGAAGATAATTTTGTTAAAATCCAATTCAATCTAGCTCTATTTAAACACACAATTAAACATGTTGTTTTGATAATTAAACTCTAATTAAAAATTAAGAGTTGATGAAAATAAGCTAAAAAGAAATTTGCTAAAAGAGAATTTTTAGAAATAAGCTCAAATAAAGAAACACATTAGGAATTTGACTTCACCAATTACTCCACCCTAAAGTTTCATTATCCATTATCAATTCCAAAAAGATATCTTTTATGGAAATTGATACTCCTAAAATATCTAGTAATCTCTCTCGAGTAGAGCCAAACCTATTTTCACACAAAACTCAAGCACCTATTTAGCTCAAATAAAGAAACACACTAGGAATTTGACTTCACCAATTACTCCACCCTAAAGTTTCATTATCCATTATCAATTCCAAAAAGATATCTTTTATGGAAATCGATACTCCTAAAATATCTAGTAATCTCTCTCGAGTAGAGCCAAACCTATTTTCACACAAAACTCTGAAGCACTCGTACCGAGAGAACGCACATGTAAAAGGGTAATAAAATTCAAGAGCACCCATTCGTGATTGCACAACGTATGAAAGTGTATTCCTACATCCTATATACTTTATGTTTATTAAATGTGGTAAGCCTGATTTCAACCTCCCAGGTAGCAAAACTAGGTCACAAAAGTATTTCAATGGTGATCAATAATCTTAATCCACAATAAAACTCAATAATACAACCATAAAAATCAAGAATAAAGAATCAATAACAAGAGAATTCAACTTTAGAGTTTCATAAATAGATTCATCTCATTCCTAGTGAAATAAAGTTAGCCCAACATCTTTACACAAACAAAATAAAAGATAGATACAAAATAAATCACCGGGATTAATAAAATTTAGAGAAGTGGAGGATTAAGCTTGAGCCCATAGTTGTTTCCATTTGCCCAATATGAATCTTCTTTCATTTTTCTTTATTTCACAACAATAATCCACAATGATGTATAAAAATTGAAGTAAACTCATTTTCATTGAGTTTTCAAAGAGTCCCAACTTTTTCCTCTTTTCTTTTGAGAGTTTTTCTACATGGAAAATTTCCATTTTTTCTGAAATCGACCTCTTTTAACCTTAGATGTCGTGAAAAATAAATTACCAAAATACTCCTAAAAACTAGTTCAAAAACGCGAATATCAGGAAATATGGGCCATGCGATCGCATGGCTTTATTCCATGAGATCGCATGGCAATGCCCAAATGCATGGCAATGCCCAAATGCACATTGATAGAAAAATAGGCAAGATGCGATCGCATGGTCATTTGGCCCATGTGATCCATGAATTTGCAGCTTGATCCCGATTATTTGCAATTCTAGTCCTTGTACTTTGTGGAATGCTAACTTCAGTCCTTGAATTTTTTGTTATCTTTCAGACAAGTCTTTCATAAATTGCAACTCAGGTCCTCCATCTTTTGACATATTTATACTTTGATCCTCAAAATTTTTGATTTGCACAACTTTAGTCCTTTTTGCCTATTTTTTGTGTAGATTTCTTCCAATCATCATCTAAGCTCGAGTGTTCACCTAAACAATCAAAATAACATAAATAAGTAATAAATTACTTAAAAAAACTCACAAATGTCTATTTTTAGTGACTAAAATAAGTACAAAATCCGCACTTATCACATCCTCAAACTTGCATCTTTGTTTGTCCTCAACCAAAAATTATCTACAAACACCATGCAAGCACACAACTGACACAAGCACAGTCAAACCATAAAAAAAAAATACAAACACGCAAAATGTTAGAAAGTTTGCCACATTACTATGATGTTTTGAAACTTGCTTATAATTCATGAAAGTCCACAATAATCCTAAAACAAAAAGAAACTTTTCAACTTAATCCATGTTAGATGTGTGTGCGCGCGCGCGCGCACATAGTCACTTTGAATTATTGCAAAACAATAATTGGTAAATACCCAACCTCCAATGATCAAAATTTCATTTCCTTCTCGTGGGATGCACTTCCCCGAACTACTTGATATTTTCTCTCTAACATGGAGTGTCTATTCAATAGTTTCTCTCAAATTACTCAATCTTTCCCGCTCAAGCTTGGTTGGGCTTTGCCAAGGATTGCAACGACTTAGGCTTGTAAAGTAGTCATCTAGTCATCTAAATCCCACTAGTCATCTAAATCCCAACAAGTAGTCACAATTGCTCAAACTTGCAAGATTTGTAATAAATATTTCATGAATTTTTTTAAATGCAACCTCACTGCCTTAAGCTTTCTATTTGACCCATGTAACAGTTTTAGGTTAGTAACTCTCAAATTTTAAAAAGAGACCAAAAGGTACCGGGCTTTGAGATACTCCAACGGACTTAATCACTTGAGTAAAAAAGGCTACAAAGTGAGGTAAAAAAAATAAAAATAGAGCAAAAGTAAAGCCATCTTGAGCACAACCAACAAACTTTTATATGGGGATTAGATTCCAAGCATATGGTCATTATCGAGTTTCTGTTGGCTAGCCAAAACTACTCTACATCTATATTTAACAAGCATGGAATCAACACACTCCTAAAGAGATACATCACGGCTAAACCATTCCCAAACTATTATTTCTATTAGAAAAATTAAACAGATAATACGAAGGTATTGGACAAAAACCTTCAAGTTCCACAAACAACCTATTGAAAAACAAGTGCAACCAACATTTGCATGCGATGAACATCATGACTATTGTGCTTAAAAAGTGTCTAGCCTGAAATAAGTATATTGATAAAAAACAACAAGTAGCATTTATGACTACAATCCATAAATCACAACAATTTCAACAAAATCACAACATTAGCCTGCAAGGCTCTCTAACAAGCATAACATACAAGCAAAATCCCTATCCCCAAACTTAAAATGTACATGGTCCTCTATGTAAAAGCAAAAATTAAAAAGAGAAAATGAATAAGTACTCACCAGGGGTGGTTGGTTGGTGATGAAAACTTTAAGTTGACTGAAATCATTGTTTGGACTTATCGAGATTGTTGGAGGCTGCCTTTTTTTTTTTTTTTTTGTGGACTTGTTGCTGAACCTGCTCAACGTGGACAACAAAATCAAAATTTACCTAATTTTCAAGAATTGGAAACATGCCTAAATATTACTGCAAACCTAATAAAATATATACAATGCAAAGAGTAAAAGAAAGAAAAATAGGTTGTCTCCCATTCAGCGCACTTCTTTATAGTCATTAGCTAGATTTTTTTATAGTTGATAGACGGGATTGGTGAGATAGACAATTGACTTTCCATTGGTAAAGTCATCACCCCAATAATATTTCAATCTCTGACCATTTACTGTAAGTGCCCTCTTCCTTACATCCTCAACCTTCACAGCCTCAGATGGATACATTCCATTAATTGTGAATGGTCCCTACCACCTGGAGCGTAACTTTCTTAAAAAAATCTTGAGTCGGGAATTAAATAGTAGAACTTGTAGCCCAACCTCAAACTATTTTCTTTGGATGTGGTTGTCATGCCATCTCTTTGTTCGTTCCTTGTAGATTTTGAAATTCTCATATGTCTCAAGTCGAAACTCATCCATTTCATTTAATTGGAGGAGTCTATTTTCATTGGCTTCCTTTTTCATTGGCTTCCTTTCAATCAAAATTGAACTTTTTCAATGCCCAATTAGTGCGGTGCTCCAACTCTACCGATAGGTGACACACTTTTCCATATACTAGATGATATGTGGACATACCAATAGGAGTTTTAAATACAATGCGGTATGCCCAAAGTACATCATCCAATTTTTTTACCAATCTTTTCTTGAAGCAGTCACCATTACCTCCAAAAAATTTTCAACTCCCGGTTTGAGATTTTGACTTGCCCACTTGTTTAAAGATGATAAGGAGTGGATACTTGATGCCGTATACTATACTTAGCCAACACCGACTTAAATTAGTAATTGTAAAAGTGCTTACCTCCATCACTGATGATTGCTCATGGAGTACCAAATCGAGTAAAAATGTGCTTTCTCAAGAAGTTAACCACACCCCAACCATCATTGGTGGGTAATGCTACGGCCTCCACCCACTTAAAGACATAATCTACTGCCACTAAAATGTATTAATTAGAGAATGATGTTGGAAATGGTCCCATAAAATCAATACCCTAGATATCAAAAATTTCAACTTCTAGAATACTGTTGAGAGACATTTCATTCTCTCTAGAAACATTCCCTGTCCTCTGGTATCGATCACATGTTTTCACAACTCTGTGGGCATTCTTGATTATGGTAGGCCTAGTAGATACCAGACTGTAATACTTTTGCAGTAGTTTTAGATTTCCCAAAGTGCCCTGTATAATCCGATGAATGACAATATTGTAGGATTTCCATTATCTCTTTTTTTGGTACACATCTTCTAATTATTTGATCTGGGCCCTTTCTGTAGAGAATTGGATCATCCTAAAAATAATGTTTGATATCTACAAAGAATTTTTTCTTTTGATGGCTAGAGAAATCTGGTAGAATGATGTTGCTAGCTAGGAATTTGACAATATCTGCATACCATGGTGCTTCATCAACTGCAAAGATATGCTCATCAAAAAATTCCTCATTTATCTCTCCATTGTGAGACTCTTCCCCAATCTCAAGTCTAGATAAGTGGTCGGCAACCACATTCCCACTCTCTTTTTTTTTTTTTTTTTATCTCTGATCTCTAAGTCAAACTCTTTTAGTAAAAGTATCCATCTGATGAGTCGAGGCTTAGCATCATTCTTTGCAAAAAGATGCCTCAAAGAAACATGATTTGTATGGACAATCACCTTTGATCCCACAAGATAGGACCAAAACTTATCGAAAGCAAAAACCACTGCAATAAGCTCTTTTTCTGTGGTAGCATAATTCAGCTGAGCATCATTCAAAGTCCAATTGGCATAATGAATTACATGAAAATTTTTATCCTTACGCCGCACCAACACTACCCCAACTGTAAAATCACTGGCATCATAGATTAGCTCAAAGGGTAGACTCCAATTAGGTATAACCAAAACTGGTACTGTGACAAGGATTACTTTAAGGGTGTTGAAAGCATATAAACACTCTTCAGAAAAGTGAAAAGAGGTGTCTTTCTCCAAAAGGTTGCAAAGTGGCTTTGTAATTTTAGAGAAATCCTATATAAAGCACTGATAGAAGCCTGCATGCCCAAAAAAACTCAGAATTTTGTTGGAGGTGGTAATTTCTCAATTACTTGAAATTTTGCTCTGTCAACCTCAATTCCCTTAGCTGAAGTTAGATGCCCAATACAATTCCTTCTTGGACCATAAAATGGCACTTCTCCCAATTTAGGACAAGATTGGTTTCCTCACATCGTTGTAAGACTAAAGATAAATGATGAAGACACTCGTCAAAAGATGCTACAAAGACTGAGAAATCATCTATGAATATCTCGATGTATTTCTCCACCATGGCCAAAAATATAGACATCATACGACATTGGAAAGTAGCTAGAGCATTGCATAGGCCGAACGGCATCCTTCTATAAGCAAATGTGTCATAGGGGCATGTGAATGTGGTCTTCTCTTTATCTTTTAGAGCTATCGAAATCTGATTATATCCAGAAGATCCATAAAAAAAATAGTATGAATGCCCGACTAACCTCACCAACATTTGATCGATGAATGGCAAATGAAAGTGATCATTTTGAGTTACATTATTGAGTTTACGATAATCAATACAAACTCGTCATCCCGTAACTCTCTTGGTCGGAATGAGCTCATTGTTGTCTTTAGGCACCAATGTGATCTCTCATCTCTTGGGCACTACTTGAACTGGTTCGACCCAAGCATTGTCTGATATAGGAAAAATGATTCTCACATCTAAAAGATTTATCACCTCAACCTTGACTACCTCTTGCAATGTTGGATTCAATCTTCTTTGATGCTGCACTGATGGCTTAATATTCCATGAGAATCTTGTGCAGACAGACTGTAGGACTAATGACTTTGATATTTGAGGTAGACCATCTTATTGCAGTTTTGTCTCTTTCAACACACTGATGGAGTTTGCAATAATAACTTGAAGTGTAGAATCATCACCCAAATAATTATAACGTAAGTGAGATGGCAATTGCTTAAGTTCTAACTTTGGAGGCTTTTCAATAGATGGTGATAACTTTGTTGACTTTGCCCCGAGCTCTTAGAAAGGTGGTTGCCATTTATAAACTGGATGTGCCTCTAATTACTGTATTGTAAGTTTGGTTTCTTCTGAATCATACGTCTCGGTGAAAGAATGGACCAAACATGTCTCAAATGGATCTTGAGGATGATATAGTGCAAAAGATTCTGCCACCATTTTGTCTAGTACATCAACCCTGAAACAACTGTCAGAATCCATTGGATACTTGACTACATTGAAGACATTGAATATCACATCTTCATCATTTAATCTCAATATCATATGGCCTTTGTAGACATCGATTAAAGCGATATTCCAGTAGCCAAAAATGGTCAACCCTATATCAGAGGAATGTCTTTGTCTACTTCCATGTTCAGAATGATGAAGTCAACAGGAAAAATAAATTTGTACACTTTCACCAAGATATCTTCAATGATTTCTTTCGGATATTTGATTGAGCGGTCGGCTAATTGTAGAGAAACTGTTGTTTCTTTTGCCTCTCTCAAACCTAATCTTTTATAGACAAAAAATGGTATCAAGTTAATAGTTGCACCTAAATCACAAAGTGCTTTATCAAAATCAACATCACCAATAGTACAAGAAATAGTAAAACTCTCTGGATCTTTAAGCTTATGTGGCAATTTGTTCTGCAAGATAACACTACACACTTCGGTCAACATCACTGTCTCATGCTCCTCTAGCTTCCTCTTGTTAGATATGATTTCTTTTATAAATCTTGCATAGCTAGGCATTCGAGCAAAGGCATCGACGAAAGGGATGTTGATTTGCAACTTCTTGAAAACTTCCAAGAATTTCTCAAATTTCTTATTAAACTCGTGCTTTTTCAATTTTTGTGGAAATAGGATTGGAGGCACATATGCCTTGACATGAGGAGTTGCCTTAGTATGTGGAGTATCCAAATCTTTCTTTGACTAGCATCATGTGGTGCTTTAGATTGGTCCACTTGGTCCTCATTAATGGAGGGTGTCTTATCATGAATGACAACATTTCTCTTTACTTCTATCTCAGGCAACTGAACCCCACTTCTTGTAGTAATTGCTTTAAGTTGTTTCCTTGGGTTGGTCTTAGTGTTGCTTGGTAATTGTCCTTGTTGAAAAGATCAAATGCCGAATCCTTTTATTTTCTCAAATTGGAATATGTAATATCATAATAATGGTAGAATTGTAATCATTTTGGGTTTTCTATTCTATACAAAACCCTATACCTTAATAAGTATAAGTAGCGCAATACTATTTTTAGGAATGTTTTATCAATTCATTTCCATTTGGATCTATTGCAAATTCCAATTTAAGTAGAAAATTCTCTTTATTATTCCATTCATACATTCCATTACAAATATGGAGTTGGGTAAAATTTTTCCTTTTAGAGAGAAGTTTTGCCATCTAACCCATTTGATTCTCCAAACCTTTTATAGATGCTCTGATGCTCTAAATGGATTGATCAATTCGTTCTTAAAATTTTAATTGCTCGTGTGCCAACTTGACCATGGCTTCTTCCTAACCTCCTTTCGGTTGAAAATTTGATTGATGTATTGGCCTGCTTTGTTGTTTTTGGTTATTGCTCCCAGAAATTTGGATGATTTTTTCAAGTTGGATTATATGTGTTGGAGCAGATATTACCCTGCTGATTGGGATGATTCTGAGCATAACATGCTTACTCAGTGGATGTCGAAGAACTGGTTAATAGTCAACATATTTGCTCCACAACCATCACATTCAAGATTTGGCGTCTGAATAGCATGAACTGTCTGATTACGAGCTATTGTATCCATAATATTTTTTCTCCATAGCTGCCATCTGTACAAAAAAAGCAGATATAACATCAACCTCATGCATCCCTGTTGCCCTTTTTGCTATTCTCCTATCATCCCAACCAATTTGAACTTGTTTATGCCATTCTTTCAAATAATACCCATGCCTCTCTGATTGTTTTTATGTTGGTTGACCCATTTGAAAATGAGTCAACAATGGAACTAGAGTGGAGAAGTAATTCAATATAGAAGTATTGAACTTGCAAAGCTTTTTTGATACCATGATTAGGGCACTTTCAAAGCATCTCTTTGAACCTCTCCCAAGCTTCATGAAAGTTTTACGTGTCTTGCTACCTGAATATGGAGATGTCATGCTTCAACTTTGCAACTTTGGTTAGAGGAAAGTATTTGTTCGTTAATTTTTGAACTAGATCATTCCAAGTGGTAATGCTTCCCGCAGAATGTGAATCCAACCACTATCTTGCTCCATTTCTCAAAGTATGTAGAAATAATCTGAGCTTGATAGCTTCCATGTTGACAAGGGTGGTGGCACGAGCCATCTAAACCGATATTATTTGATGTGTATGCAAAAACACGGAAGAATTGATACCAATCAAGCTCAACTTCATTCAGATCTCCTATTGGATCTTCTAGTTCTAGTCTGAATATGAACAACTTAGTGTATTCACAAGAAAACATGCGCCGGAAAGACATGACTCGGTTGGTGGCCAGTGGTGAGTTCCCGCTTAGCATAGTGTAAATCTCTCACTTCACTAAATTCGTACAAATATATCTTTAATCAATGTATGTGCCATTTGTTAGAAATATTATTCGTGCTGATAATATTGCTTTATATAATAAAAAGAAAGAAAATATAATAAATGATTTAACCAAATATTTTGGTGTTGTATCATTCACTCGGACTTATGGTCTAGTATAAATCATAAAAGATATAATGCTGCCATTTTATATTATATTAATAAATATGGATTATGCATAAAAGAATAATTGTTTTTAAAGTAATTGACTATCCTCATAATGTGATACAAATTTGTACTTATTTTAATGAATATTATTAGAGAATTTAACTGCGAATCTAGAATTCGCAGTTTCATATTTGATAATGTTGTTCCTAACAGTATAGTAATAGATAGATTAATTTGAGAAATAAATCCAGATTTTGGTGGAATTTTATTTTATGTTCGATGTGTATGTCACATTTTTAATTTAATTGTCCAAGATGGTTAAAAATTTACAGGTCCACAATTAGAAAAAAAAAATAGATATACCATAAATTATATTATTGTTTCACCTTCTAGGAAACAAGTATTTGATGAATTATGTGGAAAAAATTCACTTCTAACAAAATGTTATGTAAAGACATAGGCAGTAGATAGGAACTCTACTTATTTAATAATTCAATCATGTGAAGGTTCTGAAAATTGTATGACTGCCTATTATAATGGCCGACGCTCACATAGTCCATAATATGATTTGCAAACATATGATTGAAAAATTGCATTCCATGTGAGAAAATTTTTATTTTTTTTTTTCAATGCATGCTGGCGTATATTACCAGTCCATTAATTTTAAATCGTTTTTATTTTATTGTCAATAATTTTAATAGGTACAGGACATTTTCATTTTTTTTTTGATATTATATTAGCAATGGAGATTAAATTTACTAAATATTGTGAATAATTGCTTGTGTTGTTCCCGTTAGCGTCAATTATAGACCCTATAGTAAATTTAAAAGGTACAAAATATACTATTTTGACAATTTCTAATAAGTTAAGTTACAGGAATCCAATAACTTACGGTAATTTAGAAAAAAACATTATGTGAAATATACGACTTTTACGTGGCAAAAATCGGTACGAACGTTGGAAGACCTCTTGGAGTTTTCTTAGTTTTGTTAAGAGAACTCAACAATTTAGTTCTTCTTCTTCGCTTTTCCGTGCCACGAATGTAGAAACATGTAATAGAGAATGTACCTTTAGAGTTAGTTAGATATTTTGGTTATGACATACTTAATATGTTAGATGAAGATGAGAAAAATAATTTTGATATAGTTATGTAATAGAGACAAAACAACCATCAATACTCAATTGTTTCTATTATAGCACACAATCTATTAACACCTCTGGTATTAAATGTACCATAATGTGTCTAAAAGATTGGAAAGATGTAGAACTTCAAATCCAAGATAAATTAGACTTCATATTGGCCGAAGAGGTATAAGAGCTAGCTATATAAAATGTAAGTATAGTTTGTGTATATTTATTTAATTTTTCTTAATTTAAGTGTTGAAATTTAATTTTACCAAAAATTGTACACGTAACAACTTGTTCGTGTACAATTTTAACTCCACTTACGATAAAAGTAGCCGATCCTAGGTCCGAAAAAAAGGCAGTAGGTTTTTAAATGTCAATTTTATCATAACTTATTTCATTTTAAGTTTTTCAAACTCCAAACAAAAAAAAAAAAACTTCAAACAAAATATATATAAAGTTCACATGCGCCCCATTGCTCGGCCCTTGTGGCCCACGAGCCACGGGTTGGTCCGAGCTCGTGAATTTTGGACGAGCCAAGCCATGGCTCGTCCTTCTTGGCTCGTCCCTTTAAGAGCAGAGCTCGGTCCGTCCCTTTGGCCGGGCTGGCCCTTCTTAACCCATTACCATCTCTAGTTGTGTCTTTCTAGATACAACTTTTGGCTTATTATAAATAGACACTTCATATTTTTCATCTTTAATTTTCTGCTTTGCACTATACAATATTCTTCATGAAGTCCCTATATTTAGAAAAGAGTACAAAACTAGTTTCGATTTGCTTTTTGTTGTGATTTTAAGTATTGTTATTAAAAGAAGAGATCGTTGTAATTTGAGAGACGATTTCCATTCAACCGTAGACACCTATATGGGACAAATTCGTCCTAAGAACAAAGAGTCAAACTCTTGCCTCGATCTAATTTTATTTTCTGTCAAATTACAAATAAGTCCTTTAATTTCTGTTAGTTTTAATTTACAGTGTTAAAATAATATTGAAAACCTATTTTTTCTAACAATCATAGGGGTAATCCAGTTTCTTAGTGCTCTAAGAATCAAGAAAGAAACTGTTGCTCGTTCTTCTATTGAGTTTCGAATACCTGGCTCTTGTATCTTTCTCAGCCGACCTTCTGTAGGTTTGTAAACTTTTGCAGGAACTATGGATTAAGCTGCCTGCTATGATATCATTTGTGCCACTTACTTTTCAATAAATCTAGTGTTTCACTCTAGGACGAAGCACATTGTTGTGGACCATCATTTTGTTTGAATTCATATCAATATCGTGCATTTAGTATTTTTGTTGATACACAATTCCCAACATAAATACCCAAACAAAGGCCCAAGAAAAAAAGTCCAAACATAGAGTCTAGACAAAATTGTCAAGAAAAGAATCGCCCAAAGCATATAAAGGATAGAGCGAGCAGAGAAAGGTTTGGGCGAGGAAGGTGATAGGTTTGGGCGAAGAAGGTGATAACTGCATCGCGCAGGTAATGAAGTGGTTTTTACGTAGCCCACAATCCAAGGTAAACTGCCAACAGGTAGATGAAGCATCATGGAGGCTATGGGAACTTATTATGGCCACGATTGTATTGGGAAGTTATTTAGAAGTGCTATGAAATAATGGGCAATTATGGGTAAAAATTGTACAAATGGTGATCAGTATATAAACAAAGTAAGGCAATGGAAAGAAAAGAAACGAACAACTATCTCACAAGAAATACATGAATTTACATTCAAGTCTTTTATTCTTTATTTTCTGAATCTGGTAACTTTGTGTGCTTGTGCCCCTTGGGAGAAAGTTGAATACAATCTTTCAATTGTAATACCCATTGTTGTGACTTTGTCTCAAAAGATTTTGTTCCTTACATATCGTCTGAATAATCTTTTAATTGTTAGCATGAATCCAAATCAAAAAATGTACGAAACAATTTGGCACACCCAATGGGACAGTTTTGGTGTTAGAAAGATTGGAAGCATCATGCCTCAAAAGAATTTTGGCAAGGAGCCAGCAAAACAACAGTCTGTTTATTTTGTGATCGAACAATTTGAGGGTCAACAGGGTACCCCGGAGAGATGAAGAGACCAAGTGCTAGTCTTTATGAGTCAATGACGGAGTTGAACCCTTGCGCCATGTGCGTATTACTGGGTGAATTCACGCAAGACATTGTTGAACAGATAAGTATGCAAAACATTCATGCTATAGAAAAACTTATTCAAAATGGAAATAATCATTATGACCATATTGCTAAACAGCTGAATATGTTGAATGAACTTATGAACAAAATGGTAAACCAAGTATGTCAAACGGATACTTTAGGCCTAGGAGGTCATTTCCAAACCAAAAGTCTTGTAGGTAATGGTTCACCAACTATAAACATGAATCAAGGAGTTGAAATGCTTCACATGGGACAACAATGACCAATGTAGGGGGTGTTGGAACTTTCAACATGGGGGTAGTCTTAATGTGAGAGAAAATATTCAAAATATGGGGCAAAATGTAACATGCCCTAATGATGGTGGGAATCCATATTTCAATGGCAATAATGGGCCAAATAATAGTACTTTTGTGCCAAACATGGGGCCAAATGTTGTTAGGCCTCAGGCAGTACCATACATACACCAACCCATAGTAGTCCCTTATGATCCCAATGTTATTATGAGAGATCGAGTAATGAAAATCATGTAAGATCAGTTGGCTTTTGGAATGAGACCGATAATTCAGCCTACGTGCAGAAAGCCTTACCCAAATTGGGTAGATCAACCATATCCATGGCTTAGAGGATATAAAGTGCCTTACCCATTCACTGGTTTAGAAGAAGTGTCCACTTTAGAACATGTGGGATGTTTCACGTTGCAATATGGCGAAGTTACTGACTTTCACAAAATGAGATTATTCCCAAATTCGTTAACTGGAGTAGCTTTTTCATGGTTCATTAATTTACCACCAAACTCTGTTCAAACATGGCAACAGTTAGACCAATTATTTCATACCCAATTTTACAAAACGGAATCTGAAGTCACTTTGATAGATTTAGCAAATTTGCATCAAATACCAAATGAATGGGTTGAATCTTTCCTTCAGATATTTAAAACGGCCAAAAACAAATGTTTTGTACCTTTATCTGAAAAAGAATTTGTGAGGATCGCTCAAAGATGCCTGAATTTTGATTTAAAAAAGAAGTTTCAAGATAGAGAATTACTTGATTTGTTTCAACTTAGCGCGATCGTTATAAGATATGAGCGATTGTTGAGAGATTCGTATGAGAATTCCCAAATTTTGATATGCATGTTATCAACATTGGCCAAGATCAGGCTGGAGCCGAAGTGTATTTGGCCGAATTGATCAAATGAGACACCTATGTGTGCCCGATAATGGCTAAATCAGACATATCTATAAAGAATGAACCTCCAAAAGAAGAAAATAAAAAGGCTAGAACATTTTCATTCGACATAACAAAAGACGACATAATATTTGATTGGCTATATAAAGATAAGCAAATAAGGCTAAGTGAAAAACACAAACTGCCAAACCCAGAGCAAATTAAGGGTAAAAAATATTACAAATGGCATAATGCATGGTCTCATACGACTAATAGTTGTTTGATTCTCCGTCATGTATTGTAGGATGCTATTGAGTTAAGGCGAATCACATTTGAATCTAAGAACAAGATAACAGGGATGAAAATCCATTTCCGTAGCCAATAGATGTCAATATGGTGATCCCGAATCTAGATAAGTTTGGTCTCCCAAGATTCAAGTTAGTGGTTGACAATGGTGACGACGAACCACCTCCCAGTGCATTTGAGCATTTAAAAAGAAAAGCGGTGGTGAATGAAGAAATAAATTTATGTGCTAATGCCATAAGAGATTGGCAATGTCAAAGAAAGGTTGTACAAACAACAAACTGGTCAAACTGATGTCACTAATTTTTGTCCATTTGGAGGGCAAGTAAGACCATTATATGGAATATACCAAGGGTCATTCCAGGGCATTAGAACATTCATACCACAACCTCAACGCCCAAATATTTGGCACTCATACAATTCTAAAGCGAGGAGGACGATTCCATTTAATGAAATAACCACAACCCAACAAAGACGTTTCCAAAGAAACTATGGACAGATGATGAGACAATAGCAGTGTGTGGAACATTCAAAAGATACGATTGAAAGTAGGGTGGCAAATGAGAACGTCCTTGAGGATGGAAAAGAAGAAGATACAGAGACATTAAAAGAAGAGCTGCTAATAGAAGAATGAGTTGGAAAATCAAAGTTTGAGCACAGAAAAAAGGACGAAGATGATGATGATACTGGGCAATTGATCATTATTCAGTTTAGCACGATGCCCCCAGTTGTGGCTAATAATTAATTATTGGCCAACGAATTTAAGAATAAAGAACATGATGAAGAGACGATGGAAGAAAATGAAGAAGCTGTTTGCACGTTGCAATGTAGATAAGGTACATCTGCTAAGACTCAATTCAATCACATCAATGATGAAGATGAAGATGAAGATGAAGATGATGGAATGACACATTTAAGAAGAAATTGATTTGGAAACAGAGCAAAGGATCAGAGGAACTTTGTACAATAATCTACTCAAACAGTTATACCAAGAAGATAATCCGTAGTAGGCTTATTATGCGAACCATCTGTATGGAAAGCCTACAAGAAAGAAAAGGGTACCTCGGATGGAGAAATATAGGTCACCTTTTGTAATAGTGCCTCCACCCATAGGTTGGAGAAAGCCATCAAGGGATATCGTGCAATTTGAAGAAATAAAGAGAAACCGTGGCAAAGAAATATTGCAGATAGGCCGATTCGATGAAGTCAAGGTTGAAGAAAATAATGAAAAGGTATAAGTAAACGCGAAGGAAAGAGTTATATTAAAAAAATATCAACAAAATTGACTAAGCATCTCAGACCATTGTATGTCAAAGCTTTGGTTAATGGCATTCCACTTGCCAAAGTTCTCATAGATAATGGGGCGACAATAAATACAATCCCTTACATAATGATAAAAAAGTTTGCAAAATTTGAGAACGTCCTGATTTCGACAGGTGTAATTTTGACTAGTTTCAATGGAGGGGCTACTTCGACCAATGGGGTAATGTCGTTAGACATAACAGTGAGAAGTACTACAAGGACCATAGTTTTCTTTATAATAGAATAGATGGTCCTACTAGTTATAATGTAATGTTAGAAAGAGATTGGATACATGGGAGCCGGTGCGTCCCATCCTCGCTCCATCAATGTTTGGTTTTTTAGAATGAAAATGGTAATACATAAGTCGTACAAGCTTATCATAGGCCTTTCATCGTAGAAACTAATTCAGTAGAACGATACATGTATGAGAGAGATTATGGGCCAATTGGGGTGGTACAAGATGGAGAAGAAATGCACAGAGCGAAGAGCCATTCTCAATAGACACTCTCACAGAGCTATTCAATCAAATGAGGACAAATATAGTGGTCTTTGAAGAGCCAGTAATTGGCAAGAAGATAAATGAAGAGACAATCACAAAAGAATTTGGTTGAAATTACGGCCTTTAAAACCAGATTGATGGTTTATAATAAAGAAATCAAAGAAAAAATTGAAAAGAAAATAGCAGTGACGTTGTTAAGGGGTAAATTGGCTGTGCTCTGCCTAGAGCAGGAGTTAGAGAACAAAATCAACAAGGTAGATTGTTTAGAAGAAGAAGATTTTGCAGAGGAATTAGAGGACAATATGGAGAGGATTGCAAAACTGGGATATACACAAGCACAAGACCCCTTGATAAAAATAAATCTTGGCGATGAAGGAGAAGACTTCCCAACTTTTATCAGCCAGTTGCTCGACAAAGAGGTAAGTATTAAATTGATTTCTTTGTTGAAAGAATATAAGGATTGCTTTGCTTGAGAATATGAACAAATGCCTAGTTTAGATAGAAATGTTGTAGAGCATAGATTGCCCACTAAGCCAAGTTTCAAACCACATAGACAACCACATAGACGTTTTGCACCTAATGTGTTACCAGAAGTAAAGAAAGAAATTGAGGGATTATTGAAAGCGGGTTTTATAAGGAAAGTCGGTTTTATAAGGAAAGCCAAATATGTCGAATAGTTATCTAATATAGTACATGTACTAAAGAAAAACGAAAAAATAAGATTGTGTATAGATTTTAGAAATCTAAATATAGCCACTCCCAAAGATGTATACCCAATGCCAAGGGTAGATTCTTTAGTCCATTCCACTGACGGGATACATAACGTATTCATTCATGGAAGGTTATTCTAGGTATAATCAAATATACATAGCCGAAGAAAACATACATAAAACTGCCTTTAGATGCCCAGGTGCATTGGGGTGTTATGAATGGTCAGTAATGCCTTTTGGCCTAAAAAATGCTAGGGCCACTTATCAAAGGGCAATGAACTTAATCTTTCATGATATGATTGGCGAATTTATCGAAGTATATGTGGATGACATAGTAATCAAATCACTTAAAGAAGAAGATCATCTTTGTCAATTGAAATGCTCATTTGAGTGAATAAGACAATACAAATTGAAGTTGAATCCTTTAAAATGTACATTTGGTGTTAGCGCATGAAATTTCCTAGGTTTCTTGGTGCATAAAAGGAGAATTGAGCTTGATAAAATTAAAGCAAAAGCTATTTTAGAGGCCAAGTCGCCTAATAATAAAAAAGAGTTGCAAAGATTATTGGGACAAGTCAATTTTTTAAGGAGGTTGATGAGGACTTACCCCCAAGGAAATTTGAGTCAATTTATCGGTCTTGTCGGTTTGTGGGTTAGTTCAACATATCTCTCTGGCCGGGCAAAAAATGGGAAACGGCTACCGATAGTCCTAATAAAGTGCACAACTGGAAGGAGATGTTCTTCTTCACTGGAGGGGATTGAGAATTTAGACCAGAGGATCTCTTCCCAGTGTGTCCATCCCTCATCAATTTGGAGAACTCGGTATATCATACTGTCTTGTGTGATTTATATTCTTCGCCCCTAACTTAATGCTTCATTTATCTTTGCAGATTGTGGAAAGCCGCTAATCCTAAATAGAGACCAAGGTGACTTGAGGTTGAAGTGGGATAAAGTTCGCGCACTCGACAATGACTTTAGGAGCCTTAACAACCTGTTCAAAGACCATAGCTTTCTAATTTGCTTTGGACTAATTAGTAGGCTTCATGACTTGAATAGTCTAAAAGTCATGTCAACAGTTATTCTTGGCATTCTGATTCTTGGATATTATTGCATCTTCGTTTATTTTCAAGAGAATCTCCATCTTCTCCCTCGTCGAGGGTCAGGGTGAATCTAGTGCCGCGGCCCAGCCTCCGTCTCAAGAGGTTCAGGATGCGGTACCTCTTCGGGCAATACCTCTCTCGGTTCCTGCCATCCTGATCCCAAACACGACTGCCTCTTCTCCACTCCCATCTTCTGTTCCCCAACAAGACAAGGAGAATAAAGTTGCACGAGAGGATGGACGAGGCTCCTGCACAGAAGAGGAAGGCTCTAGAAGTCAGGGAGGGGCTTTTGAAGATGCTCAAAAAAATAGGCAGACTAAGGAAGGTTGTCGTACCTCTTCGTTCTCCATAGAATGGGCTACTGATGTCGAGAATTCTTCATCATCGTCTCGGGCAATTGGAGCGTGTAAACATCTACTCTCATCACTAAGAGCTGGACGCTCACGTCTTGGGATGTTACCATCACCCCTACCATTGCAGCGGTAAGTGTCTACAAGTATTGGACCTCGGTGTGGAAGAACTGCTGAGAAGGCTTCCATTGGCGATGTCCTACAGATGGCAGAGATGTCCATAGCTTAAGGCCTAATTCTGAATAAGGAGGTGTATAGTATCGTTGATGGCTTTGAAGGCAAGTTTAGCAAGAAGGGGGCCAAGTCGAATAAGCTCTCCGAGGATGTGAAGAGAATGAGTGCTGAGAAAGCCAAGATGAAATCGGATAATATGGCTCTTCAATTCAAGCTAGATGCTTTGGTGGCCGATGAGGCCGATTTGAAGGCTAGGTATGAGGTCGAGTTGAAGGCTGCGAGGGAGAACTTGAAGCAGGCCTAAGACTAGAAAAAGGCTACCGAGGCTTCACAGAAATTAACCAAAGACTGAGCGTTTGTTGCTGAAACTACTATTGCCACGGCCAATATTAACTTTGAGGCTATGGTTGTTGAAAAGATAAGCTGAGGGAAGAAGAGGTAGAAAGGTGAGGCGCGCGAGCGGCCGAGGTGAGGTGAAGGTTGTGATGTCCTATAAGGAAGAGTTCCCAAATACGCCCGAGTATTTACACCTTGCTACCTCTTTATGTCGGCCGACGGAGAGCTATTCGTTGAAAGGATTGTAAAGGTCCACCCATAATACGATATTTCATTCCTTAAGCAAGCCTCTGTCGATCATTCTGCTCCAACAGATTTTGCAGCCACCAAAGTTTTGCCTTCTATCGAAGCTCAAGTTGTGGGTGAGGCTCCCAACCCGGCTCCTCCTGTTGCCGAAGCCCAAGCTGTGGGTGAGGCTTTTAAACCATCTCCTCCTACTGCCGAGGTCCCCGATAATGCTGACCCTCAAGAGACAGCGGGGCAATAGGCCTTGTATTTTTCGTTGTTCATTTCTCCGTCTTGTACTTGCTCTAAAATTATCAATGAAATCTATTTCTATTGTTTTTCACGTACAGTTACCTTGCGCATTGTGAATAACGGAAACATGTAGTTAATAAGGTTCTTTACTTGTAATGAGGCATTATTGGTGAAGATGGCATCTAGAAAAGGCAATCCTTTGATGGTAGTATTAATTGTGGAGCTTTTTGTTGAATATGAAGAGTTAGATATGAATTTTAGGATTTATTCTCCAAGGCATTAATGGCACAACCTTTTCTTTGAATCCGAAGGGTTGGCATCATTATTATTCTCCAAGGCATTTACGGAGTGTGTGGCATGTGGCGGTCCAAATGCCTAATAATTGCCTCATTTAATATCTTGTGTTTTCCATGCAGTCAAGCCTTGTGTTTTTTCATACAGCCTCTATATAAACCCTAGGGGTCTTCCATTTTGTTGTTTCACCCGTCCAAAACTTCTCTAAGTTCACTTATTCCAATTTGATGGCAGTAACTTCTCCTGGTATAAAGGGTCGAGAGGGTTTTCCTGCAACTTGCACAATTGGTACCAGCATTCAACTTAAGTACTTCATAAAGGAGGAGGCCAAGAATCATTGTTTAAATGACCAAGTAACCCCTCAAACGTCCCTGTTGGGTTCCAGATCTGATGGGTGCTTTGGATACCACAGAAGAGGTTGGGTCTAGTAGCCTTAGCAAGAAATTTTCAAACGATACCTCTAAAATGGACATCGATGTTGATGATATACACTTCGATGATTCTGATTAGGATGACGAGGCTGAAAGCCATCTGTCGAAGGTGTTAACAGCTTTTTTGAGCAGTATGGATAATTAGTCACCAAATCAACTCATATAATGATTTGGGAGACTCTCCTATCATGGTGAAGTCAGACTTATGTTGCTAACGAAGCCCTGTGATGAGTTGTGTGAAAACCAAAAAGTAATTAATCAGACTAGTAACCCCTTACTGTACCGACCCTAAAAAGACGAAGGGACTGTAGGATGTTGTTCTCTCTCTAATTTAAACTCTAATAAATAAAAGATTTGCATAATTATCTTTGTCTACTTGTCGGTGTTTATTTGCTTCTTCATGTGTTGCTTCCTCACTTGTTCTATTGTCAAAGTTAAAATGTATATTGGAATAGTAATCTAACAAGTGAGCTCGTCGAGAGTCGAGGAGTTATATTGACGAGGCAATTGAAGACACAATTATTGGGATGCTTTTGCTGATGCCTTCGTGGACCTTGCAAGGCTCTGATCGGGATGCCCTCCCAGACCTTGCGAGGCTCTGATCATTTGAGGAACTTGCGAGGCTCTGATCATTTATTGCACATGGCAGGTGCAATTTCTCGAGTCTATTTAAGCCATGCAGCCTTTACGTTTTCCTAGGGTTTTCATGGAATGCAACCCCCTTACAAGCGTCTCTTATCCAACGGTCCAAATTCTGGGTTCTTCATTAACGGATGGGATCAGGTGCTGTCTATATATATTTCTATAATCTTTTGTTGTTCTCCTTCACTTCTAGAAAAGTTACCGGCTCTGTCGGCTATAGCGGCATCTTCTTTTATAATTATTGGAGTCCTACTTGGGAGAAGGCAGTGGATAATGCAGATTTCTCAGAGTTGGTAAAAATGGTAGAGATGAGCACCGCTCGGAGCCATGTACTTAACAGCGAATTGTACAAGATACTGGTGAAGAATGTCGACGAGCGCTCGAAAGTTGTAAGTTCTGAAGACGCTGATAAGCTTCATTCAGAGAATAAGATCATACGTTATAAGCTTGCTCTTGTCAACGAAGCCAGAGCACAAGTCGAATACAAGCTAATGAAATCCAAAACGATCCAAAGGGTTTCTGTCAATGCTTAGAAGCGAGCTGAGGTGAAACTCAAAGTTTGTGAAGATATGGCTTACGCTAAGCATAAGGAGTTGACTGAAGCCTTAGTGGAGCTTTCGAAGGCTAAAGAGTTGTTGGCTAAGTTAGGGGCCTCTAGTTATGTCGACCCTAAATAGTCGGTGGGGCCGTAAGAACCTTCGCTTTGTATAATTTTTCTATTTATGTTGCTTACATCAAAGTTACTAATGAAAACTATCATTGTTTCGCTTTATTCATGACAAATACAGTTACTCGATGCCTTTCTTTCGTTGTTTATATGTATACGCATTGAATGTTTACCCAGTGAGTTAAGGAGTTGGCCGCAAACTACACTCCCTCATTGTTGTGCTTGCTTTACTTGTATTTATACGCGTTGAATGTTTACCCAGCAAGTTAAGGAGTTGGCCACAAACCACACTCCCTCACTGCCGTGCTTACTTTACTTGTATTTATACGTGTTGAATGTTTACCCAGCGAGTTAAGGAGTTGGCCGCAAACCACACTCCCTCGATGCTGTGCTTGCTTTACTTGTATTTATACGCGTTGAATGTTTACCCAGCGAGTTAAGGAGTTGGCTTGGAACCACACTCTCTCGCTACTGTGCTTGCTTTACTTGTATTTATACGCGTTGAATGTTTACCTAGCGAGTTAAGGAGTTGGCCGCGAACAACACTCCTTCACTGCCGTGTTTGCTTTACTTTGTCGGCACAATTAAGATGATAAAGTCTTAACTTGAAAATGACTGAACTTTATTGGCAGAATACTGGGGTTGAATAATGTTGAAAGGGAAACTGGAATGCGATATAGCGCCAAAAAAAGAAAACAAAGTGAAATCTATTGGTAGTACGGACAAAGATGAATGATATTCCAGGTCTAACTTCTTCAATGACCTTGTAGGGTCCTTCCTAGGTGGGTTCAAGGGTTCTTGCTCCCACCTCTCTATTAGCCAGGAAGACCTTTTTGAGGATGAAATCGTTGACTAGGAAAGCCCTGTTCCTAACTTTTGAGTTGTAGTATCTAGCCATCTTCCACTGATAAACCGCTAAACGAAGTTGCGAGTCGGCATGCCTTTCTTTCTACAAGTCAAGGTTTGCCTTATGTAGGTCCTTATTGACCACCTCGTCAAAATGTAAGCGCCTTGGAGAAGGCACCCTCACTTCAACGGAGATCATTGCCTCACCCTATACGCCATAGTGTATTGGAAAGTTCTTCAACCCATCTCCTTTAGCGATTCCAATTTTCTCTTCAGAGTGTGCTTGATAATTTTGTCGACAGCCTCCACTTGGCCGTTGGAAAAGTCTCTCCTAATGCTGAGCTCTTCACAGTTCGAGTTGAACTTTTTTCCAGCGGACTGCATACCGTTGTCCGACACAAGGGAATGAGGTATCACAAAATGGTAGACTATGTTATTCCACACAAACTACCATGTATTATCCTATGTGATTTAAGCCAAAGGCTCTGCCTTGCACCATTTGGTGAAATAGTCCACCGCTATGACCGTGAACTTGACACCACCCTTTCCAGTCGGAGGAGACCTATGAAATTGATCCTCCATTTGCAAAATGGCCATAAACTGGTGACGGAGATGAGGTTATGAGCCGGGAGCTTTAGGACAATGGCAAATCTCTGGCATTTGTCACGTTTCTTCACATAAGCATGTGAGTCCTTGTTCATAGTTGGCCAGTAGTATCATTGTTTCAGGGCTTTTTGTGCCAAGGCCATTCCACCTGTGTGATTATCCCAGACTCCTTCATGTATTTTATGCATGACATAATCGGCTTCTTCTTAGTAATGCAGCATATGAGTAGATGACTAAAACCTCTTTTGAACAGGATCCGTCCTGCTGGACTAACTTTGTTGCCCTCCTGCGATGTTTTTGGGCTTCGTCCTTGTTGTCTAGAAAAATTTGATTAGTTAAGTATGCGACGATTCCCTTCATCCACTTGGAGGATTCGTTGATCATCATGGCGTTCTGTGGCAGAGCCTTGTCAATGGACAGCCGGCTAAGCTTTTCGACCAGAATGGCTCTCATCAAGTCGATTCTTTACTACTAGCCAACTTGGAGAGAGCGTCTGCTAGCTATTCTCAATCCTGGAGATTTGGAGTAATTCGAATTCTTAAAGTGGGATGGAAAATCCTTGGCCTATTCCACCGTAGATTAAAAGTCCCGTTGACTTGACTAACCACCAGCTACGAGTCACTATATCTCTGAATTTTCCTTGTCTTCATCTCCTGTGCTAACTTCATGCCTACCAGAAGTGCCTTGTATTCAGCATCATTGTTTGACGCTTTGAACTCTAGGTGAAGTGCACAGTTAAGGTTATGGCTGTCGGGGCTGATTAACAGGATCCCAGCTCCAGCTCCAGAGGCTTGGTTTCAAGCAATCCCTCTGGGATGTAGGTGAATTCGACCATAAAATCAATTAGAGCCTGCCCCTTTATAGAGGGCCTCGACTTGTAGAAAATGTTGAACTAACTAAGCTCATTCAACCATTTCATCAATCTTCCAGAGGTATCCAGCTTTTGGAGAATCTGTTTCTCAAATGGAAGTTTGTCAAGACGTCGATACTGTGCGATTGAAAGCATGGCTGGAGTTTCCTGGATGAAATTATTAAGGGCAATACGAGCTTCTCCATAACTGGGTACCTTGTTTCTGCATCCTGCAATGCCTTGCTCACATAATAGACAGAAGTTGCGTCGGGCCCTTCTCTCGAATCAGTACTGAACTCACCGCCTTCTTGGACACTACAAGATAGATGAACAATGTCTCTCTAGTCTTTGGCTTGGATAATAGCAGGGCTTTTTTGATGAGGGCGTTCTCGCACACTTCGGTCCATTCAAACCGTTTCCTCCTTTTATGGTTTAGAAGAAGGGTTGGCATCATTTAGTTACTGTTGATATGAATCGATTCAAGGCCACCAATCTTTCTGTAAAGCTTTGGACTTCATTGGGAAGGAGGAGGACCACATATCGATGAGTGCTTTGATCTTCTTGGGGTTGGCCTCTATCCCATGCTGATTTACCATGTAGCCAAAGAATTTTCCAGATGCAACTCCAAAAGTGCATTTCAGGGGGTTGAGCTTCATTTGGTATTTGCGGAGAATCCTAAACATCTCATTCAGGTGTCCAATGTGGTCTTCGGCTTCCAAACACTTTACGAGCATGTCATCAACGTAGACTTCTACTGTGTTCCCGATCTACTCAGAAAACATGCGGTTCACTAATCGTTGGTAAGTAGCCTTGGCATTCTTCAGGCCGAAAGACATCATTCGATAGCAGTACAATCCTCGGTCTGTGATGAACAAGGTGAGCTCATTGTCTCCTACAAACATGGAGATGTGGTTGTAACCGGAGTAAGCATCCATGAAATTGAGTAGCTTGTGACTAGCAGTCACGTTAATTAGTTGGTCAATGCATGGTAGCGGGAAACTGTCTTTAGGGCATGCCTGTTTCAGGTCAGAAAAATCTATACACACCATCCACTTTCGGTTATTCTACCATACAAGCACTGGGTTGGATACCCATTGGGAGTAGACCACCTCTCTGATGAACCCATTGGCCAGTAGTTTGTCAACTTTTTCCTTCAAGGCTCCATACATCTCGGTGCTCAGAGGTCTTCTTTTCTGTATCTTGGGGTGCACATTTAGGTCCATTTTCGGGGCATGGCAAGCTATAGACAGACTTATCCCTTCCATGTCGATCTACTTCCACGCGAAGACATCGACGTTCTCTCTTAAGAACTGCTTTAGCTCCTCTTTCATCACTTCTTCTAGTTTCTATCCCAGCTGCAACATTTGGGAAGGGTGTGAAGGGTTCACTGGAAATGCCACCAACTCCTCCGTCGGCGAGGCAAGCAAATCTGAACCTATGATCCGAGGGTCTAATCCCTCGTCCAGGACAATGTCTTCTTCCACTTTTTGGGATCAATATCCATTGATTTCGTTTGTATAGTCATCACTGGCGATGGGAGCATCTTCGCACTTCACCATCTTTTGAAGTACAATCATATAGCATGCCATCGCCTCTGTTTGATTGCCTCAGATTTTGGCAACCCCACATGGTGTTTGGAACTTCATCGCCAAGTGATAGATAGATGTGGCTGCCTATCAATCCTTAAGTGCGAGCCTCTCAAGGACTTTGTGATAGGCGGAGCAGGTATCCACCACCAAGAACTCCATAAATTTCTTTAAGTGGCACTGGGGCTCTTCGAAGTCTACTGCGAGGGTAATCCTTCTTCGTGGGACGAGGCTGTCTACTGTGAAACCAAATAAGGGTTTTGAGATGGCCGTTGGCTCGTGGTCTACATCTATTTGGTCGAAGGTGTTTCCAAACAAGATGTTCACGGCGCTGCCATCGTCGATGAAAATTCATCCTAAGCCGTTCCTGGCAACAACGGTGCCGTCTACCAAACCGTTACAATTTAGATAATAAACACCACCTCATCCTCCTCTGTGAATGTGATCTGTGGGGCCCTTGGGTCAGTGTCCATATACCTGCCTTCACGTAGTTTCACCGCGAGTTCATCGTATGTCCTCTAAAATAAGGGCCTCTAATGATAGTGTTGATCTCACGGACCGGAGGGCTCTCATGAGTCCGTCTACCCTTGGCGGATCTACATTCCTATCGTCTCTCCCATCATTACGGCGAGGTCCACCGTCCTGGCATTAAGATGGAGGTCTTTGTCCCTGGTTGGGTGGTCCTCGACGTCCTCAAGCTGATCAGTTTCTTACTCCTTATCGTTGATTTCTTCAATTAATCAGCTCCCGCACCTCGGAGAAATCCTCTGTGTTGTGTATCTAGGGTCCTGTGTATGCGACATAACTTGAGTAGAGAAATAGCTGGCTGGAGAACTACCACAGACCGCCCAGTAAGGAAGAGCCGAGATTGTCAACGTTTGATTGAACCTCCTGTAGCGATTGGTATAAGTCTCTAGAGAAAGTTTTCCCTGAAAGTGGTTGTTGTGAGGGTCCGAAGAGCATCGTACTTTCCTACGGTAGCGATCTTCTTTATCTCTTACTATCTTCTCTCTGTTCTCGATCGTCTCTTTAGAATGAACCTTCCGTTGGATCAGATCTACTAGTGCATCTATAGCTTTGTCATCAGTAACATCCTCGATTTTGTTGATAACACTATTGAACCTCTTGAAATAGCTTGTCACCAATTCTCCTACCCTTTGCCGAATGTCATGGAGCTGGGTGATATCGGCTATCATTGTTCGGTTGCCAATGAAAGAGTTGACAGTTCCTGCTCGAGTTGCGGCCAACACTTGATGCTCTCCGACTTCAGCTTGTTGTACCACCTCTTCGCATCGGAAGTGAGGGTGGTATGAAATTCCTGCATTTCACTACCAGGATATTACCATGGAGCCTTGTCTTATACACATTGATGTGATCCGTGGGATCACCTCTCCCGTTGTACTTCTCTGTAAAAGGCATTTTAAACCCGACGGAGAACTCCCTAGCCTTTAATTCCATGGAGAACGGGAGATTCTCATCATCGTCATCGAGGTCACATTCCAACTCAGATTTTTTATCCTTAAACCTCGCATTCACATATTTTGGGTCCTTTCTTCCTTCAAGCCGAGCCTCGCTATGCTCACTGCGCCTGCTGTGCATTGGTTGGGGAGGTGATATGAAGCCGGGTGGTTTCCTCGTGCGGAAGAGGTCTCTCATTCTGGTTGTCTTACGAGGGCTTAGGGTCCATGTTCTGAGGGTTTCTGCCATTTGAAATGGGCTGGTCATCCTGAGATCGATGGCTTCCAATCGAGCTGGACCTCGAAGGTCTTCTCTAGGCATAGTTATGCTTGGGTCCAGACTAAGGAGATTGGTTTTCCAACTGTTCAAGCACCACCTTCATCTAGGCATTGTCCAACTTCAGATCTAGGTTTTCTTGCCCGACTGTCCGCTTCGGTCGTTGCCTCATTCTTCTACGGTAGGTTACATTCTGAAGGTCCTGAATGCTCTAGTTCTGCAGGCCCGTGTGGTGAGATTCAACTTCTTCTTGGGATCTGTCTTTCACCATGCTCTTCTAGGTAGAAAACACGTTTTTAACACAAATTTTTGGTTGTGTAACGTATTTTTGTTTCTCACAGACGGTGCCAATCTGTTGACGTTGGAATCTATATTATTCACGTGTCAACAGATCTCCAGTCAATCTTCTACTAGCATGTATGTTACCTGCACACTATGACGACCGTTAGGTACTGTTGACCTCCGAGCTGGCTCTGTCACGATAAATATTAATTGTCCTAAGTTTTGAGTGCGAGATAGCCGACCCGTGGTACAGTTGAACTGCTTTCAGTTCGGACATGCTCTCCCGAAGTCGGTTGAAGGTCAACCTGAAGAGGAAACCAGGTCAGACCTTGTCCGAGAAATCCAGTTCGGCCCACATGTTCGACGTCATATTCACGTCATCATAATGGCTCGCGATGTCCCTATGTCAGATGTCCCTTCACATTAAATGCCCTGAAAAAGGGAATGTCTTGTAAGTATTAAATGCCTACCTTGGCATTTAATGCCTAGCCTAGATAGGCCATTTAATACCTGTCTCAGCATTAAATAGAAGGAATCATTACATATTTTCCTATAAATAGGAGAAATAAATGTACTCCAGGGGGGACATTCAACTGTTTAATAAAAGCCCTCTTACAAAGATCATACAATCAGGTCTTCCTACATATATTTACCTATCTGCCATTTACTACGGTCATAACCGACCTCAATACTTATCTTTAAGTTGGCTAGGAATCGGTGCAAACCATTTTCCAACGTCAACAGTTTGGCGCTAGAAGGAGGGGCCTCCGTATTCCAGAAATTCACCAAAAAGACCAATTCTTGATCATCATACCTAAACACCACATCTATAAAAGCCTCCAAACATGAGCCACAGTCACGACTCAAGGGCTCGTAGTCAAGGAAGAACCGGAAGCCGACATGTTGACCTTCCCCAGGTCTTCCGTCGCAGACAACAAGGAGAAACTTCAGCTCAAACTCGCGCCCCCGAAAGGGATACAGTTCTACAAAAACTCGAGTATCTAACCCATGCTATTGAACGACTTGAGAAGAACCAAGCCACCACCAGACAAGTTTCCGACTCAGAAGCAGAGTCCCCAGCACGTGACAAAACCAAAGACCGTCGTGTGAAAAGAAGATTGGAGTTTGGCGATAAAAGCTCATCAGAGAGCAAAGGAGGAAAAAGCACACGTCCTAGTCCCCCCAGGAAGGCTGCCACGCAGCGGTCAGCCAGCGTATTCGACCGTCTAGGACAACCCTCCCAAATCCCGCACGATCAGAAAGCACAAAGAAAGGAAGGAGCTCTGTCTATGACAGCATCGAGTGTACAAAACACCCCGGATGAACTTGAACTGATGAAACAACGCCTGGCTGAGCTGGAAGCAAAGCAAAAGAACACCCCGGAAGAATACGCCACAGACAGACACTCTCCGTTCACGGAAGATATTTTAGCAAAGCCCCTGCCAGAAAAGCTAAAGATGCCACAGCTGGCTAGCTATGAGGACGGCCACGATCCCGTTGGTCATCTCGACAGGTACACCTCCTGGATGGAACTCCAAGGAGCAGTGGCGCAATCATCATGCCGAGCATTTCCCCTAACCTTTGGGAACAGAGTAATGAGGTGGTTCAAAAAATTACCACAACGTTCCATTCGGAGTTGGAATGACCTTTCAGGTTAGTTCGTCTCCACCTTCATGGGGGCAAGAACTCGATCTACTCCAAAAAGCGCCTTGTCGAAGATCAAACAAGGACGAACCCGAAACTTTGAGGTCCTACATGGATCGATTCGGCAAGAGGATAGTGGAAGTGGACAAAATTTCCGATGACGCAGCTCTAATGGCGATCCCATCGAGATTGAGGACCAAAACTCGATTCGTGGTCGATCCCACGAGACGGACCCACGACATATCAAGAATTCCTAGCTAGAGCCGAGAGACATCATCGTCTTGAGGAAGCCACCTCCGACCAGGAGAATGACAGATCCAATCCGAAAGACAACGTCAAAAGTAAGGAGAAAGACCCCAAAACGGAAAAGAAGGAAATCCAGGAAAGCGGCGAGAATTCCACCACCTGTGTCTGGACTAGACTGCTCCACCAAAGTTCCAAGGATACCACATCCCAAACACCTCGCTTGAGAACGTCTTGATGAAAACTAAAGACAAGGACATCCTCAAACCACCAACTCCCTCGAGGCGAGCTCGTCCCGCTAAACCAAAGGAAATCTGCAGATATCACCGATCCACGAGCACGACACCAATGATTGCCGAGATTTAAAAAGAGAAATAGAGAGCCTCATCAGGCGAGGCCACCTAAAAGAATTCCTAGCACGGCCATCTGGAGGAGGTGAACCACCCCGACCGCAAGACCGCGCAGAACTTCCACCTCCACCTCATCAAGGACGAGGTGAGATTCACATGATAGTAGATGGAAGTCAATACTTGGAAGGATCCAGGAGACAACACAAGAAACTTACTAGGGAAGCTCATACCAACTACCAAGCATCGTGTCGAGCGGCATAACTAACCCAGACGTGAGAAGTTCTCCTTCTCCTCAAGAAGACGCGTCCCATGTATCGCAACCACATTCGGATGCGCTCGTCATCACCATGCCGGGTGTCCTAATTGATATTCATCGAACACTAGTAGACGACGGAGCTCTGTGAATGTTCTGTATTTGAGAACGCTCAAACAAATGGAAAATGACGCCCGGCATGTCCGGCCTTTTCCCGAAGCCCCTACAAGGATTCACCGGGACTACGTGACTCAGAGGGCAAATCACACTCGTGAGTCGAGCTCGGACTACCTCCCCGCACGTAAGATCATCGCAGATTTCGTAATTGTAGACCTCCCGTCTAATTACAACGCTATTCTAGGACGACCAATACTACACGAGCTCAAAGCAGCTGCCTCCATCTATCACTATGCTATCAAATTTCCTACTTCCCATGGAGTAGGCATAGTACGAGGAAGTCAACTAGTGGCCAGAAGCTGCAACGTTACCTTCCTCCGAGCAGGAGTAGGCATGCTTCGGGAAGAGTCCGAGCTCCCCACAATAAGGTCGGACATGGATGACCTGACTCAAAAAGGTCGGACATGGACATCCGAGCTCTCCACAATAAGGTCGGACATGGATGACCTGACTCAAAACGTCGTGGAAGATCTGGGACATCTCGACCCGAGGTCGGAATCATTCGAGCGGAAGGCCGAACCAGTAGAAGAACTGGATCTGATTAAGGTCGACCTCAATCATCCTGAGAAAGTCCTACGTGTCGGAAAAGAACTCAGCGAGCCAATGAAATCTCAGCTCACGACCTTCCTAAAAAACAACGCTGATGTCTTTGCATGGGAACACACAGACATGGAGGGAATAGATCCCAAAATCTCGTGCCACAGGCTGAATACGAGTCCGGACATCAAACCAGGCAGCAGCGACGGCGTGCTCTTAACCCAGAAAGGTATGAAGCCCTGGCCAAAGAAGTCGACAAGCTGCTCAAGTGCGACTTCATCAGGGAATCACGTTACCCCCGATGGGTGGCCAATCCTGTCCTGGTAAAAAAGAGCAACGGAACTTGGAGGGTATGCATTGACTTTACCGATCTGATCAAAGCTTGCCCTAAGGACAGCTTTCCACTCCTCCGAATAGATCAAATGGTGGATGCCACTGCCGGGCATGAACTTCTGAGCTTTATGGATGCATACTCCGGATACAATCAAATAGCCATGCACGAAAGTGACCAAGAGCATACCTCTTTCATCACTGACCGAGGTCTGTACTGCTATCGAGTTATGCCTTTCGGACTTAAAAATGCTGGAGCAACTTACCAACGACTAGTCAACTCAATGTTTTCCAAGCTTATCGGAAAGACCATGGAGGTATACGTTGACGACATGCTTGTCAAAAGTACCAAGGCAGCAAGTCACATCCAGCACCTTACTGAGATGTTCTCTATACTGAGAAGGTATAAAATGAAGCTCAATCCTACCAAGTGTTCGTTCGGTGTGGGCTCAGGAAAGTTCTTGGGCTACATGGTTCACCAAAGGGGCATTGAGGCCAATCCCGAGAAAATCAGGGCTCTCCAAGAAATGAGGCCTCCTACCAAAATTAAAGAGGTACAAAGCCTAACTGGACATATAGCCGCACTCAGTCGTTTTGTTTCAAGATCAACCGACAGGTGCAAACCCTTTTTCGACGCTCTGCGAGGCGGCAAAGAGTTCAAGTGGAGTGAGACATGCCAGCTAGCCTTCGAAGAACTGAAAAAGCAACTAGCACAGCCCCCGCTGTTGTCAAAACCACTGATTGAGGAAGTCCTTACCTTATACCTAGCTGTCTCAAAGCACTCCGTAAGCTCTGTACTAATCAGGACGGACGGAGGTATCCAGCACCCGGTGTACTACGTCAGCCAGGCACTGCATGATGCCGCACTCAGTGCACAAACCGATGGAGAAATTGGCATATGCCCCGCCATGTCCGCAGAAAACTCGCACCATACTTCTTGCAACATCCAATAGAGGTTCTATCAAACTACCCCCGAGGCGGTCCTACAAAACTCGACACCTCCGGAAGACTTGTAAAATGGGCGGTGAGAGCTCGGCGATTCGAGCTCCGCTTTCGTGCCTCGAACTTCGATCAAAGGTCAAGCTCTAGCCAATTTCGTCGCCGAGTTCAGTCCGGAGCACAAACCAAGCACCAAACAAGAAGAATGTTGGACTCTCTTCGTCGATGGATCTTCGACTGAAACATGTGCGGGAGCTGGAGTTGTGCTAATGAGCCCAGATATGGAGCCACTGTGTCAGTCCTTACGATTTGATTCTCATGCCTCAAACAACATGGCAGAATACGAGGCCTTAATCGCCGGTTTAAGATTTGCAAGAGGCATGGGTGTGCTTAAATTACTCATTTACAGTGACTCCCAGCTGGTGGTCAATCAAATCAACAAGTCCTGCCAAGCGAAAGATGAAAGGATGGCGTCTTATTCACAGATAGTAGAAAATGAACTCAAGTCATTTAACACCGTCGAGGTCCGACAAATCCCAAGAACTCAAAACAGCCTTGCCGACGTTCTAGCAAGACTCGCTACCAGCAAGGGCATAGAAGAGCTGGAAAATATCCCGATTGGAAGGATCAGGGGTCCAGCAATCAGTCAGCCCGAGCACAACCTTACCACGTCCGACCTGAGCTCTAGCTGGACAGACGAGATCATCCAATTCCTAAAGGATGGTAGGGTACCCCCAGGTAGTACAGAAGCAAGAAAATTAAGGATCAGGGCAGCAAGATATACAATAATCGACGATGTCCTATACAAGAAGGGTTTTTCGCTTCCCCTACTTAGATGTCTAAAGGAAGACGAGGCCAAGTACGCCCTCAGTGAAGTTCACGAAGGAGTATGTGGCAATCATCTTTGGAGGGCGATCATTGCACACAAAAAATCTTAAGCGCAGGTACTTCGGCCATCACTAAAAAAAGACTCCATCGAATTCGCCAAAAAATGCGACAAATGCCAGAGGTTTGGCCCCACCATTAGAGCTCATCCGGAAGTGCTGACCTCAATCCTTAGCCCGTGGCCGTTCTCAAAATGGGGGATCGATCTAATCGGACCCATGCCAACGGGAAGAGGTGGAACTAAATACGCCATAGTTGATGTCGATTACTTCACTAAGTGGGCGGAAGCAGAACAGTTAGCCAAGATAACATAACAGAAAACTACTGATTTCATATGGAAATCGATCGTCTGCAGTTTGAGTCCCATACTCAATCATTACGGACAACGGGAAGCGCTTCGACAATTCTAAACTCAGTCGTTACTGCTGAAGAACCGAATATCGAAACACTTCTCCACTCCAAATCACCCCTGTGTCAACGGTCAAGTCGAGGTCAGTAACAAGATCATCAAGCACACCTTGAAGGCACGCTTGGATGAACTAAAAGGAGCTTGGGCGTAAGAGCTCCCAAGCGTATTTATGGTCTTACCAACAACATGCCGGCCAAGCACGGGAGAAACGCTTTCTCGCTAGCCTTTGGAACCGAAGTCATCATCCCAAGAGAGCTCGAACTCCCATCCTTTAGAGTTCGAGACTTTTGACGAAAATTGCAATGGTGATGCCATCAAGACCGAACTAGACTTACTAGAGGAAAAAGGTCAGGCGTAATTGAAGAATACAATTTACAAACAAAGAAGCGCAAGGTATTACAATAGCAGGTCAAGGAAAGAAAATTCAAAGTCGGGATTTAGTCTTGAGAAAGGTTTTCCGGCAACAAAAGAAAGCCAAGCCGGAACGCTTGCTCCAAATTGGGAAGGGCTTTACAAAATCGCCATGAGCCCTCAAGAATGGAGCCTACGAGCTCTGAAATCATGTAAGGTCCGCTACTCCTACACCCGTGGAATGCTGAACATCTCAAGAAGTACTACCAATAAACACTTGTCTACAAAGGCCCATAGGAATGTGCTACTTTTGTTAAAAGAAGCCCCGCCCACCTTGTAAACTTTTCACGTATGAATCAAAGGACAGTTGTGAAAATACTTGCGTTAAAAGCCACGGGACTAGACAGAGTCTACACCTACCTGGCGCACAAAGTCCCGCCAATCTAGAATACGCGTTGAATGACGTAAGTGCTACGTCACCAACAACCATAACTAAAGTCCTTTCAACCCAAGGACACAGTTTTTTTTTCAAGGAATACAGTTCGGCCAAGATACCGAACTACATTCCCAAAAAAAAAAGGTGGAGTTCGGACTTGGGGGCATCCCGATCTGAATACTTGGGGGCATCCCCCTGAACAAAAATACATCTCGCCGGACACTTTTCCCAACGATGAAGTCTCTCAAGTTTCAGTCACCTACATACCTAAGTCGATCAGTAGTTGGAAGTTAATTGATTAAATTTGTCAAAGAGGCCCTCCGAGGTCGAGAAGTCCTAAGTCAGATCTGTGAAGTTGGAAGTTAAATTGATTAAATTTGTCAAAGACTCCGAGGTCAAGTCCAAAGTCGATCTGTGAAGTTGGAAGTCAATTGATTAAATTTGTCAAAGACGTTCTCCGTCGTCAGAAGTCCAAAGTCGATCCGTGAAGTTGGAAGTCAATTGATTAAATTTGTCAAAGACGTTCTCCGAAGTCAGAAGTCCATGGTCAGATCTGTGAAATTATAAATTAAGTTGTTGTGTTGAAATAACAAGGCAACCGAACGGGATTAATAGCTAGTCCAAACTACAGAAGAAATTATGCATCCGAAGTCGAAATAACAGGGCAGTACTTTATCAATAAACTCCAGTTCATTACTAAGGTTGCTCTAATACAATAGAAAATTCAAAACAAGACAAGCAAAAAAGCACAAGAGGTTCAATCCAAGACCAGGCCGATCCGCTCTTCGGAAGATGGAGGATTGAGTGAGAATTCTTCTTCGCTCAAGCGAGCTCATCCTTGAAACCGAACATCCTAGTCTGGACGCTTTCTCACCGCCGTCTCAATCGCCTCCTCTATCGTGAGGAAGTAGACCATCTCTTGCTCGGCCGATAGGCTTTGAGGACTTAAAATCGGCCACGGCCTCGTCCCGCCTACAACCTTATCCAAAGAAGCCACAAGTTCAGCCCGGCTCCTCTTCTCGCCTCCGCCTCGAGACAAGCCCGGCCTTATTTTTCTTCTCCTCCTCCACCCGCCGCCATGGCATTCAACTCACCTCCTTCCGCCTCGGCTCCTCGTCCTGCTCATAAGGACGTCCCTGAGATGGCCCCGAGCTTCTTCTCCTCATTAAGCTCGGCCCAACTTTCTTCCTTCCTCCTCATCGTAAATCGGACGCCGGCCGCCAACCTTCCCATTTTCTTGGCGGCCGAGGTAAGTCGAATCGCCGCCTGAAGTATTGACCGAGGCCGCGATGATAGACTCCACCGCTCCATGCCGCCCGGATATTCCTGGGGTCGGATTCCAGCTCTTCCCTACCATCGTTATCGCCTCTTTGTAGAAGAGGGCGGTGCCGACGATATCACCCCCGGTGGGGAGTTGGACTCAAGAAGTCACTTGACCGGTTTGGGAATCGAGCCACTGAGCTTCAGATACTCCTCGTCCCTTCTCCTGCTGTCCGACCCCAGATACACGGGCGGGAGGCTGCTGAAGGTGACAGAGGGCGGGGCGAGAATCGAGGACGGCGCAGACGAATCGGGAACGGTTATCTCCTCGACGCCCGTCTTGGGATCGAGACGCACTCGTGGACCGGAACCCGGTTCCGCCCAGGTCGGACATTAGGCACTGATCGTCTCACGGGGCCTTCCTCTTGCCCTTCCTACCTGAGTCCTTTTCTTGAGAAGAGCCGAGATGTCCTTCATTCCTTCACGGTTTGACTCGAACAACATGGAGTCGAAACTAAACTTATTTAACATAAAAACAGGACAAGTAGCCAAAGACAAAAAACTTATCGCTAGAGAGACGAGTGATACTAAGTTCTCCTCGCTTATCAACGCATCGCTAGATCGGAGGTCCTCGCCGATTTTTCCGCCCCTCAACTCTATCTCGAGGACTCGGCGCTTGATCTTGAGAAATATACCGGAAGCAAGACAAACAAAACAGTCGAACGGAATGCGGTTAACCGAGCTTAACAAGTAAAGAAATACCTTACTTAGTTCGTGATAACGAATCGGGATGTTCACATCCGCCTACTATCGCTCGCAGAGAATTGCCATGGACCTCGGGCGAAGAACCGGAATTTTTCCAATTTTTTATTTAGTCCGGGGTCTGAGTAATGACGCTACCTCCCGTCCTCGCCTTCACCGATGCATACCACCAGCCCGACCTCTTCCCATCCGACTTAAAAGAATAAAGGCTGTTAAATTCCCTAACTGAAGGGCGGGGAAAGCCGAGCTTATCCCAGAGGATGAGAAAGCCTACCATGATCCTCCAACCATTAGGACAGAGCTGAGTTGGAGCTATTCCCCACTCACGCAAGAACTTCCTAATGATCCTAGGGAATGGAAGTCTAAGTCCGGCGGCAAGTACGGCCTGGTTCAGAGCCACACAACCCAACGGCGGATCGTCAGCCCGGTCCTCTGGACCGGGGACGAGGAACTCTATCTCATCCGGGACCCTATAAGTCCTATGCCAGTCCCGGAGTTGTTTCTCATTTACTTGAGGAAAGAACTGCACTTCCAAACCGGGCCGTTCTAATCCCGCCTCAACATCCGCCTCCCTCCCGACCTAATTCTCTTGACCTAACGTCTCCCCACCACTGCCTCGGCTTGTAGAGACGACCTATTCTTGGGAGGGACAGGTGCAATGGATCCGGATCGAGGACCTCATCCTCATTTATCCCTCTACCATCCTTCCCGAGCTAACCTCCTCTACTTCTTCCTCCGGCCCCTACCCTGTGAAATGGCTTCTCCCACCACTGTCACTGCCGAACTCGCTAGACATACTACTGGACGAAACGAAACGAAAGAAGGAAAGGAATTGAAAGAGAGAAAATGGAGTGGGTACTGACCGTTCTAACCCTCAGGTCTGATCCAATAAACCGCAGTGACTTCTAGGTCGGAAGGTCTCTAACGCTCTGACGTTTAGCTCGGAAGAAATAAAACTCGGAAAAGGGAAAAGCGTTCAAGGTAAGAACTCCAAATGAACCTTCCCCCCCTATTTATAGACAAGGAAGGTAAAGAGTCAGCACCATCAATGCCGCAATGATGACACCAGCAAAGCGTGCCCTCGAGCCACACAAAAACCTGACATAACCACTAAGCTTGTTCCACGTGTCAACGAACGAGATGAACTGTCAGAAATAGTACTCCACCACGGCAGAACCCAGATCAGCATGTACCCAGACCACAACAAGATTCGAAAACCTCTTTTGCCCGAAGTCAAAACAGGTCTTGGGGGGCAATTGTTGACCTCCGAGCTGGCTCTGTCACGATAAATATTAATTGTCCTAAGTTTTGAGTGCGAGATAGCCGACCCGTGGTACAGCTGAACTGCTTTCAGTTCGGACATGCTCTCCCGAAGTCGGTTGAAGGTCAACCTGAAGTGGAAACCAGGTCGGACCTCGTCTGAGAAATCCAGTTCGGCCCACATGTCCGACGTCATATTCACGTCATCATAATGGCTCGCGATGTCCCTATGTCAGACGTCCCTTCACATTAAATGCCCTGAAAAAGAGAATGTCTTGTAAGCATTAAATGCCTACCTTAGCATTTAATGCCTAGCCTAGATAGGCCATTTAATACCTGTCTCAAAGATTAAATAGAAGGAATCATTACATATTTTCCTATAAATAGGAGAAATAAATGTACCTCGGGGGACATTCAACTGCTTAATAAAAGCCCTCTTACAAAGATCATACAATCGTGTCTTCCTACATATATTTACCTATCTCGCCCATTTACTACGGTCATAACCGACCTCAATACTTATCTTTAAGTTGGCTAGGAATCGGTGCAAACCATTTTCCAACGTCAACAGTACCAAGATCACCAAGAAAAAAGGTCTAGCGATCGTTGGTACTCCGACAATCAAGTCAACTCGATATATATATATATAGATAACAATATACTATAGAATAGTATTTGGGTATGGGAGAATAGTATTTGGGTATGGGAGAGACAAATATTTGAAAGCAAAGTGTTTAAGGGTAAAAATAATACGTACCTTAGAATAATCGGAGATGTTGTATTTATAGCTTCAGAGTTCTAATTGATTTAGGCAAATAATCAATTAGATATCTGATTGGATCCTCCTTCCTTATAGGAAAAAGGTAATTGGTTGGCAATGCAATCTCCTAGATTTTAGCCCTTATTTGAGTTGATTCTCTTTTATCACGTTGTCTAATCTTTAGGAGATTGATATTTAGTTTCCTTGTGAGAATCCACACACCAACTAAACACAATCTTTTTTTGAATATATCTCTAGTCATTCTGAAATATCACAATACCGCAAATGCATGATGGATTCGGTTGCTAGTGAAGCCCCCGGGGTCGGCCATGAATGTCGAGGCCCTTCATGGGCTTTGTCTTACTTGGTTCAAGAGTGCTAATGTGTTGCTGGGCCTTCGGGGTCTTCTATAGATTTCTGAAGCCCTCATTGGGCACACGAGGACTTTGCGGGGCCTGGCTTGGGCCTTTACTGGGCCTAGAAGGCCTTTGCGGACGTAAAGACCTTACCAAAATTGGGAAGTAACAGATTCAAAACTTGTACTATCTCTATTATCTTCTATAAGATAAAAGAGAAAACTTATCAGTCCCAATTTTTTCCTAAAGATCAAAAAATATAGGAGCATGTTGGATCTTTTCTTGATGAAGAATATTGGGCAGAATGTTTTCAAGTGATCGAGATGCTTATTTCATGCTACATTCATGATCATGACTTGTTTTCGAATCACACAAACGACATTTTCAGCTTGAAATCCCACCAGATTTCTGGCCTAATGATGAAAATGTGCCTGTAGTTCATGATGAGATGTTTTTATGTTCTTCTGATACTACTCTTAACACTAACCTTTACCATATTTCTCAAGAAAGTGTTAGTGTATTTTGTTCCAATGAAGGCAATGATGATAATCTTTTTCATGTAATAAATAGAGAATCTGAGTCCTCAGATTTAATCTTTGATTTGATGGAGGAAAATCTGATATGTATGAAAGAAGAAATGGGCGCTAACCAATTAGGCAATGCAGAAAGCCAGGCTTCAGTAACTGATGATTCTAGTCAGGTTAGGAAGAAATCAATCACCCCTGAATATCATACTGGTGCTGAAGAGGATAATTCATTTGAAAAGCCTCAGTAAAGACCGCCACGATTTTCTAGCGATGTGAGTTTTAAAGAACTAAATCCTTTTTTTCCCGTGTTCTAGCCAATTTCTACAATAAACATGCTTACACCCCCACCTCATATGGACAATGATATGCCACACTAAACAGCTTGTTTGACAAAAGTTTTGATAAAAATATAATAAAACGTATAATTGAAAAGTTGATAAATACTTGTGGGTCCCATGTATTGCGCTAAACCAGATGGACGCCAAGTTATTTTTGGTATGCAATATGTTACTACTTGGATTTCATGAAGACACCACATCAGCAAGAGGGCCCCGCGAAGGCCTCCTTGGCCCTCGTCCCTATCACATGTGGCAGCCTAGGCCCTAGCTAGACAATACATTTTTTAACAAAGCCCATAAATGGTATCGCCACTTATGACAGGCATGGGCACTTTGTTTATTGCCCATAAACACCGCGAAACCCCAGGAGCAATCCGATATTATGGAGCAACTAAAGAGATATTTCAAGAAAGATTAAATTTGATTGTATTTTACCATGCAAACTCTTACAAGGAAACCCAATCTCAATCTCCAAATGATTAGACAACAAAATATTGGAGATCAACTCAGATTAGAACTGAAATCAAAGAGATTACGTTCACACTCAATTATCCCTTATCCCATAAGGAATGAGAATCTCATCAGATGTCTAATTGATTGCTTACCAAAATCATTTAGAACTCTTGACCTATAAATACGAGATCTCCCGTTATTCTAAGGTACGCATTATTCTCTATCCTAAAACTCTGTTCAAATCTCTTATTGCTTGTCTCTCCCACATCCAAATGTTTCTCATGTACTTTGTACCAGCAATTGACTTGATTGTCAGAGTACCAACAATTGACGGCCCTTTTTTCCCAATGATCTTGGTGCCTAATGATTGTCCAAGTGTGTAGGTAAGATACATAGATACAAGCTAACAAAGAATTGATTGGAGATATATTGACACATGAATAGTATAGATTTTGAGGTCAACATATTGACACCGTCTATGACAATCGAAAATACGTGACACAACCAACAAATCTGTGGTAAAATGTGTTTTATACTAGAAAGGGCATGGCAATAGATAACCCTCAACATGAAATTGAGTCCCACCACACAGATCAATGGCAGAAAAGTATTCCTGATCTCTAGAATGTAACCCGCCATTGAAGAAAGAGATAATGACAAAGGCAGACAACTTAACAAGACATCCAAGACCTGAAAAAAAAAGTTCGAATGAGGGCCGTGATCGAGCGATTGGAAAATCAATCTTCCTAGTCAAGGAACAAGTGTAACCGTGATTGGCGAAGCCCTTCGAGGTATGGCTCAATCGAAAGCCATCGATCTCAAGATGATCTACCAATACCAGATGAACAAAACCCTCAAAATCAAAATTCGAGTCCCTCGCATGATAACCAACAAGAGAAACCTTCCTTGTGACAAGAAAATAAGCCCATCGTGTATGTCAATGTGTTTGATAGACTAAGGGATCGGATCCTCTGTGGCACTGTCCCAATCACTAAGTAGTCAACGCAATGAGCACATCAAGGCCCGCCTAAAGAAAAAGAAAGGTTCCAAGGCCATGGATGTGAAGTCTGACAATAAAAGGTAAGTGTGGTCATGGGATCTCGATGACAATGATGATGACGAGAACCTCTCATTCTCTAAAGAACTGAAGGCTAGAAAACTCTCCATCGGCTTTAAGATGCCTCATATAAAGAAGTACATTAGATATGGCGATCTCACATACCACATCAATGTGTACAAAACGAGGCTCCAAGGATACATCCTGGCAGTCAAGTGTAGAAACTTTCATACCAACCTTGCCTCTAACGCGAAGATGTGGTATAACAAGTTAAAGCACAAGAGATCAAGAGTTGGCCACAGCTGAAGAAGGAATTCATCAACACCTTTATCGGCAACAGAATGATGATAGCCGATATAGCCCAACTCCACGACATTCGACAGAAAGAAAAAATCAATGAAGATCTATTTCAAGAGGTTCAGCAAAGTCATAAAAAAAATTGAGAATATGATCGATGACAAGGCTTTGAATACATTAATAACCAAGCTCTACATGCGTACTCCCTTTTGGAGAGACGTTCAGAACCAGTGGGAGATTCACTCCAAAGAAACCATCAAAATAGAGAGAAGGCCGAAAGAGAAAAAGGAGAACGCTAGTGCCGTGAAGGACGACGTTCTTCTAAACTTCGTACTAGCCACCAACATTCGTACCCCCATCGACAATTCCTCTCCCATGTTTTGTCGTATCCATCGAACTCAAAATCATAACACAGAAGACTGCCCAGATGTATAAAAACTAATTGATCAAGAAAACTGACAGTAGAGGAAGATAATCAGCCTCCACGAAGAAAGGCGAGAACCTCAACCTCAATACCAGGATAACCATCCTCACCGTGACAACAGAAGAGATGACAGAATGTGGACCCATCTAGGTAGGAGGGACCTATGAGAGCCCCTCAAGTCTGTGAAACCAACACCATAATTAGAGGGCCCTATGTCGGAGGCCACACGATGAAATTACGCTAAAGTAGCAAGGGAGAAACCAGTAAAGAGTTGACAGCTTCATGGACACCGACCCTTGGCCCCACCTATCACATTTACAGAAGAGGATGAGGTTGGTGTCCAATATCCACACTGCGACGCCCTGGTAATACGTATCATTGTATCTAGAAAAAGATTAGGCGAAATGTTGGTCGACGATGGCATGATGTAAATATCCTATTTAGCAGCACCTTCGATCAAATGGAAATAGACCATGAGTTAACAGCTATCTTAGAACTGTTGTTCGATTTTACGAGCGATAGCCTCATCCTGTAGGGAAATGATTGCCCTCGTCGTAGATTTTGGAGATCTCCTATGCTATGTGAAGAAGTTTATGGAATTTTTAATAGTGGACACCCGTTCTGCTTATCACGGGGTCCTGGACAGACCCATGCTCAAAGATTTATAGGTAGTCACATCTATCCACCAGTGATGAAATTTCCAATACCATGTAGAATCGCCAGGGTCTAAGGTAATCAAAAGCCAGGGGGCATGTTACATGAATGTGCTCCACAAAGTAGCAACGCATAAAGATGCTAACCCCTAGGTGATGACGATACGGACTGAGGCAATGGAAATTGAACAAGAAAAAGGCAAAGAGGATATGGTCCTTGATGAGGGCATTGACCTGCAAATCATAAGTTCAGATTCGTAGGCTTCACCGACGGAGGAGCTAGAAGCCTTTCCAGTAAGTCCATCAAACCCCTAATAAGTACTACAGTTGAGACAAATGCTAGAAGAATGGATAAAGAAAAAACTGAAATAGTTCTTGCGAGATAGACGTTTTTGCTTAGAAGCACTCAGACATGGTGGGGATAAGTCCGTCTATAGCTTGCCATGCCCTAAAAAGTGGATTCGAAGATGCGTCCCAAGATACAGAAAAGAAGGCTGGTGAGTACCAAAAGGTATATCACCTTGAATGAGGAAGTGGATAAGTTTCTGGCCAATGGACTCATCAAAGAATAAGTTTACCCACAATGGGTATCCAAACCCGTTTTGGTGAAGAAAAACAATCGCAAGTGGAGGGTGTACATAGACTTCTCTGATTTGAACCAAGCATACCCCAAAGATGGCTTTCCCTTGCCTCGCATAGTCCAATTGGTTGATACCATCGCCGACCATAAGCTGCTTAGCTTTATGGACGCCTACTCGAGTTACAATCAGATCTCCATGTTTGTCGGGACGAGGAGCACACTTCGTTTATAACAGATCAAGGTTTATATTGTTGAAGAATGGCGGAGCTAGTTATCATAGGTTAGTAAACCACATGTTTGCAGAACATATTGGAAGCACCATGGAGGTCTACGTCGATGACATGCTTGTAAAGAGCGTGGACGCTGATGACCACATTATGCACTTAAAAGAGATGTTCAAAATTCTTCGCAAATACTAGATGAAGCTCAACCCCCTTGAAATACACTTTTAGAGTCGCTTCTAGAAAGTTATTGGGCTATATGGTGAATCAGCATGGAATAGAGGCCAATCCCGAAAAGATTAGAGCACTTATCGACATGTGCTTACCATCTTCACCTAAAGAGGCCCATTGCCTCACTGAAAGGTTGGAAGCCATAAACCGATTTATATCAAAGATAACTGATTGATGCCAACCTTTCTTCCAAACCATCAAAAGAAGAAAGAAATTTGAATGGACAGAGGAATGCAATGGTGCCTTTTGAGAGCTCAATGACCTCATCGGTAGAGCTCCTTTGTTATCTAAACCAAAGTTTGGAGAAAGATTGTTGATCTATCTAGCAGTATCTGAGAAGATAGTAAACTCAGTACTGATTCGCGAAGAAGGCCTGATGCAGTTTCTGGTCTACTATGTGAGTAAAGCTCTGCAAGACGTAGAGACAAAATATCCAGACATGGAAAAGCTCGTTTTGTCCTTAATAGTCGCATCAAGAAAGCTTCGACCATACTTCTAGGTACACAACATCAATGTCTTGATAAACCTTCTGCTGAGACAGATTCTCCAAAATCCAGACACCTCTAGGAGATTGATGAAATAGTTTGTAGAGCTTAGTTAGTTTGAAAGCTCCTACAAGCCTAGTCCATCAATAAAAGGCCAGGTCCTGACAGACTTTATAGTTGAATTTGCCCACTTCCTAGAAGGGTTGCTCAAAATCGAACCCAATGGTGCACCAACATAGAAATTATATGTTGATAGATCCTCGGGCAACACCGGAGTAGGGGCTGGTGTTCTATTAATCAGCCCCGATGGTCATAACCTCAACTATGCACTTTGCCTGGAGTTCGAAGCCTCGAACAATACGGCTGAGTATGAGGCACTCCTTGCAGGCTTAAGGCTAGCACATGAGATTAAGGCCAGCAGAATCCAAATCTCCAGTGACTTGCAGCTAGTGGTTAGTCAGGTTAATGAGAATTTCACATTATGTGAACAAACAATGGTGGCCTATTTGAATAAGCTCAAGGACTTTCTGCTACGTTTTGAGAAGTTTGAGTTACTCCAAATCTCTAGGATCAAGAACAGTTACGCAAACGCTCTCTCCAAGTTGACAAGATGCAAAGATTTAGACTTGATAAAAGTCTAGTTGAGATACTCAATCGACCCTCAATCGAGGATGCCTAGGCCGAAGCCTCGATGTCTATTTGCTAGCCTCCCAGCTGGATGAAGCAAATCATTACATACCTAACTAATCAGGCGCTGCCAAGTAACAAGGAAAAAGCTTGAAAGCTTCATAGGAGGGCCACAAAGTTCGTCTTATAGGACAGAATCCTATACAAACGAGGATTTAGTTCGCCACTCCTGCGATGTGTTACTAATTACGAAGCCAAATATATCATGCGGCAAATCTATGCAGGAGTCTACGGTAATCATGCAGGAGAAATGGTCTTGGTGCAGAAGGCCTTAAAGCAATGATACTATTGGCCAATCATGAAGGACTCCCACGGCTTTGTGAAGAAATGTGACAAGTGATCAAGTATTGTTTGCTTCCAAGGCACGAATTTCATCATTCATAGCAGCTACCCATTTGGGATCTTGAGAAATATTGTATGTAAAAGCACGATGAATAGAAGAAAGATTGCTATATGATACACACCTTAATATAGGATGTCGAGTGCTGGATTTGACTAGAAGAGACCCGACTTGAGTAGGCAGAGCATGATTGACATAGTAATCTTTCAGGTGAATTGGAGTTTGAATTGATCTTGTGGATCGTCGAATTTGGTCATTTGGTATATGGGTTTGTTCTGGATGGTCATCTGGAGGGTGAGAAGAGGAGATCAATCGATATGTAGATTGACCGGTAGGTGGATCAGTCGTGGATGAACACTGCACAACCGGTCAACCGATAGGTAAAGTCAATCGATCGGTTGAGCTCTGAAATCTCGGATCGACCGCTGAGCTCTCTATTGAACGGATAAGGGGCCGAATCGACCGCTTGAGCAAAGGTTCGTGATTTTCGTGCATGGTGTCTGTTTCTACTATGTGTTGGTCGTTAGGGTATGTTAAATGTGGTGTTTCAATATCCAGAGGCATAGATTGTGGCAACGGGATGGAGTTGGTTTCATCATTTTGCTGATAGGCGTATGGAAATATGGTTTCATGGAACACGATGTCTCGGGACACCACTAGCTTTTTGTCGGTTAGGTCATATAAGAGGTATCCTTTTTGTCCTAAAGAGTATCTAAGAAACACACATCGTCTAGCTCGTGTGTCAAATTTATGGCTGGGTTTAAGGTTGGTGGCAAAACACAGGCAACCATAGACACGTAAATGGGAATAATGTGGTGGTTTCTTGTGCAATTTTTTGTACGGTGTTTTATGTGAAAGCAATGGCGAAGGTATTCGGTTGATAAGGTAACAAGCTGTCTTGATATATTCTCCCCAAAATTTTAACGGAAGATTGGCTTGAAATCTAATGGCACGAGCCACATTAAAGAGGTGGCGGTGTTTTCTCTCTACCACTCTATTTTGTTGAGAGGTATAAGGACATGATTTATGAAAAATGGTACCATTTTTATCTAGGAATGTTTGCAAGGATAAGAACTGTCAGACCTCAGGGCTTTTATAGTCAGTTTGTGTTGAGTTTTAACCTAAGTAAAGAAATTCTTAATTACGCTTTGAGTTTCAGATTTGTGACGCATGAGGTGTACCCAATTATAACGAGAAAAGTCATTAACAATTGTAAGGAAATATCTAGCAACAGAATAAGAATAAATCCTATGAGATTCCCAAATATCCTAATGAATCAAATCAAATAGTTTATTGCTAGAAATTTGACTAACTTTAAAAAGAATATCGTGGGAATCAAAACTAATATCTAAAATAATTTGTGGTTGGAATTGAAGAGGTGGGGCTGAAGAGTGCCCAAGACGTCTATGACATAGATTGGTTAATCCACTGGTACTATGATGTATTTGTGATTTTTGTGAAAGGTAATATAGGTCGTTACTATGCATTCCCAAGTCAATCGTCTTCTTCGTAGTCAAATTCTTCATGACACAAAAATCAGAGAAAAATGTCACATTGCAACTTTGAAGTTGGGAACATGAAGCACATTATCAACAGTCATATTATTTTCCAAGTTAACTGCACCAATGGATTTAATAAGAGCATGACCCCCATTTGGTAATTGCACAGTTTTGTGCTTTGGCATGGATTTATTCTCAACGATCACATCCTTTGTCACATGGTCAGTAGCCCCGCTATCAATAATCCATAAATTACTCAAAGAGGTAGTAGAGGGATTGATACCTGAGGTGTTAACATAAGACTTATCATTACCCATCTTGTTGTTTAGAAGTGTCATGATCTGCTCATATTCCTGTGAGCATTTTTCCTTTCTTTGGGTCAAGTGTAGAAGCGGTAGCAGTGTTTGTGAAGCGTTTGTTTCATGGCTTCACGTCCTTCCCATGAAACTTGTGCCCTGGAGGAAAGCCATGGATGAAATAGCAGGTATCAACAATGTGGCCAGTTATCTTTGCTCAGAATCGTCGCTATGATACCATGTAAAATATGAGAGAAAATATGTGTAGAAAAATAATTCTCTGTATTGATTCAATCGAATTATGAAGAAGGCTACAAGATATATATACTAATAGGAAAGAAATTCTACATAAAATAGAAATATTATATACATGATATCCTACTACAAATACAATCCTACCAATAAGGTAAAGAATAAGGTAAGTAAATATTTGTTAATAGACACCAAAAAAATAAAAAGAATGAGGAGTTGAAATCGAAAAAGATCAATAAAGTGATCCAAGACAGAAATATTGAAAATGCTAATGGAAATGGTCAGAGTTCTAGTTCTTGCAATGTTGATGGTTATTCTAATGCTTCTCAAGAATCAGATGAAGAAACTTGCGAGTCCCAAGGCTTAGCCACTGTTAACTCGAATAAAAAAAAACAAGACCCGCAGAGGTTCTGCAACTGATCCCCAAAGCCTCTATGCAAGGGTAACATTTCAACCCTCCCGGTTCGAAGATTTCCAGTTAATTATTTGTTATCAACGTTTTGATTTTATGTTGTTTTGAAACTTTTGCAGAGGAGAAGAGAAAAAATCAATGAGAGATTAAGAATCTTGCAAAACCTTGTACCATATGGAACCAAGGTTAGCATTATTGCATGTTCAGTTAGGTTAAAATGGACACGACTAGAGATGACCATCGATATTTAATTTAGAGTAATGATCTCCTATCCACGGGGGTAGGAGATCATTTATCTATTATGTGTAGACATATTTGTGTTCACTGTTGTGAAAATAACGTGATTGCAAGTGTACAATATCGTTAACAAGTAATAAAGTGGACTTTTGAGTCCGGGATTATCGCTCCCACGAAAACTATCTTATTTAAATACTAGTTTAATTAATCAAAGTGCTAGTCTAGTGTAAATAATTTAAAATAAATTGAGTTGAAAGATTTAAGCTAAAACTTTGGATTTTTGAAAATAATAATAAAGAAAAAATCAAGAATTAATAAAATATGATGGTTAAAGCGTTTGGACAAACGAATTCACCTAGTTATCATCTCCGAGTTCAAATTAGTCCTGCTCTAATTAAGTCAATTTAGGCAATCGTAATGGTCCTTAATTAGATGCATTAAATCTCCTAAGAATTCAATTCAAGACCGTGACAATAACAAAAGCGTATCTCTACCTTTTATCCAATTGTCGATTTTACTACGTGGTCTAGATTAATAATTTACCTCTCTGGTTCATTACAATCCACAAATCAATGACAAATAATGGCCAATTATCTCAAACATTAAGAAAAGAAGTAAAATCAAATACTTAATCAATTTATAAATCAAAACTTGAGATTCAAATTAAAGAATTAAACTTAGGCTACATCGCTCATCCAAACATTAAATCTAGCTATTCATGACTCGGGAGAAAGAAAAGATGAAGAGAAGGAAAGACATAACCGGATCTTGACAATAATAGAGGGAGAGACGTTGAATATCTTGCACCAAGAAATCTTTGTTTTCAAGCTCCAATCTTCAATTCCGCCTTTGTTCTTCGTCTCTTTGTGTATCTCTCTCTCTCAATATGATTTTTTACAAGATTTAACAACCCCCAATTATGAGTGTATAACTCATATTTATAGTTCCCCCAATAAGCCCTAAAAGATCCCTAAAAATCGTGGGTTACAAGTTTCCAAATTGCTTTAGGACTCAAAAAGGAAATAAAATAACAAGAAAATTTCATTGCCGCCAATTTGGCTCATGCGAACACCTGTGCATAATCCGGTGAACGCCTGAGCCAATAAATTAGCCTCACCACTTCAAATTGAAGTTGGGTGTTCGCCACTTTCAGTTGGCTCACCCAACTATAATTTCTTCATATTTGCACCTGTGATCCTTCAACTTTTACTTGTAGTCATTTTAGTCCTCCTCGATTTCTTCTTATATTTCAATTTAGTCCTCTTTTATTTGCAACCCAGGTCCTTCAACTTTTGGAGGTTTGCAAGTTGATCCCCATCTCCAAGTTTTCGACACACTTTCACCCTTTTCACCTATTTTGCTTTGTTTTTCTCCAATTCCATCCGATCTTGGGTTTTGACCTGAAATAATTAAATCAACATATAATTAAGTAAAAAAAACTTAAGAGCACTTACAATTGTCCACTTTTGATAGTCTAGATAAGTGTAAAATCACACTTATCAAATACCCACAAACTTGAACATTTGTTCGTCCTCGAACATAACTATTTACTTCAACAACCAAACAAAATATATTATAACAGATAGCTTGTCAGATTTGCCTCATGCTTTGAACAATCAAACAATTCATAATAAAACTTCTAAATCATGCTACCAAAATCAATCATTTTGACTTATCCGATACTTGACAGATAATGTTGTGTACACATAGTCAATTCAATCACCATGAGCCTTTAGGTCGATGATATTATGCCCCCCCCAATGGTCAAATATTTCCTTTCTCGCTCGTAGAATACACACCCCCAAACTGATATTCAATTTTCTCACCCCGGGTATTAGCTTTAAAAAGACTCTCAAAACACTTGTTCTTTTACTGCTCAAAATTTGGTTAGGTCTAGCCAATACATTAGCTATCTAGATCTGTGATGATTCTCCTTTTATCGAATGCTTTGGCCATCAAGTGTCCACTAGGTAAGTCAAATCCACTAGTCATCTATATCCCCAAGTTATGCGCACAATGGTTCAATCTTGCTTTTGCTTCTTTTTTTTTTTTTTTTTTTTGGATATATATCTTATGTGTATGACCTCACCCCTTAAGCTTTCTAGATGACCCTTGTAGTGAGCTTTAGTCGATGGCTCCCAGTGTCATTAAACCTTAGGGCACCGAGTTTTGAGAACTCCAATGGACTTTATCACTCGAGTCAACTAGGCTACTAAGAGAGGTATAAGATAATGCATGTGCCATGCTTTTCAAATTTTTTTTTTTTTTTTTTTTTTTAAGATAAAGAAGCGGGATTAGATTCCTAGCATCCGGTCAATACCTAGATTCCACTTGGTAGCCAACGTACACTCCACACATATATTACTCAAGCACGGAATCAACACATATCTAAACAACTTCGCATTGGTTTAACCACCCCAAACTATTCTCTCAACTGGTTAGGTAATTGAGTTGTCAATTGGTAGTTTTGGTTTTCTCAACTAAGATTCACTACTCTTTCACTGTATTCTATTCAATATACCAACCTAGCGTAGTGAAATTCATGACCATAAATCACACTTAATCGTATCTCACATGGATAAGTAAAGTCTATAAAACAAGCATAAGTAGCATAACCTAGTAATAATTTATGAATTGATATCGCCTTTCAAATAATATCATCATAGGCCGGCAAGGCTATCCAACATACAAGCACACAATTTTTATTTTTATTTTAAATAACACACAAAATTAACAAAAATACTCAAAGTCACCCCCAAACTTAAAGTTCACATTGTCCTCAATGTGACAAAAGAAAGCAAAGTAAATAAGAAATAAGGAAAGAGACAACCTGAATCAAAAGGCATGGGAATAACAATCGGACTTTTAGCTCATCAGTATGCATTGGTTTGGAATGACGATGTGCAACCTGAAAAATGAAAAACAATAATGATTAAATATACGTAATCACTAAATAATGGGAAACATGCTCTACTTTCTAATGCGCTTCTAAAATTCTACATGCAATGAAATAACTATAGAAAAGATAGAAAATGGGTTGCCTCCCATTTAGCGCCGAAAGTTATAGTCTAGAGCTCGACTTTTGCAAGTATCGCTTATGGAGGTTTGAATTGATCTTTGAAGTCTTGCATTGCTTGCAATTACCACCTTTTGCACGCTTTTTCTTTTGCTCTCCATATTTTAACTCGACCCTTTTCTTCTTTAATTGGTGCAACTAGTCCACCAGTATCCGGTTTGCGCTTTCTTGGCCAATTATTACCCCTTCATCAACTCTAAAGCACTCCTCGAGGGCGATTGGTTGTTCGGCATGGTGTACATACCGAATCTTGCGCTGCTCATTCTGCACCCTCAAGATTAGCTCACCCTTTTCAACATCAATAAGGGGCCCGACTTGTTGCTAAGAATGGTCGTCCCAAAATGACCGGCATATTGCGATCCTCTTGATGTCAAGGACAATAAAATCAATTGGAAAAAAAAACTTTTCCACCTTGATGAGCACGCCCTCAACTACACCCCGTGGTACTTGATTGATCTATCGCCAAGTCGTAGAGATACACTTGTTGCTTTTACTTTTTCCAACCCTAATCTCCTCAGAGATGTAAAGAGGCATTAAATTTACACTTGCACCTAAATCACATAAAGCATTAAAATTATAAAATTCTCCAATTGTGCAAGGTAATTTAAAACTCTCCTCGGATCTTTTAACTTCGGAGGCAACTTATTTAGCGTAATAGCACTACATTCCTCGCTTAAAGCCACCGCCTCGCTTTCATCCGGTTTTCTCTTCTTGGACAACATTTCTTTCATTAATTTCAAATACAATGGCATTTGAGCTAATGCGTCCGGCAAAAGGAATGTTGATATGCGCTTCTTGAAAACTTCAAGAAAATTTTCAAACCGCTTGTCGAGCTTGTTCTTATACGACCTCCGAGGAAATGGAATGGGTGGCACATAAGCTTTGATAGGAATTGGCGCCCTCACTTTTGATGATTCAGCAGATTCTTTTGAAACTTCTTCTTCTAATTTCGCATGTTTTGTTCGATTCATCTTCCTCAATTACCAACCGCTCATCATTTTTTTTTTGTCTTTTCACGTGAATCTCTCGGCAAATAGTACTCCGCTCCTAGTAATGATTGCATTTACACATTCTCTTGGATTTGTTTCGTAGTGCCGGGTAAAGTGCCCGGTTTTTCTATCCGATGTTGTAGGGCTAACCGACCAACTGAGTCTCTATTTTTCCGATAGACGCTTGTTGATTTTGACCGCTGATGTCCAATCGCTCTAATGCTTTATCGCTTTTCTCGATATACCGTTGGAACATCTCTCCTAAACTCGGTCCTCTTTCCCTGTTGAGCATTATATGCATTACCACTTTGTTGATTCTCGCACCATCTAAAATTGGGGTGTTGCTTCCAACCTCGGATTGTATGTTTGTGAATATGGATTGTCACCGATGTGTGTATTATTCTCGCACAAAATTGACCTGCTCGAGAGGCCAATAACATACAACTGATGTCGAATGGTTAGCTCCACAGTTCTCGCACATGATGGTTTCTTGGATTGCATTCACCCTTGCATTTGTGTTCTCGACTAAGAGCTCCACCGCTTCAAGCATGTAGCAAGTTGTGCATTGGTAGTCGATGCACCATCAATCTCATGTATGCCTCGCTACTTTTCTTGGAGTGGTGCGATCGATGAAAACATGGTCTCGTGTGTTTGCAATCAGCTCATAGAGATCCCATGCTTCGTTGACATTTTTATTCGCGATGGACCCGCTTTGCGAGGGAGTCCACCGTCGATTTAGACCGAGGAGATAGCCTGTATAAAAATATTGAGCTTGTTGGCCCTTTTTAATACCATGGTTTGGACATTTTCCGAGTAACTCCTTGAATCTGTCCCAAGCTTCATGATACCTTTCGCCCTCCAGTTGTTGGAAAGTAGAAATTTCCAACTTCATCTTTGCTACTTTAGCAGTGAAAAGTATTTATTACGTAATTTTTCGTTTAAATCATCCCAAGTGGTGATACTAGCATATGGTTCTCGAATCTAACCATTCTAGAGCCCCTCCTCAATGTATATGGAAATAACCGTAGTCCGATGGCATCTTCATTTACCCTTGAAACCGAAAAATTATGCACATACGTAAGAATCGAGAGACGAGTATTAGATTTTCGATTTTCACGCCGAACGATCCGCAGTGATTGAAAGAGATTAATCAAATCGCCCTTAATTGAAAATCATTCCACCAAAAGTGGATAAATAATGTGAACGATCGGGCTGCTCACCGGATTTAGGAACCGAGCCATTGGCATGTTTCATCGTCATCTTCTTCCCTGCTCTTCATGTTGTTGAATTTGGTTGGTCGCCATTATCTGTCGTTTTCTACAATGTCGCGCTCTTGCGTACCTCTTGTTCAAACTCTCGCCTTATTTGTGCATCCGCCATCCGATTTGTTGTCGGTCTCTTTTTTTTTGGTTGTGTTCTTTGCGCTCTCGTCTGAAAGCACGCTCAACTCGTGGATCGAAAGTCTCAAGATTGCCGCCTTGCGACGGAGACATGCAACAAACACCCTTTTCTCGTAGTATATAAAAAAAGAAAAGAGTATCAAGATAAAAACAACTTAACTATAAAAAATTAATTTAAGACGATAATAAATAAGAAATAAACATAAAAGAAAATAAATGTAAAAAAAAGAAAATAGTAATAATAACAATAATAAAAGAAATTAATAATAATAGTAATAATAATAATAAATAAATAAAAGAAATTAAATTAAACTAACACTAACGATTTATCTAAACTAATATTAAATAAGAATAGTCCCCAAGAATCAGCGGTGCCAAAAACTTGTTGTGAAAATAACGTGATTGCAAGTGTACAATATCGTTAACAAGTAATAAAGTGGACTTTTTGAGTCCGAATTATCGTTCCCACGAAAACTATCTTATTTAAATACTAGTTTAATTAATCAAAGTGCTAGTCTAGTGTAAATAATTTAAAATAAATTGAGTTGAAAGATTTAAGCTAAAACTTTGGATTTTTCGAAAATAATAATAAAGAAAAAATCAAGAATTAATAAAATATGATGGTTAAAGCGCTTGGACAAACGATTTCACCTAGTTATCATCTCTAATTTCTCCTCTCAAGATTTATTCCTAAAGTTGTATTCGGTCGAATCTAAATTCCGCCTTTTGTTCTTCGCCCTTTGTGTATCTCTCTCTTTCTTTTAACTCATATTTATAGTTCCCCAATAAGCCCTAAAGATCCCTAAAAATCGTGGGTTACAAGTTTCCAAATTGCTTTAGGACTCAAAAAGGAAATAAAATAACAAGAAAATTTATCGCCAATCCATCGAGTACATCCAAGGGGTTTTGAAAATTTCTCACTTAGAGAGCACTTAACTGAGTTCCAACATCATGATTACTTTATAACTGAACTATCTCAGGTTAACATTAGCACTATGCTAGATGAGGCTGTCCATTATGTCACGTTCTTGGAGCTTCAAATTAAGGTACAAGCAACAATGTATTCAATCATAATTTATTATGTTACATGGGTAAATTTCATTTTAAAAGCTACTAGCTAGATAATAGGATATTTGTGTTGCCTTCGACTCAATTCGTTGTATTGTCTTTGCAGTTGTTAAGCTCTGAAGAATTATGGATGTATGCTCCGATTGCTTACAACGGAATGGATATTGGACTTCATCACAAGATTTCTCCATCTTTTGTTGTAATATTGTTCAATATATAATGAGAAATAATTTCGATTAATCAAACATCTATGTAAAGATATCAAATAGGTGGGAAAACACCTAGAACAAAACCCAAAAAAAAAAAAAAAATGGAGCAATTTTTTAGGCGGGGCAATCACCCAAGCATAAGCCTTTTTGTTTTGTGACCATTTTTTGCAACGTTTTTAATAGTTTTGGCACCTTTTGGTTTGATTTAGCACCTATTCGTGCATTGGATTTGATATTATATATATATATATATATGGTGGATGGTATTCATGTTGGAAAATGCATCATTAACTTCAAATACATAAACTTACATCAAAATTAAATATCAAAACTTAGATTTCATAATGTATTCTTATTCAAGTGATTTGAATTTTGATTCATGGTTTGTTTACTCTTGCAAATTATTTGTCATTAAAGCCTTCAAGCATTTATTCTAGTGGCGTCATATATCGTTTGAGGACAACAATTGTAAATCATTTTCCAACCTTTCTCTTGGTAGATTATCAATTGTAGTTTCTTGTTTTGTTCATCCTCCTACTTTTCTCAACATCTTCACGAACAAGAAGCTGAATCACAATTAATCTATTCTTGAATATTTTTATCGTCTTTTAGTACCAAGTAATTATATAAGAATATTTGTTGACTTGTAATGCGATAAAGGCAACGCTCTTGTAATTTGGTAGAATAAACTATACACTGCTTTACAATAAAATTTTAAAATTAATTAATCAATTATATAGTCGTGGCTTGTATCAACTATTTTTGTATGTATTCAGATAATAAAGTTTCATGTGCAAATAACTTGTATATACATTAATTTACATAAATTCTTCTCATACATTTCATGTGCTACTACCAAGTTTTTCTTTATTCTTTCATTAATGGTTATGAAAAAATAAAAAAAAAATTATTTCAACATTAACTGAAGTTAATGGCTACACAAATAATAAAGGGAACTTGCACTATTGGTCCTTAACTCATTGTTTGTGTACCCATCTTTGAGTGTATGAAATTAATCCTCAATTTTTCATTATAGATTACATACTTAGGTTGCTCGATTCGACTTTAAAGTTGAGTAATTATATGTATTCAGATAATAATCAGATTTTCTGTGCACGTATCAAGACCAACGATTTTTCAATCGTAGATTTCATACCTAAGTTGCACGACAAAGATTTACACTTCTCCAAAAAATATCAGATTATAATTTTCAATTTTATTATGTGAATAAATTCCACTTTAATAAATATTAAGTTAATTCTCAAATTTTTATTATAGTTGTGGAATTAATCCTTAAAAATGGAATCATTCAAATCTCCATTTACTAATTCACATTACCCCCACTGTCCAAAGCATGAAGATTAAATTGCTATGGATAATGCTTAACATTTTAGATAAGATGCTTTAACGTGATATCAAAACAGGTAATTAATGTTGTAAGGTCAACTCTCGTGATTGCTTAGTTATATAATTTGCGTACGTGTTAGACATTTGAATAAATTTGGTTTGCACGTGAGCATATGCATTGAAAAATAATTTTATATGAATGAACGTGTCTTAAAAACAAGAATTTTTTAGTTGAAGTTGTTTCACATGTATGACAATAGGTAAAGGACTTTGGTTCAAATCTAGCAACAAAAATTATGAAATATTATGTACGTGTCAGACATTTGATAAAATTGAATTTTGTCAGCGTGTGAAGAACATTGAAGACTAAATTTAATTAGTAAAAATGAATTTTCTCCAACAACTTAAGCTTTTGGATGAACTTGTTCAAAAAAATGTGATTGCCCATTTGGTCACCATGAATTGATTTGACCTACATCGGATTTCCATCTTTCAGCTAGAACAATTTAAAAACGTTAACGGACAACTAAATTGAAACTAAAAGAAAACTTCACTGATCAATTTGGAACAAAATAAACTTTGAAGAGTAGCGTGTAACATTTTGTTATAAGTTGAGTGACTAGTGGTGATTTTTACCCATTCTTTAACATTGTTGTTAATATCTGTAAATCCTTAGAAAGTGTTTGACTTCGTTTTTAAACTAAAAAATTAGTGTTTTCAACATTGTTTGATGGTCTGTAAAAATTGTTTGTTTTGTCTGTAAAAATGGTAGAAAGAATTTTTCTACATCAAATTGACAAATAATAAAGGATTTATTTGGATCTCCAAAAAAGCAATTTTGAACTTAAGTATAAAAGGATGAAAGCATTTAACAAATAAAATTACTCTTAAGTATTTGTAGCTTTAGGTTCAACCTCCGTATACCTTCTCACTGATCTCCTATTCTCCTTGAAGATTATATTAAGATAGTGGAAGCTAGAGCAAATAAGCCTATTTAGAACTTTTACTTAAAGAGTTTTAGAATATTAATAATATTGTGTAGAGTATCTTAGTTTAGTCAATTTCTATTAGTTTTATTATTTATTATTTATAATAATTGTAACTCTAAAACCCTAATTCACTTTAAATCAATGATAATTTTGTAATCTCTCTCTTTGTTCCTCCTCTTATTTTGATATGTCATATTAAAATATCATAATCTAGAATATTCACGTGGTATCAGAGCCCGATTTTCATATTGAATATTGGTTCCTTTCTGTTCCTTTCCATCTCAAATCTTGTGTTTATTGGAAACCCTGTGGACAGTTGACCGGAAGAGAACTTCGATTCGCCCGGTCAACAGGCGGTCGGCGTGCTTATCTTGTGTGACAACACTACAGAACGAATAGCTCTTTTAGGCGGGCAACTATGTGACAAGACTACAAAGAAAGCGGCACTTTCGTGTAACATGCTATGGGAAGACCTCTTCTCATGCGTGTACCTTATCTTCAGTCCTAGAGTCATCTATGGGAAGCGGGTGGGGCAATGTGATGAATTCGGAAGGAGAGCCATCTACTCCGACGTTTGAGAAGGTGAACGACGAATCCGAGTGATCGAAGGTTCAAGTACTGAGCAAATATCCAAACGCTCCCGGCTTCGGTTAAGGGATTAACAGCCGCAACTCATTTGCCTTTCATCTGCCAGACATCCCTTTTGGCAACTCGACTCGGCTTGGGAATTCCTTTAGAAATGGGATCTTTTCCTTTGATCGGTGAGAGAATGAGGAAAGAGAAAGCCCTTTTTTCCCGCCCTTGAGCACGTAGGCATTCTTCTTCTTGTTCTCGATCAGACAGCTCAGATAGTAGTCTCTAATTGACATTTTCTGATGGATGGATGGATGGTCCCACGGCTAACAACAACCCCGTTCGAAAAGACCTTTGAACTTACAACAACTTCGATTCTTTCTTTTCTTTAGAACTTCACTTTCTGGAATGGAATGGTTCTTGCATTTATCCAAGGCAGTCGTTTTCTAGCGCTCCGCCACCCATAATGGCTTTTAATCCAGATCGTGAGAAAGGATCTGTTGGCCGGCCTCCATGCGTCCTCCCAGAAGTTCTTCGCTCATGAGATTCGCTCCTCAACTCTGCTCCCTGCAGCCGGCTCGACCCCTCCTCATCTCACTACGTTCGATGGTTGGGACTGTGGAAAAGGTCTCTTCATTCCCTTTCTCTTGTCTCCTATCGTGTTGCTTGCTATTGTAGCTTCGGGATTGGAAAGTGACTCCATAGATTTCTGTCCTCGCTCCGCTAGCTAGCTCCCTCCCTTCCACCCACCCACCAGATTTGAGGCTCGGCAAATCCGAGGGGGTCGTCACACTCTGCTATCCATCTCGCTACATTGAGAGAGGCTAAAGATTATATAAGAGCGCAAGAGGCAAATTTGATTGGCTTGGTGAAAACCAAAGTGAGGAATGGAAAGGCGGCCAGAATTACCAGATGCTTGGGAAAGGATTGTAGTAAAGCTATTACTGTGGAGAATGAGAAGCCGGGAACGAGCTGCGGGCAAGTGCTTGGTAGGCCAACAGCCCAGTGAACAAACCTGGGCACTCGAAGAAAGGGGGGCACACTAAGCAAGTACGATAAATTGGCCCCGCTCCGCTTTCTTAAAAGCAAGGACCACTACGGGAGGTCAAACCAAGGACCTATGGAAGTCGGGGCTCGTCCCCGGTCAATATTGGATCAAACAGTAGGGGGCCGTAGCGCTGACCCTTTTTTTATTGATTCAATACAATAGGGGAAAAGATCGTACAGTTCTCCATCCTAAGGTGCTACTAAATGGATGGATCTTATCAACATCCATGAATGATAAATCAATCGCCAAATCAGAAAAATTAGGTGCTATCATATAGCTTTGTATCGGCTAAGTTCATGATAGCGGACTCAAACCGCTGACATCCGCCGTAGGGTAAACCCCGCCTCTCGCCCCCCGACCGATTCTACCATAGAGGCCGACGATAGACAATAACTCCACCCCGAACACACGCTTACAAACTTTCATCGTCTTGTGCCTCCAAAGAGTAACTCTTCTCAAAATCTCACCAAAAGGTGTTGAGTTGGAATGCCGGACATCCGCGCGGATAAGTCAAGCATCTAAAGAACATAAGATCCGAGTTGCCGCCAGGCATAAAAGTAATATTGTCAACTAAGGAAATTGGCACAACCAGGCATCTCAAAGATTGATAAGGGAAGAATCAGGCTTTCATCCGAATGGCAAGGCTTGCTAACTAGCAGGATCGGTTATGCCATAAGTCAAAAGACTTTCAAGCAGCTTCGGAAGATTAAGGCACTACTCCTAATTCACTAATTCTCACAACAGTTAGTCGATCGGGAACACCTAAGTAACACTTGCACCAGGCCGAAAAGCTTTGACCCTTCTTTCGGGGCACCTCATCTTGTCATTTCGTCGTTGCCCATTCCCGTTAGGCCGAAGTGTTTGGCCTTTCCTTCTCCGCACCCGCGCACGCGTCGCTGACCTATCGCATGGTAAAAAGAAGAAAGTACAAAAGAATAGTAAACAGAGCACACCGCAGAAAGATTTTAAATATGATAAGTCCCTATTGGATTCAAGAAGATGGAAATGAAGAACAGGAACGGCAGCCTCACATCCAATCCCACTTCGATCCAACAAGCAACAAAGAATAGGACCAATCTCTTGTGGGTTTCATGTTCAAAAAGAAATATCATACATGATCAGTGTACCTTCTAGCCGATATTCCTTCTGTTTAGCTGCCCTAGGTAAGGACTAAAGGAAAGCTAGAAGACAAGACGACACTGGTTGTTTATAACGAAGATACGGGAGGATAAGTTCTGGAATATAAAGTGGAGAATTAAAACCACCGACATGTCAAGATCCAAATTCAAATTGGTTCTCGGTCCCGGTCATAGACCATCGTGTTCGTGTGGCCGGCAATCCAACAAAGAGGCGAAGTAGTATATCTTTCTTTCCTTTACAACGACACTCTTCGCTGCTCCTCTCCGTGTCCACTAGCGCCTCTGCCCGGAGCAAAGAGAAGGCAAAAAGCGCCACTGAGCAAAGATAAGGTGCTTCTATTGCTACGTAACAATAGAGCGGGATAGCATTTTGTACCCACATGTTTGAATTTGAAGGTAAAGAGCTCGCTTGTTATACGGGATCCGACGCATCCAACAGAGCGAAACAGTGTTCCATTCTTTTTGGCTGCATCCTTCCTCATTAGCGGCGAGTGGAGTGCCACAATCCCATTCATCATTTTTTATCTACATAAGCCAAAGCCCATAGCACTGGATTGGGTTAGTGTTCAATGTATCAAACACTGGGTACAAGATCGAAAAGAATGTGAAGGTTTCCATGCCCAAAGACTCACATGCCTTTGTTGGTTGGACCAACCCAACCGGCCATTTCCGACAAGTCTTTCCTCATTTTTAGAGCAAGAAGCGGAGCTACAAAAAATCATCTCAATTTTATGACAAATCGTAGAGAAGTGCATTTATACTTACTTACGATATATACTTTGACGCGGCCCACCTAGTTGGATCGGATTGGACTTGTTCCCCCGTTAGATGAGAAGAAAAATACATCTCCATATGTGTTAGCCTTTCCAATCGCCAAGTTTGGACATATTCTATTGGGCATTTAGGAGACAAAAAGCAACTTCTTTTGCTTGGGAGGACCGGTAACAAATAGTCCTCGGTGTCACTGTCCCTGGGCTTACTCCAAGTCAACTTCTATCCTATCGTCGTCTGCTTTTTTTTTTTTTTTTAAATTCAACGATGCATCAGCTTCTAATGGAATTTCCATTTCAGGGAAGGGCGACATACCTATATCATAAGGTCCTATAAGGATTTACTTAAATGACACCCTATGGTTCATATAAGTCCATACTTACGTAATCCTGAAGATTTAGGCAAAAGAAAAAAAATTGACAGGAGATTTCGGCGCGAATGCCTAGGAGGGAATGGCCAGCCACGGAAAAGCCTGCCTTACGATTCACCACCTTAGTTCCACAAGTCAGTGATGGAAGAGGCGGTACGCCTGATCGTGGAAACCAAGAACAAATGCTACGAACTCGAGTCTAAGTTGGTGGAGTTTAGAACCCTCTGGTCAAGGCAACCATAGCCAAAGAAAGAAAAAACCAAAAGAGCCGGTTCCGACCTTGAGGTCTATTCTCGTCTTTCCCCTTATGTACTGCCAAGCGGGATACAAGGAAGCGCCTGACTTTGAACATAAATAATATCTAGAAATTAAGGAGTTGCGGCTGGATCTAGACTTTCAGAGTCGACAACTGGATAAACCACCGGGGTTGAGTCAAGCACTTGATCAAGCGAACATCTTAAAAATACATCCCCATCTCTCCCCCAATCAACATTTTGAACCGCTACGCTACCTTTTATTAATTATTAAATAGAAACCTCGCTTCTTTCGTTCCATCTATGATGTCTCCTTGAAGTCAGTATCGACGCTTGACGCTACGAATTGAATAGTCTTTGTTTGTTCAAGAGAGCGCTGCTTTACCTTAGATCCTATGTGCCTAGAGAATGCTATGCGTTCTCCACTTTCGGATGTCGCAAAGAGAGATTGTGTTTTTTCCTCTTATTTTCTCTCTCATTCACAGAGTGAAGAAAGTGGGATTTGCCCCAGCTACCGCTATCCTTGGGAAACCAAAAGAGCTATCGAAGAAAAGTGATGCAGTCTCTCCCTTGGCCTTTGGAGAGGAGAAGGCAGAGAGAAAAAACGTCCTTCGCGCATGGTGTGGATCAATCGGAATAGGTATGCAAATAAGTCTTTGACAAAGGGAGGGAAAGACAGACGGTAGAAAGAAATCCTTCCAACCGCGAAATTGAACACAAGACTGACTTTGGCCAGGTTCTTTCATCAATCTCCTGGCCTTTGCTTAACTCCTTGACAAGTCTTCGCACTTCCTTCACACTTTCTATATGCTACTTGGCCCGGTAAAAGAAATTATATCCGCCTGCCCTCTCGCATTAGCAGACTGCCAATTCTAGGACTTCTCCCACGCCATACTTTTATTTTCCACTTCCTATTTCGATACCTGCCACAGACTATTCTATACTGGAGCTATCAAATACTCCAACTACTACTTGAAATGTAGTGGTTTATCCTAGCACCTGATGTTCTAGATGCGTTATGGTCGCCCAGGATTTGCTTCGTTTGCTGAGTCATCCGGATACGGTTCTACTAGTCCGCTCACTCCCTCGATACTCATAAACCGATTGCATGGTGAGGTCACAAAAGAGTACAATGAGTAAGTGAATGACCTACTCTATCTATGCATTTAAGAATTTGGCAGGAAGAAAGGTCTTATAAATAAACTAATAAGTAAGTTCCAATGATGAGAAAAATCAACTAAAAATAAGTCAGTCTTGAATTCTCGCAGAAAGTTGAAAGTTGAGGCTCCTGTAAAGGTTCGATTCCTCCTTGAATTGCATCATTTTTATAGTAGAAAATAGAAGTTCTCATGCTGCTCTTCTTCTTTCAAGTGTAACGGATTTGATCAAAAAATCTCGCCCAACAGTTCCTTGACTTTACTAAGGCTGGTCACCAATTTCTAGTAGAGCCGTTCTGAACAAGTATGAAAAAGTGAGTTCCAAGAAAGCGGCCGTTCACGTCAGGAATAGAGTTTGTTGATTCCGTTGCTTTACGTTTGATTTTGTTCGTCGAGATTGGGTTGGTATGAAGTGCCGTGGGTACAAAATTTAAAATTCTGCTACTGCTTCGACACCGAAAGATAACAAGTCCCAAAAGTCCAAGGTAAAGCAAGATGAAAAGAATTTTGATGTCAATGAAGAAAACGAAGAAAATGTTCAACCTAAAAAAAGGGACGCCGAGATACATGCTCCCACGATGAAAGAGGTAACCCCAGTCCAAAGCTATATCCCTAGGTCAAAAAGGAAGAAAGATCAGCCTCCTTTTGTTGAATGTGAAGTATTAAAGAGATTGACACTCCCAGTCACTAAAATTTATTCAGTAAAGTAAGCCCAAGCCCCAGCTCTCTCAGATGTTTCCACTCCTGTCCCCGCAAGCAAAGAGGTTTCAAGATACCAGGCGACCAAGTGAAAGTGAACAGCTCCAAGCAAATCTTCTAGATCTAAAGAACCTTCCCTTTTCTTTTCTCTAACTCATAAAAATAGGCTTTTTCCATTGGGCTAGTAAGAATGTTATAAAAGTATAGCATGAACAAGCAGAAGCCGCAACAATAAAATAGTATCAAAGAAAAGCGATTACACTCTTTTCCTAAAATCCTAACCTACAAGATCATAAGTACCTGAATATGATAAGCAACCGTCAGAAATCAGTGAGTGAAATAAGACGGATGGAGAGAAATAATAATAATAAGTGGAGTTGCATGTGGTCGGTCGTCAGATGTCCCGGTTCATCATTTAGACAGATGCGCGATATGTGAGATAGAATGCCCGCCTTTATACAATCCATTTTTTGCTTGACCATGTGACTATGGTTCATGTGGTCTTGTTCAAATAGAATAAGTCCCTTTGGGTGCAATCACATAGCCCTAAGCAGGGCAAGGAAGGTCTCTAATCGAAAACAAAGAGATATGTCAATTAGTGGCACGCCAAAGCGTATCATCAGATTTGGCTACGAAGGAAGGATCTCGAAGTGAAAGGGAACCGTCTTGTACAAGACAACGATAGTTGGCCCTCTATCGTCTTCTATCCAGTAGACTTGGTTAAAAAAATGCCCTGACTTTTTTCCAAAATTCGAGTTCGACCGCAGCTTCTCCTCTATTTTTTGGGAGGGGAAGGGGATCAAGTTCCTTGCCAACTGCCAACCAACTATTGACTCCGATCTCTTTTCATTTGTTTTGGGTATTACCAAACCTAGCCTAGCCTTTGTCAATCACACTAAATCAGAGCACCCAATTATGGAAAAGCCTCCTTAAGGATGGGTTCAATTGGATAAATCCATCAAGTCAAGGAAAACGTACGTAGGATGGTGCATCGCCTATTTATCGTTCTCGCTCGGGAGCCAAAACAAAAATGCCTGCTACCAACTCAGATTGGACCTTCACCCGGCATTCTACTTTTATCGAATCGAAACCAAGCATTGCGCTCGAGCAGCTTGAGCGTCACCACCAAGAACTTCGTATACGTATATAGATTCATTTCTACGAAGGAAAACACACTGGGATCCTACAATTCTCTATGAAGCTCCCTGACAAGCCCTTCAATCCATTTTCATCTTGGCTGGCAACCCCACCGAAAACATGGTCACACTATCGACACCAATAGAAAGTGAACCCTCAGTCAATAGAACTACGGCTAACCATATCATGAACAGAGTTGAAAGAAGGAGTGTCTCGTATCTCCAGCGGCAAAGGGATTCGAACCACTGTAAAACCAGTCAAATCACAGAGAAGAGAACTTTCTATCGGTCCTATCCGACCCAACCCCAAAACTTAGAAAGGCCGGCCTGTTTGGATGGTAGAACAGAGAGAGGAGAAGTCGTGCCCTCGGAGGCCCAGCAGCCAAGCAGCAAATAGCAGTCGTCCCTTGCTCCATTCCTTTATTCAGTTTGTCATGTCGTGGGGCCGGGAGCAACAAGCAATACTCTTAGCTCTAACGTTCCGGGTATTTCTAGCTTCTTTGCTAGCTCCATGCGTGTGTGTGTGTATACACTCATGTGTACGCACAAGACCACCTTTCATACATTTCTACTGGTCTAAAATTTGAATAGCGAACGAAAGACTGGGATATTGGATCTGGAAAGCACTTCCAACAGGGTTGACGGGTGTGTGAGTCGCTGCTGAAAATTTACAATTCCTGGTCAACGTAACTTCGGTTTGGAGATTGGTGACCATATCTAAACTCACAGCAACGAGGTGGTCATTTGTATCCAGCGCATGAAGGGTGTGGAGTCTATTTGCGACGGTGCGTAATGCCCATGCGCAGGTACGACGACGACGCTTGAGGGCGCGTAGCTGCTATGTTTGGAATGCTCCTTTGAGACAGATTTTTCTATGGTGAATTTCTTATCTTTTGATAGTGTTGGTTTGGCTATTGGTTGAGGTATGTCTTTAGGTGCAGATTGTTTAGTCGTTTCTGTTGATGATTTTCTGGAATTGTGTAATTTTGATTATTTCTTATTCATAGTTGTATTTGTTGACCTCATAATAACAAATTAAAGGGAATATTCATTTCAATCTGTTAGTGTAAGATTAATTGGTAAGAATTATTCATATTAGAGTATTGTAATAAAAAATTTCCTTAAGGGTAAAAAATTGTGAGAATGTGTTAGTAGAACTGTTTTGATACCTAAGAGTACCAATAAGAATTATGCAATAGAAATAGATTATTAGGAATCAAACAATGCAAAAATACTTTGGATTCACAATTCTGTTGAAAATTCCATTAGTGCACAGTTGATGAAGTATGAAACAACAAAGGAAGTTTGATATCATTTGCAGAAGTTTTATACTAACTTTGCAAAACAATATGAGTTGGCGATTGATATACGGGCTTTATAACATAAGAATAAGGGTATTCCAGAGTTTTGCAATGCTATGACATCGATTTGAGATGAGTTAGCTATTACAGAATCGACAAGAATGAAAGCATATGAGGACTATATTATTTATAGAGAGAAGCAACAATTGGTTTAATTTTTTATGGCACTTTGCAATGATTTTGAGGGACTTATATGCTCCATCTTGCACCAAACTCTCCTTCCTTCCGTTGATTCAGTGGTTTGTGAACTTGTAGATGAGGAAACACGTTTAAAATCTCTAGCAGGTAGAGCATCTCTTCCTACATCTAGCACTTCAGTTTTAACTATCCCTTCTCAACCATCTATGCAGAATCTTAACAAAGTTTATGTACAGGTTGCTAATGATGAGTGTAGTTTTTGCAAACAAAAAGGACATTAGAAGTCTCAATGTCCTAAGTTACAAAAGAAGCAGCAACCTCTACAGAGTCAACATCACTCACAATAGCGATCCTATCATCCCAATGCTAATACAGCATCAACCATACCACCTTGTGACTCATCTATACTTAGAGTACCGCCTTTCTCTAGTCTTATGCTAATTATTCTAGCTGAGCAGTTTCAGAAGTTCCTCGCCACTCAGCCACATGTCATGTCAGCTTCTTCTCATGTAGGATTTTCATCTCAGAGTCTGTCAATTATTTCTTCCTCATGGGTTTTTGACTCAGGTGCTTCCAAACACGTCATCTAACTCAACATCTTTTGATTCTTTATGTCTTTCTAACTCATCTATGTCTGTTATGACTGGTAATAGCACTCAATTGTCCTTGGCAGGAGTTGGTTCTGTTAACACACATAATTTATCACTTTCAAATGTCTATTGTGTTCCAATTCTTACTTTAAATTTTATTTCTGTTGATCAGTTGCGTGACTCTGTATACTTAGTTCAGTTTTCTTTTACTCCTTCTTAGAAGCTGATTGGGATAGACCGTAAAAAATGAAGGTTATATATTTTGAACAATTGGAGACCACCGCATGAGCACATTCTAGTGTTGATTTATCATCATTCTCTTCGAATTTCTCTTCTTCTAATTTTTATTTGTCGCATTCTCGCGTTAAATATGTTTCTGCTAGTCGTTTAAAATTTCTAGTTTCTAAATATCAATTGAGAGATTTGTGAACTCATGATATTTTTGATTGTAGTGGTTGTAAATTAGCTAAATTTTCAGCTTTACCTTTTCCTCGAAGTTTTTCTCGTTTTGTTGCATCATTTGATCTTGTTCATTTTGATGTGTGGGAACCTGCTCCTATTGCTACAAAAGAGGAGTCTAGATATTATGTTTTTTTAATTGATGATTATAGTTTTTATTGTTGGGTTTATCTTATGAAACGAATTTCTGATTTTCTTTCTATTTATCTTTCTTTTAGAACACTTGTTTAAACTCAACATTCTGATATGATTAAGTGCTTTAGATGTGACTTGGGTAGATGAGTATACCTATATTGATTTTTCTACATTGCTTGCTTCTTATGGCACAATTCATCAAACCTCGTGTACTGATCATATTAATCAAAGATTATATGTTTCTCGTCGTGTTTTCTTTCTTGAGAATATCACATTATTTTCTATTTCTAATAATACTCATGACGTGACTAAGACTAATCTCATTCGTATTGATCATTTTTCTGATGATACTAATAGCCCATCTTCACATACCCCTCTGTTGTTGATCCTTCATGCACTACAAGTACACATGCACCGACTGATGATGTCCTAACTCATCATATGGCCTTCCAAGCATCGTCTAAGATTGTCAATCCTCTTATTTCTATTCGATGTCCTCCATCTATTTGTAAGTCCACTATGTTACCTAATTTTACTTATTCTTTTTATTATAAATCCTTCTGTTGTTTATTAACTTCTATTGACAAACTTTCTTAACCCTCTTCTTATAAAGAAGCTATTCTAGATCCTCTTTGGCAACAGGTTATGGCTGATGAACTCTCTGTTCTACATAAAACAGACACTTGGGGCTTAGTTCCATTACGTCCAGATAAACATGCTATTAGTTCACATTGGGTATATAAGATCAAAACCAAATCTGATGGTTCGATTGAGTGTAACAACGCTAGATTGGTTGAAAAGAAATTTACTCAGCAATATGGTTTGGATTATGAGGATACCTTTGCTCTCGTTGCAAAGATGACTACTGTTCGTACACTTATTGCATTTGCATCTGTTTGCCAGCGAAATCTCTCCCAGGTAGATGTTAAAAATGCCTTCTTGAATGGTACTCTTCAAGAGGATTTCTATACGGTTCCTTCTCGTTTTTCATCATTCTGGATATGTATGCAAACTCGAAAAGGCACTTTATGATCTCAAAGAGGCACCACGTGACTGGTTTGAGCGATTTTCATTATTGTTGTTGTCTCTCTTGGCATTACACCCAGCCATCATGATTCTATATTGTTCTTTAGATGCACCTCGGCCGATTTTATTCTGCTTTTGTTATATGATGATGACATGATTCTCATTGGTGATGATGTCTTAAAATCTGACTTGGCTCGTCGCTTTGAAATAAAGGACTTAGGTCCATTGTCTTATTTTTCAGGGATCGAAGTTGCTTCTTCTCCTAGAGGTTATCTTCTCTCTCAATCTAAATATGCTACTGATGTCATTAAGCATTCTCATCTCACAGATACTAAAACTGATGATACTCCCCTTGAAACTAATGCTCGATATTCACCTTCTGACGGCATCATTTTGACTAACCTTACTTTGTATCATACTATTGTTAGAAATCTTGTTTATCTCACCATTACCCGTCCCAATGTTACTTATGTTGTTCTCATTGTTAGTCAGTTTGTCTACGCTCCAACTACAATTCACTGGGGGAGCTGTTGTTCATATTCTATGCTATATTGGTAGTACTTGCTTTCAAAGTCTTTTGTTCCGATCGACCTTCTCCTTAGAGCTCCTCACATACTTTGATGCTAATAGGACTAGTAATCCTACTAATCATAAGTCTATTACTAGTTTTTGTTTATTTTGGGTGATTCTCGAAAGAATAAGAAGCAAATTGTTGTTTCCCGTTCTTCTACTCAAGTAGAGTATCGTAGTATGGCGTCCACTATCACTGAGATTGTGTGATTGTATTGATTACTTACCGATATGGGTGTTCCTCTTGAACCCCTATATATTGTATATTGTGATAATAAAGTACAATTCAGATTTTTCACAACTATACGTTCCATAAGTGCACGGAGCATATTAAGATTGATTGTCATCTTTATTCACCACCAACTTCAACATGACACTATTTTTCTTACTATTTGTTTCTTCATCGTTGCATCTTGCTGACTTTTTCACAAAGTCACATCCGGTCTATTATTTTTCATTTTTTGCTTGATAAACTCTCGCTGCTCCTTGATGTTGTATTGTAAGTTTGAGGGAGGATGTTAGAATATTAATAATATTTTGTAGGTAATTTAGTCACTTTATATTGGTTTTATTATTTATTCAAATTGTAACTCTAAAACCTTAATTCACATTTGCTCAATGATAGTTTTGTTCTCTCTTTCTTTCTCTCTCTCTTTGTTCATCTTCTCTTATTTTAATCTGTCATATTAGATTATCGTAATCTAGAATATTCACAAAATAAGTTAATTTTTGAGAGATTTTCCTAAATACCCCTAACCTCGTTCCTTTGTGTATCTAAACCACAGAAATTTCTCAAGTGTTCAACCTTAATGAGTCTTTATTTTAGGATTAGGGGGGTTGCACATGCGTGGCTTTATTTTATTTTGACCCTCAAAGTAAAATATTTATTGCAATTTAATTTGATCAATCATAAATATTATAATTTTGTCCTTATTTGGTCAATTTAGTAAAAGAGGAGCTGGTTGGATTCAATTTACTCAAGCTCTGATAAGTCAAATATCAATTTGGTCAACTCTTGACTAATTAAAATTTACTTATTAATGTCGACTCATTCTACTAAATAATCAAAATTGTACTTTTGGGTCAACTCATATTACAGAAGCTCAACCCTGTCCGATAATTTTATCACTCTATACGTTACGTGATTTATTATTGCTAATTACCGCTTCATTCATTTAACGATGATCTACTCTGCTAATTACTCCCTCCGTCCCAAATATATAGGCCACCTTTCCTTTTTCTCTTATCCCAAATATATAGGCTTATTTCTATTTGGAGATTTTTTTTTTCGTTCTTTTACTAAAATACCCTTATTTAATTTGCTTATTTATAACTATTTTTCCAACTTAATATTGAAATTGTACATTCATAATTTACAAATATTTATTATTTAATGCTTGGAAAATTCAAATATTTAATAGTTTCTACGCATTATGAGCTTTGATTTCTGGTACAGGCATGGAGTTAATGAGGAATTAATTAATGTGTTCACTCAATTCATAGATATTTGAAAATTGAAGGTGAATTAGAATAATCATTATTTTTAAATACTCATTAAACAAGGGTAAATTAAGAAAATAATTGGTAAAATTTACTTTTTTTAATAATATTCTTAATTAATTATAATAAAAGTACAAATTGGATTAAACAAAACAGCAGCTTATGTATGAATGCATGTACCCAAGAAAAACCGTTACCAAAACATAGAGCCGACTCGGCCAAGATGCTTGAAATTCTTGTTAGGCTGCTGCTAATTTACTACAATTTTTTATTTAACTGCATTTTCAGACTACTAGCAAATTTGACCAAGCTTAAAAGTTTACTTATACGTACTTAAAAGTAAATAAATAAGTTTTATTTTTTTAAAAAAAAAATGTTCAAAGTCAAAAATAAGTACAAGATAAGAGTTATTTTTAAAATAAATAATATTTTTAGTGCTAAATGCTCATGTTTAAATTATAATTTAAACTGATCAAATTAGTTAAACATACTTTTTATCCACACGTTTCGTAAGACCCACAACTTATAATTCTCTAATTATCTACATATTTTGTATGATTTACAATTTATAAGTACTTAAATTTATGCTAACATATTCTGAAATAAAAAGTTACACATGTAAGAGAGATGAAAATTCCTAAAATTATTGACTATTAAAAAAAATTCTCATTTCCAAAATTATAGAGAAAATGTTTTTTTTTCGAACCTCTCCACTACTAAGTTCCATCCCTCGAATTTTTTAAATTTTTTTATTTTACAAGAATAATTGAAGTATTAAAGAAAATTAATTAGAACAAAATTATATAATAAGAATCCATTTTGCAAAACAAATTTCTACAAATGTCTCTGAAATTTTAAAAAACGAAAAAAAGAAAAAGAAAAAATAGTAGTGTTCATGTGAAAGTAAAAAACACGAGATTTATGGGTGCATGCATGTAACTGCTACAAGTGCATTGTGAATCATAAGACCGCGTATGAGTTTTGACTTTTGACTTCTGACTCAGTCCTTTCTTCTAGTCTTCCCAGTCTTCACTCACACACACACACACACACAAGAGTAATCTGAACTGAATAGAATTTTTGTACCACTAACCCCCAAGCTATTTCTCTAAAGGCAAGGTGGTCCCCAATTTTAAAATATCAAACTTTCAAAATTTGTGTTAAATAGACATGTGGTTCTCATATGCCTACATTTATAGAGCTATGTTTTTATTTCACAATTTAGATTGGTGTTCAGGATTTTTAAATGAGAATTGCTTTAAAGAAGATCATGTAACAATTTAACTAGAATTTAGATATATTTCATAAATAGAAGTGTAGAACTTGCCGTGTATTTTTAATAAAAGATTGAGGAAAAATTTACTTATTTTTAATGATTAAAGACCAAATTGATACTGAGGCAATAGATTGAGGACCAGTGTTGAAATTTCCCTAATTTATATCTTTTCCAGCAAGTTGAGCAACTGTCTTACTTTCTTATCACCTGTCAAGCAACTTCCCACCAATACCCACCCCCACCCCACTCCCCCGCCCCCCCAATCCTATATATGCATATGTATACCCCCTTTCTTACTCTCACACTCAAATCTTTCTTACGATATTTCAATTTTTAATCTTTCTTGGTATTTTCAGTTGTTTGGTTGAAGCAACAAATTCTTGATATGGCCCTTGAAGCATTGAATTCCCCCACTACACCGATGGCTTCGTTTCAGTTTGAGAAGACCAATCTTGAATCTGTTGAATCGTGGACAAAGGGTAAGCGATCAAAGCGACCACGTAGTGTTGATAGCCATGAACATAGTGAAGAAGAATACTTAGCTCTTTGCCTTATTATGTTGGCTCGCAGCGGTGGCTCCGCTACGGCGCATCAACAAAAGCGCTTGCAAACTCCTCTTCCGCCGCAGCCAGCACCGCCAGTCATGATGTCGTTGGATTCCTCGAAGCTGTTGTACAAATGTTCAGTTTGTAACAAGGCTTTTGGCTCCTACCAGGCTCTGGGCGGACACAAGGCGAGCCACCGGAAGTCAACCGGAGGTAGCGGAGGAGATGGCCAGTTAACGACTTCCAACACTGCCTCAGCCACCGCTAGTGGTAGCGGGAGGACCCACGAGTGCTCTATTTGCCACAGGTGTTTCCCCACTGGCCAGGCCTTAGGTGGTCATAAGAGACGCCACTATGAAGGTGGCGCAGCCAGTAACAGCGGCGGGGTTGCCAGCAGTGCAGTGACTTCATCGGAGGGTGTTGGCTCCACTCTGAGTCACCGGAACTTCGACTTGAACCTTCCAGCGTTGCCGGAATTTTGGCCTGGATTCAGCTCCGGCGAAGACGAAGTCGAAAGCCCACATCCGGCTAAGAAATTGCGTCCACAGACACTGGAAATCTTTTTGAAGAAGAATCCATTAGACATGAAATTCTGAATTTAGGAAATTGATATTTGAAATTCTATTCTTTTTTTTCCCCTGTTCGCAAGGAATATTTTTCCTGTAAATACAACAATTGCAATGATTGTTTGATTAATTTATTTTTTAATGAAATTTAGATCCTCGAAAAAATGTTAGCCCTATTTTGGTTTAGCTTAAAAATGTTCGAAAAAGTTGAAAATAAAATCAACAATTAAGCGGAAAGATCTAATTTCATCCCTAACTTTCTTTCAATCCACATCGACAAATTTATTATCACAAATTTAGTTTGGAGTTATGAAATAGCTTTACCAGTTGGAACTCAACTACCCATCGTTTGTACCCGATCTCGACTTTCACCTTGATTCAAGAAAGTTACAGAACGGAGAAGTGAGGGTTCCGATGTTTTTGTCTCGTACTCTCTTTCTTAAACGACATGTTCAACATGTATTACGAATTGTTGTCTGCATTGGTCTTTTCACTCCTCACTCGCCACAATAATAAAATGTTTCTACTAAAGTTTCAAAGTTAAATTTATTTTGAAGTAAATTTTTATTTCTAAATGTATTTAAATAAATTATCGTTTTGAAGTAAATAATAATAAGAAGAAGAAGAAGTTATGTGTGTTACTTCCTGAATTAGGAATTCAATTTTTTTTAGTAACTTTGACCATCGACATATAATTTATTTTAAAACAAACTTAAAATTAATTAATGATTGCCAATTGCATATATGAGCATATTCGGTTGACTTTCCACTTGGGTAAATATGGGCGGCGGGGGATGGGGCGGTTGACGTTCCACTTGGGTAGACCGTTTCGAACTGTACTAAGGCTGTCTATGAGGTCTCAACTAGCGCATGCTACCCCACATGCATATGAAACTTTACTTTACGTGTGGATATTAATTTTCGATTTAACTATAAGAAAAATCAAGTATCGAATTTCTTAACTTTTTACGTTGTGTGGATATGAATTTTCAATTTTTAAAAGTGATGTTTTAAATTCTTAACTTATTTAAACGTGTGAATCTTGGACTTATATGATCGAAACCATGAATGTAAACATTAAAATCACACGTAACTTGAAATTGAATGACAAAATCGTCAAATCACTTAATATTTTTCTCTACTTCAACTAGAAGTGGCATACGATTCTCGTATCCACAAATAAAGAAAAGTTAATTTTAGTTCTTTACAACTCAAAAATTGAATTTTGTGAGTAAATAAAATATAGAGAATTTTGTAGCTATATTTTTCATTGTACTCAAATAAGATGTAAGTCTCTCTGTTCAATTCCTGAAAAATATTAGTCATCAAATGGGTTTTGAAGAAATAAATTACTGTGTGTTAATTGATTTATTTTATTATTTTTGAAATTCGATATGACCATTTGATCATCTATTCTTTAATTTTTTTTCAAATCAATGTTCGAGTCGATTAGAAAAATATTAGTAATTATTGTTAGAAAGTATAAATGTTACAAATAAAAATTTACAAAAGAGACGAGAAGCAAAGCAAAGACAAGTTGTCTTTGGATCTCAATTCTGACCAAAGAATAGTATCAAATCCATGCAAAGCGAATGACGTAGATAAGTAAAACTTATAAAAATCTTTGGCACATAAGGGGTCGATATATGATCAAAGCAAAGCTAATATAAGCGAGCTTCGCGTGAATAAGACATTAACAGCTTAAAGATCAAAAAATTATTGAGCAGAAAAATAAGACTTTTGCTCACGAGTCATTTATATATAAACAGAAGTGCCGTCAAAATCTATTTTCCCGCCAAAATGTACTTTTCTATTTAGAATTTCTGTTTTTTTTTTTTTCAATTTCCGGAAATGGATTTTTTTAATAGCCATTAAATGTTCATTCCTAATAGCCGCCTGATTTTTTATTTTTCTAACTGGAGTCCCTCCATCTACCTTCTAATTTAGTTTTGTTATCATTGCAAAAACTAATTTAGTTTTGTTATCATTACAAAAATTAATTATCTAATGCGTTTTAATTTAATTATCTATATTTAAAATATTTAATTAATTAATCTTATCTTTGTTTTGGTAAAAATAAATACATGGATTTTCCAATACTAATTAAGATGCAAGAGATCACATTTTCAAGATTGTTTTCAAGATTATTATAGAAAACAATCAATGTACATTGAAAGAAAAATAAATCCAAATCTATATTTTTAAAGTTTTGCTATTATTGCAAAAATTAATTTTTCAATGCATTTTATTTTAATTATCTATATTTTAAATACTTAAATAATTTAATTTAATTAATTAATAATTAATTAATCTTATCTTCATTTTGGTCAAAATATGCATTGGTCAAAATATGCATGGATTTTTCAATACTAATTAAGATATAAGAGACCACATTTAGGATATTGCATTTTCAAGATTATTATGGAAAATAATCAATGCAAAGTGAAAGAAAAATACGTCAAAATTCTTATTTTCAAAGTTTTGTTATCATTGCAAAAATTAATTTTTCAATGCGTTTTAGATCTAATTATCTATATTTTAAATACATAATTAATTAAAATTAAAATCAAACATTAAATCTAATTATCTATATTTTAAATACCTAATTAATTTAATTTAATTAATTAATCTTATCTTCGTTTTGGTCAACGTACGCATGAGTTTAATCGTATTGTTCCCCCCCCCTCCCACCTGCCCGGCCCGGAGGAGGAGAAAATTTTCAGTTCTTCTTTTGAGATGAAAATGTTTGAGTTTTTTTGCAATATTCTCCCCTTTTGGAAGAGTAAAATTTTTTGAATTTTGAATTTTGAACATTTCTAAAAAAAATTTCTTTAAAGGGTTGTAAGCCCTTTCCTTTCTTGGATATCCAAATTTTTTTGTTTTGTAAAGTAAAACCGATTGAATTGATTTCTTGTATAAATGGGTGATATAACTGACAAAAGTTATTCCTAATTATGAAATCTATTTCTATTTCAAGCTCATAAACTGTTGGAATTTTGAAATAAAAGCTTTGGAGAATAGAATTGTGGTAACCACAAATTCCTATATTGAGATTTTTAACAACTTTAGAAGCTTAAACCTCTGAGTTATTAGCAATTTTTAATTTTAAAGTTCTTTCAGAAAGAACTCAAAATTGCTCAGGAATTATCCATTTGCTGCTGTACATACAGATGCTCCTGTATCAATGTAATCATGGATTGTGAAATTTCTAAATCCTTCAAAACTAAGTTTGATAGGGATGTAGATGGAATTGGGATTTTTGATGTTTTTATTCATCCTCAGATGATTCTGATTCTGAATAATCTTCTGATTATGAAGAAAGATAATACAGAGATTCTGTATTACTTGGGTCTTCAACTGGATAAAATCCACTGTCTTCAAATCTTTCGAGTAATTTTACTCTTTCTTCATTCCCAATCCTTGCTGGACATTCGTTTGCATAATGTTCTTCTTCATTGCACAACATCTCAGCAGTTCTTCTTTTTCTGTGGGCAATTCAAAATTTTATCATTGCTTTTCTTTTTGAATCCCTTTTTTGGAAATTTTTTGAAGATTTTTTTCTTCCTGAAAAACTTCTTTTTGTAAGGTTTTTTCCATTTTTTGAAAGTATATTTTTCTTTTTGAATGTTTTTCGTTTTACTAGTTTTTTCTCCTGTTTGCAACCATACTAACTAGGTATTCTGCTTCTGTATAAGTCACAACAGACTTTTCGGTTTTTAGAAACTGCAATTTTGCTTTGTTTGATTAAACTGTTTTCTTTGCATTTCTCAGCAATGAGATTTCTAGTTAGTGTGATTGCAAGTCCTAGGGAAGCATCGATCTTTGCATTCATTCTAGGATCAGGTTTTTCATTTTGCAATTTTATAGCTTTATCAAAATCTTCAAGAACTTCATAGTTAAAAGGTTCAGGAAGTTTTCTAATGAATTTTTCAATTAAACTGACCCATTGTGTTGGTGGAACAAGGTAAAAATATTTTGAAAATTCACATGCATAATTTTCGAAATAACACATGTCGCAAATTGAGATTTTTTCAAGATGGTTTAAAGCATCAGAGACTTCAATTGTGAATCTCTTACTTTTAAAGGCTTCATATGTTTGTCCAATGAAATTGTTTGTAAATCGGTCAGCGATTCTTTTGATGAATCCTGGAATATTTGCTTGACAATCTCTCCAAATTCCATTCTTGATTTCGTAAGTAAAGTTCTCAAGAAAACTTCTTACGTTTCCTCTTGTACTTGCAATAACGTAACTCCATGAGTTCATTTCACTTCTATGTATTTCTTTGTTTATGATCATAGAGACCATAATATTCTTGTAACATGCATCAATGAGTTTTTCGGGCTCAATTGTGCAATCAAGGTCCAAAATTGTTATTTGGTTTCCTTGTTTCTTAGGAATGTATTCAGAGGAAATAAAAGCTGAGCTATCATCTTCTCTCGGTTTAGGTCTAGGTGTATTGTCTCCTATTGGTCTTTTTCCATCACCAATTGGATTTTCAGAAGTATCCATGGGATCATCTTTCCTTGTGTCTTCTATTTTTGTTTCTAAAACAACTCCTGTCCTATTTGTGAGAAATCTTTCATGAATAGTGACTTCTTCGTCTGAATTGTCATTGTCGCTGTTTTCGGGTGTTATCCCTATTATTGGGTCTGTACTACTGGGAGTATCTCCAACAGATTTTGCAACAAAGATGTTTTCTTGATCATCAATACTCACCTTTTTTACGATAGACACAATTTTGTCTAACTCATTATCTTCAAAGGCAGGAAAGACATTGAGAAGTCCTAGGTCTTGACTGGTTTCATGAATTTTTTCAAGATTTTTCTTGAAATTATTCATCCTAGATTTTCGATGTCAAAATTTCCTTTAACAATCTTCTTGTTGTTTGAAATTTCTTCAACTTCCCCTCTCCTTTCGAAGGTTCCGTAAGAAATCTTTTTTATTTCTTTACTTGTGGAGGTACTGTCTTTAACACCTGCTAAGATAACAGCTGAATATTGGTCTAAGGATTTTTCAGTCTTGGATTGATAGTCCTTAAGATCTTCTCTAAGATCCTCGATTATTTCCTTTAACTGTCTAATTTCCTTTAGAATGTCTCCTAAAGACATGGATCAATCTCCAATAATTACTTTAGCCAGGTTGTTGACTGTATCTCTGAGTTCTTTTAGTTGCCTATTTTGGCTACTTTTTGGTTTTTTTTCTCTCCATCTATAAGTAGGATTTTTCCTAACAGATGTGGTGTGTAGGAGTAAAGGTTTTTGCTCTTTAACAAGAGTTATGTTTTGGTCAAGGTCAATTTCTACTGACCTTCTTGATTGTTGGACTAACCAATCAAATTCTGTTTCTTTGTGTTCAAGGTAATCTGAGAATAAAGGATCAATCTTTATTCTTTTGGTTCTTTGACGATAGTCATATTATGCTGATTATGAATCGCATAACTAACTAGGTAGGAAATTGAGAAGGGTACATTGTTGTTTTTTACTAGATCTGTTCTTCTGTTCTTCTGTACTTGTGTACAAAAGACAAAATTCCATCAAAGTCTTGATCGTGTAAACTCACAGAGAGTCTTGGGTAAGATGTAAAAATCAGTTTTCCACATGCTAGGTTTCCATTTAGGAACATCCTTCGGCCGGATTTTTAATCCTTTCATCAATCAAACTCATTGAAATGGGTTGATCAATTTTGTCAGACAAGGTGCTACGGATTTGAACCCTGATAGCTCCTATTGTAACCCAATAAAGGTTTTTATTGTTATCCAAATCAATCTTTTGTTTGGCTTTGTTGATATCTTGTTTGGTAAGAAGGGAAATTCCAATCTTTCCATATGTATGCTTTACATGAATGAAAATTCTTTTTGAGAAACTCATAATAAATATGCCTGTTTCTATTAACAAATTTGTTGATAAAGTTTGGTTGAGGAAAACTTCACTAGGAATTAACGTTAAATTTGTCTTGCAAATCTTTGCAAGTTTTTTGTCAGAAATCAAAATTTCCTTTGAGTAATTTCCTTGTGATTCATTTTGTTCAAAAATTTCATCAACTTCTGTTTCAATGTTCTCACTTTGTATGCTCATGATGAATGATGATTTTTAACCAAATGTAAAATAAAGTTTTTGACAATGTCTTCATAAATTTTTTCATGTTTGTCTCTATTTTTTCTCATTCTAATTCTTATAGAATGATGTTCGTGTGTGAACATTAATTGAAACCTATAGTCTTCATAATATTCATAAAAGTTATATTCTTTTGTCATGTCTTTAATGTAATTATGACAAGTATGACAATCAATCATGACTATGGTGATGTAAAACATAATGTAAGATGAATTCATGTACACTGTGATTATATGTGTGTAAAGCATTTAGCATTCTGTCTTTCATTCTTGCTAATAAAGCACGATGAACATCTGTAAATAAGTGATATTTGTGTATGCTTTCATGATATTTGTAAATTTCATCCTGTGAAGTAAAGTAATTAGACATTCTAAAGGATATTAGACAGTTAAAGGAAATAATCGAAGATCTTAGAGAAGATCTTAAAGACTATCAATCCAAGATTGAAAAATCCTTAGACCAAGATTAATCGGGGATGTTCCCCCCCTCCCCTAGGTGGAGGAGATCAAATCCATTAGTTTAATACTAATTAAGATTTAGTGTTTGATTTTATTATAACTAATTAACTTTCATAGATAACTATCGAAATTGTTTGTTGTGATTACACATTATGTGCATCGCACGGGTGCAATACTAGTTAAAATAAGAAGGGTTAATAATTTTATTCGGGGTTGCGCATAGGCCAATCTTATGAATAGGAGGTCCAACCACATTGTTGAGACCTTGGAGGCAACAGTTTGCCCTAAAAAGAAGCAATAATGCAAAGATTCTAAAGATAGAAATGACATGCTAGTCAATTTTAAGAGGACAAAGCCCTAGCGTAATCAAGACATAGGGATCTCACGGACATAAGTAAAAAAGCAATTTGTCGGTGTTGATCAGAAATTTTTAGTTAGAAGCAGTTAGTGCTGGAAAGCAAGACACCCGAAGGTTGAGTTGAGGTCGAATAAGAAAGTCACATTCGACCTCAAATACAATACAAGTTCAGTCTTTTGATCTTAAACTCTTAGAGTTTGTTTAACATAGTTGTTGTGAGTAGAACTTTTGATAATAGAGCTTTTGTCAGTAGAGTTTTTGTTAAAAAATTTTAACTGTTTGGATATGAATTCAAAAAGTACTATGAATATTAAATTGAGTGTTTTGTTGCATAATTATAAAAGTGATTTTTAAAAATTTTATATTTATTTGACTAAACAATAATTAATTATCTCATATTATTATTTTTAAAAGGGAAATTGGCGCAAATGGTACCTAACGTATCACGTTAGTGCGCAAATGGTCCATACCCTTTCATTTTTGGCGCAATAGTCCATAACCTTTCCATTTAGGTGCGAAATGGTCCTCGTGAGACGGATTCCGTTAAAAATCTGTTACACAACCTTTCATTTAGGTGCGCAAATAGTCCCTCTCATTGTTTTTGTCTTTATTAGTAGGGGTAAAATTGTCAAGTTACATTTTATTTCAACCTTTCAATTGGCACAAATAGTCCCCAACATTACTTTTAATTAAAGAAATTTGCAATTGGATTCCTAACCTTTAAAAAAGAGAATGAGTCCGATACTTTAATATTTTTTATTAAAAATTAAAAGAAAAACTAACAAATTGATAATGTACTAAATTATTTTGTATATTTTATGAACTATTATAAAATAACCAAAATTAAAATTCATAATTATTAATACAAATGTGTCAATTAAAATTATTTTATTATTATTAAGTAATCATATTATTTAAAATTCAAACTTTAATTTTATCATTACAACATAAAAAGAAAAATAAATTTGTTACAAATAAAAGTTTTAATTATGCTCAACCCAGCTCGATTTTATACGGTCTCATATTTATTGAGTCAATCCAACCCGCTTTTGAGCCATAAGGCTACTAGACCAGTCTTATTTTAAATTTTAATTTAATTTTGTATTAAAAAAAGATTTCACCACCCCACCCCACCCCACCCCACCCCACCCAACCCACCCACACACACCCCACCCCGACCCGACCGACCAAAATTTGACCGAAGGAGGAGAAAATCCTTCACTTCGGTCGCGAAATCGGGGGAGAAATCCTCCTGGTTTCGCCGTGTCATCATGACAGGGGAGACCTCCCCATTCGCTGCGACAGGGGAGACCCCCTCCCTGTCGCAGCGCAAATGGAGGGGATTTCTCCCTCCTAATCGCCGCGAAACCAGGGGATTTCTCCTCCCAGGTTTCGACCCGAGAGAGATGGGATTTCTCCCTCCCGGTCGTCGTTGTGGCCACCGGAGAGGAGAGAAAATCCTCCTCCGGTCGGGTTTTTGGGGGTTTGGGGTGGTGGGGTGAGGTGGGAAAGATGGTGAAACTTTTTTTTAAATACAAAATAAATTAAAATTTAAAATAAGATCCAAGAGCCCAATAAAAAAGTCGCTAAATATGAGACTCAGATAAAAGAGTTGGGTTGAAAGTTGAATTGACAATTTTTTTTTATGTTGTAATGATATAAAGTTTGAATTTTATAAATGATCGAAATAAAATAATTTTAATTGACACATTTGTTGAATTATAATTAAAAAAAAAAATTTGACAATTTTTTATGTTGTAATGATAAAATTAAAGTTTGAATTTTAAATAATATGATTACTTAAATAATAATAAAATAATTTAATTGACACATTTACAAAACTATTTCTAAACAATTTTATTTTATTTAGATTAGTGTTCTTCTCAATAATTATGAATTTCAATTTTGTTATTTTATAATAGTTCTTATTTGTCAAAACTCCCGGTCCCAACTACAAAATGGCGGTATGTTCCTTACAAGAATATTCTCTCTCATTTATATCTCTATCTCGTATAAATGTTTTTTCAAGAAAATGTTCAAACTTGCTATAATGAGGCATGGGTAAGACCACCAAATAATCAATTTCAATGGTATTTTTCTTTCATAAATTTTTGCAAAAAAAATAAAAATTAAAGTTCTTATCGGGCGTTGGGCTCCATTTTCACTTTTTAAAGGTTCATGTCCTACTATGGAGTAGGGGATCCACAATGGCAAGTTTTTTGTTAAAAGTAAAGCATTTGTTATGGGAAGAGGGTGTCCACATCTGCGTGTGGTGCTTATTTGCGTGGATTGAAAGTGCTGAAAAAATCACAAGGAGGAGGCGGAGAATTGGGGCCGTAACTCGATAGTGTGCGTGGAAGCTTGGACAAATCTCAGCAGAAGGTTTGGAGGATTTTGTGAAACTTTGACAAATCTGTGAAGGTTGGCAAGTTTCCAACACGCCATTTGTAAGGGTAGAGTAGGGTAGGGTAGGGTAGGGTGGGGTGGGTGGAAAAAGATGATTTTTTTTGGGAGAAGAACACCTATCTGTATAAAATAAAATAGTTTAGGATTTATTTGTACTTTTGAAAAAGATTAAGGGCCTAATTGCAATGTTTTCATTGTATTTTTTTCTATTATTTTAATTTATTTAAGTCAAGGGTAAAATTGTCATAAAATTGTCGAATAGTGAAAAATAGTGATTTGGGGACCCTCCGTGAGAATAAATGGAAGAATGAGGATGATATCTCGCTAAAAAAAAAGAATGGGGATGAAATCGTTACAAACCTGAAAGAATGGGGACCATTAGTGTAATTAACCCTATTAATAATTATGAATTTCAATTTTTGTTATTTTATAATAGTTCATAAAATATACAAAATAATTTAGTATATTATCAATTTGTTAGTTTTTCTTTTAATTTTTAATAAAAAAATTAAAGTATCGGACTCATTTTCACTTTTTTAAAGGTTAGGAATCCAATTGCAAGTTTTTTTAATTAGAAGTAAGGTTATGGACTATTTGCGCCAATTGAAAGGTTGAAAAAAAAATGTAACTTGACAATTTTACCCCTACTAATAAAGACAAAAACAATGATAGGGACCATTTGCGCACCTAAATGAAAAGTTGTGTAACGGATTTTTAACGGAATCCATCCACAAGGACCATTTTCGCACCTAAATGGATAGGTTAGGGATCATTGTGCCAAAAATGAAAGGTTAGGGACCATTTGCGCCAATTTTCCTTTTTAAAATAAATAATATTATTTTATATCCTATTATATAACTATTAAAATTAATATATTATTTATAATAAATAATTATTTTAGTATATATTATATTAATTAAAATTAATTAATTATTTAAATCAAACATATTATGTATATTTTGTATTATATTATTTAATATGTCAATATATATTTTCACTTTATATAAATATGTGAAGTGAAATTTTTTTATAAGTAATAAATGTGGTAAATGAATTAATATTTTCTTTTTTTGATATATTAATAATAGTTTTGTTAATTTTAAGTTCATCAAATGTAATTATAATTTTTCGTAAAAGCTTAATTAGAGTTTTTTAGAGAAGCTTAAAATTTAGACTTCTCTAAAACGGTTTTTTTTTTAAAAAAAAAATTACTCAAAAATACTTATTGACTTTAGTCAAACAATCATAAATATAACTAAAAGCATTTTTGCTCTTTAAAAAATACTCTTAATTTTTAAAAAAAACTCTTCCAAACACACTATTAATCAGACTGAAATTAGTGTATACCATAAAAGTTGAATAGTAGCTCCTGCATATATATTGAAAAGCAAAACAGTTCTATCTTTTGCAATTTTGTCCCCTTCAGACAAAGTTTTAAAAGAGAATGAATTCACAAAGCACACTTTTAAATCTTGAACCTTAAAGCATAAATTTATGTTTGAAGACCAGTCCTTGTCTGCAGGTTCTTGGAATTTCCCTTCGAGTTTTGAGTAATCCTATCAGTCACTAATGGTGCTTAACACCCGTTGAAATGACAGCGGGACCACTACAAAATTATTCAATGAATTTGAGATGAATTGTTATTTATTTTTGATCGAATGAATTGTTATTTATTAGATAATGTAGCAATGGTCTTCATTGTTACTTAGACTTACAACTGAAAAATGGGCTGGATTGGGCCATTTCGATCCGTCAGAGCGGTATACGGCGAAAATGGATCGAGTTGGCCCAACCCAATTTTGTGTGGGCTAGAAATATGTTAGTCCAGTCTAGTCCATTGGACCAAACCCAAATAATTAAAATAGAGAGAATAACAGTACAAAAGAGGTTTTACCTTCCTCTCTATAAATATTTGATCTTGTATCTGTTAGCGAATATTCATTTTCAAACAGCTTTTTTCGCCATTCAGAAACGTTTCATTCTCCGTGTATCTGTGTTGCGAAGAAGGGAGAAGTGTGATTCGGATTTCATATGGTGCATCGGGTTCTGTGTTCATATCGCGATTGATTCTAGTTTGATGCTTTTGGAGGTTCAGGTAATGTATTATGATAATTTATTTTCACATTGTCATGCCAAAAGTAATTTAAATATGCAATTATTGTCGCGTGGAATGGATTTATTATTTCTTTGATGCTTGTTTGGCATATTTGATTAGTTCTATCTTATTCTTCGATTGTTGCCCAGATAATGGAAAACATTGTGCAAGTATACTGTGAATTTTTGTTTTTTCCAGATTATGTACTTGTTCACATATGTGATTTTGCATTCATTTAAGTTGCATTCATTTCCATCTGAGGAGGGAAAAAAAAAAAAATCGGCGGGCTAGACGGGCTGGGCCATATAGGCCCGGTTTTGTTTGGGCCACGGCCAGCCCAACCCAAAATTCAGGCCATATAGGGCCGGCCCGTGGGCCGGACCAATTTTGCCACCTCTACTTAGACTAATGTTAAACATCACTGATATTAGATAGCATTATTATCGAGTTTTACTATGTAAAATTGGTGTTATCATGCCACTTTACTTGCATGTTATTCATGCTTACAAAGGTGTGGGCCTCAGTTAATCACAATGGCGAACTTTCAAAGTAGTGGAGCCTCGATGGTAATAAAGGCATAGCACATTGATGATGTAGACCTGAATGAAGTATGTGATGATCATGTATGAATTATGATGATGTGATACTAATTATCAAGACATTATATTTTCCTTCCGAAAAACTATTGAAGGAAATTGGAGTTTGACAATATATGTTTCCATATTGAGCACTCAACAAACTAAACATTGACTATTTGTCCAAAACGCGTTAGTCTAAATCTCCTATGTCTAAACGCCCTTGTTTTCAAAAAAATAACTATGTAAACATGATACTTTACTAAATATCTATTAACCAAGATTTATATTGAACATTTTAAAGTATATATTATATTAAAAGATAAAATGAAAAAAACATGTAAATTGGAGAAAAAATAATAAGAAAGAAACAATAGACACAGGATAAGAAACTACAAATCGAGACCTGTGCAAGCACAATTTCCTTAAAATAGATTCGCTCCCTACCGTAAGTTCTTGTAGGTAATGAACGCCTTTTTCAATATAAAACAAAAGAACTGATAGAACATAGCTGTTATACCAGCAAATTGAGCTACTCCCACAACAGGATTACCAAAAAGACAATTGTATATTTTCGAACAAAAAGGAATGAGTGTAAGACTGATTTGTATGTAAGATTGTGAAAATACAAACCATTTTTATAGGCTCTATATGACCACTCACCTCCTCCTCCATTAACAGCAGCATTTAGTAACACAATAAACACTCAGTTGTCTTTAAGAATTCAAGAGTTAAAGATAGTTGAAAAGACAAATTTAATTCTGTAATTAAATCAAAAAAAAAAATTGCAAAACATAGGTTTGACTATGTGACCTGGTCCGATATTCGTGTATGCAGGTCACGCTCGCACAAGAGTTCAATTGCCCGAGGTGTTAATCGGTCCGTGATTTGCCCTCCCTGCGGACGCGCGCAAGAGAGAGTCTGTATGCTACACATGATTACATCTTTCAATAAGTGTGGCCATATATATAATAGTCCAAGTTTTTTTAAATTTTTTCGATGTGGGATAGAACTAATTTCTTTTCCTTCAATCATTTTCAACTCCATCTTTGAGCATCAATTTACCATTCACCCAAGCATCATTTTGGACAAGTAAATACATGATTTAGATGTTCTCGCGGAGGAGAACACGAATCAACTTTTGTTTTCATCAAATAGAAAACGGGTCCCATGCAAAATCATGCTCAAACATGGTTTTCTAATTTTTCCAAAATCCTCCACATGAATGGAAATTGACGGAGACACAGAAGACTTGGTGATAAAATTCGACGTCCAAAATCTGTATAGAATAGGTAGGTATTACCCTTTGAACCTTCCCTCGTGAAAGTGTATTTACTTTACTAGCTGATCAGTAGATGCAATGTCCTTAAAATGTCATGCCTTTTGTGTAAACGGTGATATACCTTACACAAAATTATTCCTGACAGAGTTTTTAAGAATTGCGCCTCACACGATTCTCTTAGAAGCAGCCCTAATTCTCTCTCACATAGATGATTTCTAAATTAAGAGTAGCCCGCTCTACTCCGTGCGTAAGAATTATTAAAAACATATAGCTTATCATTTCCTCTACGGGTATCACTGTTTCATCATAGTAATGGACAGTAGATAACCTTCACAGTGATCTAATTAAGTTTTTTACAATTAGGTTGTCCATTTGAACTTAGATCTTAGGATCTCTAGTCAACTAGGTTGGATTTCCATTGTATTAACTTATTCTTCCAAAAGCTTAAGTCTTATTTCTTTCGACAACTTTCCAACTAACTCTATATTCATACATTTAGATAGTGGATCCCCAATATTATCATTTGACTTCACATAGTCAATCGAGATAATTTCAGTTGAGAGTAGTTGTCTTATGGTATTATGTTTACGACATATGTGTCTAAACTTACCATTATACATGTTACTATGTGTCCTACCAATTGTAAATTGACTATCACAATGTATGTAAATTTCTGGCACAGGGCTTTGGCCATCTAGGAATATCCTCTAAAAAGTGGCGTAACCATTCAGCCTCTTCACAACACTTGTCCAAGGCTATAAACTCAGATTTCATAGCGGATCTGGCTATAACTGTCTGTTTAGAAGATTTCTATTATATAGCTACACCTCTCAGCGTGAATACAAATCCACTTGTAGACTTTGAGTTTTTTATATCAGATATCCAGTTAGCGTCACTGTATCTTTCAATAACTACCAAATATCTAGTATAGTGCAGCTCATAATCACGAGTATATCTCAAATACCTTAGTATTCTTATTATTCATTTCTAGTGGTCAGCTCATAAATTACTCGTGTATCAATTCAGTTTGGTAACTGCGTAGGCTTTCTAGTCTTGTACAACTCATCAAGTACATCACACTTCCGATAATTCTAGAGTATTCTACTTGAGAGATACTTTTACCTCTGTTCTTCGATAGATGCTAACTAATATATATCGGTGTTCTAGCCATGCAAGAATCATCTTTGTTAAATTTTTCAAGAATTTTGTCTGCATAGTGTAACTGACGTAGGACAATTCCATCTGATGTTCTTGAGATTTTAATTCCAAGTATCACATTCGTTAAGCACATATCCTTCATGTCAAATCTTGAATTTAAAATGTCTTTAGTAGATTTATTCATCTTATCGCTGCTTCCAACAATAAGCATGTCATCAACGTAATAACATAAAATGACATAGCCATTTTCAGTGTCTTTGATATAAACGCATTTGTCACGTTGATTTTAAATCCACATTCCATAATGACTTGATCAAACTTTTTATGCATTGTATTGGTGCTTGTTTCAAGCCATAAAATAACTTCACCAATTTACAGACTTTGTTCTCCTACCCTGAAGCAAAAAAACCATCAGGTTGTTTCATGTAGATTTCTTCCTCTAAATCTCTATTTAGAAAGTCAGTTTTCACATCTATTTGATGTACTTTGAGATTTCGCAAAGCTAAAATTACAAGTATCATCCTAATGGATGTTATTCTCGCTACTAGAGAATATGTATCAGAGTAATCTAGTCATTCTCGTTGTCTATATCCCTTTATAACAAGTCTGGCCTTATACTTTTTTATCGTTCTATCTGCTTTTATTTTCTTCTTGAAAATCCATTTGTATCCTAGTGGTTTGCATCCTAGAGGAGAAATCCACTAGCTCCCACGTATGATTTTATATAATAGAATCTATCTTACTTTTAATTGCCTCTTTCCATTGAGGTCCTTCTGAAAAGTTCACAGTTTTTTTAAAGATTTGAGGTTCACTTTCTAGTATATAAGTTAGAAAATCTGGACCAAAAGATTTTTTAGATCTAGCAATTTTACTACGTCTTGGTTCAACCTCTTATTCTTTTTTTTTTCCTTCTTCTTAGTCCGTTGTTTCATGTGTCCATTTAGAGGAGCTTACTTCATCTTTGGATCTATACGAAAATACATGTTCAAAAAATGAAGCATTTCTCGATTCCATTATCATATTTTTGTGTATGTTTGAGATTTTAGATTCATACACAAGAAATCGATAAGCACTACTGTTATGTGCTTAACCAATAAAAATGCAATCAACAATTTTCGGACCTATCTTCACCTTTTTTGGTATTGGTATAGCTACTTTGGTAAGACGCTCCCACACTAGCAAGTATTTATAGGAAGGTTTCCTTCCTTCCCATAACTCGTATGGGGTCTTCTCTTCTTTCTTTCAGGACATCTTATTTAAAAGATAATTAGCTAATAATACAGCTTCTCCCCACATATCCTGAGGTAATCCAGAACTTAATAGCATTACATTCATCATTTCTTTTAAGGTACGATTTTTCTATTCAACAACACCATTTTGTTGAAGTGAATAACGTGTTGTGGTTTCATGTGTAATTCCGTATTAAGCACATAATTCAGCAAATGTGTAATTCCGTATTAAGCACATAATTCAGCAAATGGTGATTCGTACTCACCACCTTGGTCACTTCTTAACACCTTAATCTTCTAATTAAGTTGATTCTCAATCTTATTTTTTTAAAGAACAAATTTTTCTATAGTTTCGTCCTTACTTTTAAATAGGTACACATAATAGTATTTTGTGCTATCATCAACAAAAGTAATGAAGTACTTGTTGCCACCTCTCGTTTGTACAAATTTTAAATCACATACGTCAGTGCGAATTAAATTAAGTGGTTTTTGTACTTCTTTCAATAGATTGAAATTACGACCTTGTCAATTTTGCTTCAACACTCGTTTCACACTTGAGTTTAGAATCAATATGGAATGTAGGTATAGAAATCAAGTTAATTAATATATGCAAAGTATCATAATTAACACGTCCTAGTCTACCACGCCACAAATTGGAAGATTCAAGCAAGTAAGCAGAAGAATTATTCATTTTATTAATTTTTTGCTTAACCGTCATTACATTGAGCTTAAAAACCCATCAGACACATAACATTTTCCAACAAACATTCCACTCTTAGACCAAATTACTTTATTTAACTCAAACACCATACAGAAACCATACTTGTTCAGCAGCGACCCAAACACTAGGTTCATGAGGATTTCTAACACAAAAAGCACATTGTTAAGAGTCAACTCTCTCCCAAACGTCATTTTCAAAACCACTTTGCCTTTGATTTCAAATATAGTTGAATTTCCATAAACAACTTATCCCCATTCTCAGTTGCTTCAAATTAATTGAACAGCTTTTTATTAGATCAAACATGTCTGGTAGTGTTGTGAAAATAATGTGATTGCAAGTGTACAATATCGCACAAAAGTAATAAAGTGGACCTATTGAGTCCGAATTATCGTTCACACGAAGACTATCTTATTTAGATACTAGTTCAATTGATCGTAATGCTAATTTATTGAAAACAATTTGAAATATTTTGATTTGAATATTTAAACTAAAACTACGAATTTAAGGAAATAGTACAGTAACTTATGTAAAAGCAAATAACAAGAATTTAGGAAAGAATAATGGTTAAAGAGTTTGGACAAACGAATTCACCTAGTTGTCATCTCTAATTCCTCATCTCAAGATTTGTTTCCTAAAGTTGTATTCGGTCGAATTCACGAATTTAACCTAATTTACCTCTCTCGAGTTCAAATTAGTCCTATCTAATTAAGTCAACTTATGCAGTCAGAATGATCCTTAATTAGATGCATTAATTCTCCTAGGAATTCAATTAAGACCGCAGCAATAATAAAAGTGTATCTCTACCTTTTATCCAATTGCCAGATTTTACTACGTGGTCTAGATTAATAATTTGCTTCTCAGTTCATTACAATCCATGAGATCAATGAAATAATGGCCAGTTATTCCAAGCATTAAGAGAAGAAGTAAAATCAAATACGTAAACAATTTATAAGTCAAAACTTGAGATTTGAAAGTAAAGAATTAAAACTAGGCTACATCGTTCATCCAAACAATGAATTTTAGCTATTCATGATTCGGGAGAAAGAAAGCAATAAAATATCTGAATACATAACCGGGTTCTGAAGAAAAGATGAAAAGATGTTGATTATCTTGCACCAAGAAATCTTGATCTGCACGTTCTAATCTTTTTGATCTTGATCGTTCTTCGTCTTCTTCGCCGTTCTTTTCTCCGTCTTCTTTTGTGTTCTCCAAGAATTCAACCACCCTATTTTGACCTAGGTCATGCCTTTATATAGTATTTTACTAAAATTGAAACTCATGTACATGAAAAGATGAAAACGACCACGATTAGAATTAAAATAAGCGAAAAATGCTCGAGACGCTACGGACAACAGATTATCATGGCTTCGGACCATGAATTTGCAAACCATGCATCACACATGACAAATGAAAAACAATTGCCAAAATTGATTCCAATCAACATATATTGCACACTTGGTCCTCCAAAGTTTGATGTATATATTATTTGGTCCCCACTTCATGTTTTTGTCATTTTCTCCTCTTTTGTCCTCTTATTTGTCATCCCAAGTCCTTCAACTTTGAATTCGTCCTCTTTAGTCCTTACATTTCTTCTTTCATTTCAATTTAGTCCTCTTTTATTTACAACCCAAGTCTTTCAACTTTTGGATGTTTGCAAGTTGATCCCCATATCCAAGTTTTCGTACGCTTTCAGTCCTTTTTCGCCTATTTTGCTTTGTTTTTCTCCAATTCCATTCGAACTCGAGTTTTGACCTAAAACAATTAAATAGACACATAATTAAGTAGAAAATCACTTAAGAGTACTTACAATTGTCTACTTTTGATGGTCCAGATAAGTGTAAAATCACACTTATCAAATACCCCCAAACTTGAACATTTGTTCGTCCTCGAACATGACTAATTACTTAAACAATCAGACAAATAATATTAAATTTTACCATAGTAGATAGCTTGCCGTATGTGCTTCATGTTTTTGAAACAACTCAATCAATTCATAAAAAACTTCTAAATTATGCTACCAAAATTAATTTTTACTTATCTAATGCTCGATTGATATATGTGTGTGCATAGTCAATCCAATCAACTTAAGCTTTTATGTTGGTAATATTCCATCCCCAATGGTCAAGTATTTCCTTTCTCTCTCGTAAGAATACACACTCCCATCTTGATATTCATTCTCTCACCCCGGTGTTAACTCTAAAGTCGCCCTCATAACACTTATTCTTTTACCTCTCAAAATTTGGTTAGGTCGACCAATACGGTTGCTTTCTAGATCTGTGAAGATTCTCATTTTATTGAATACTTTGGCCATCAAGCTTCCACTAGGTAAGTCAAACCCACTAGTAATCTAAATCTCCAAGTTATGCGCATAAATGCTCAATCTTGCTTTTGTTTCTTTTTTTTTTTTTTTTTTTTTATAATCATAAATAGATATATATCTTATGTGTAAGACCTCACTCCTTAAGCTTTCTAGATGACCCTTAGCGAGCTTTAGGCCGATGGCTCCTGTGTCCGATAGACTTTAGGGCACCGAGTTTTGAGAACTCCAACGGGCTTTATCACTCGAGTCAACTAGGCTACGAAGAGAGGTATAAGATAATGCAAGTGCAATGCCTTTCATCAATTTTTTTTTCTTTTTTTTTTTGCAAGATAAATAAGCGTGGATTAGATTCCTAGCATTCGGTCAATACCTAGATTCCACCTGGTAGCCAAAATACACTCCACACATATATTACTCAAGCACGGAATCAACACATATCTAAACGACACGCATTGGTTTAACCACCCCAAACTATTCTCTCAAATCTGGTTAGGTAATTGAGTTGTCAATTGGTGGTTTTGGTTTTCACAACTTAGTTTCACAATTCTTTTACTGTATTCTATTCAATATACCAACCCAGCGTAGTGACAATCATGACTATTTTGCTCACACTTAATCATCTCTCACATGGATAAGTATAGTCTATAAAAAAACAGCTTAAGTAGCATAACCTAGTCATATTTCATGAATTGATAACAGTTTCAAATAATATCATCATAAGCCGGCAAGGCTATCCAACATACACGCACACATAACAATTTATTTATTTATTTATTTTTTTTTTTTGCACACAAAAATAATGAAAGTAATTAAAGTCACCCCCAAGCTTAAAGTTCACATTGTCCTCAATGTGACAGAAGAAAGCAAAGTAAATAAGAAATAAGAAAAGAGACAACCCGAATCAAAAGGCGTGGAGATAACAATCGGACGTTTAGCTCATCCGTACGCATTGGATTGGAATGACGATGTACAACCTGAAATATAAAAAACAATAATGATTAAATATACTTAATCACTAAAAAATGGAAAACGTGCTCTACTTCCTAATGCAGTCCTAAAATTCTACATGCAATGCAATAAAAATATAAAGGATAGAAAAATGGGTTGCCTCCCATTAAGCGCTCGATTTATAGTCTGAGCTCGACTTATTGTCCGGTATCCTTTATGGAGGTTTGAATTGGGCTTTGGAAGTCTTGCATTGGTTGCAATTACCGACTTTACATGATTTATCCTTTGCTCTCCATATTTTAAATCGACCATTTTCATCTTTAATTGGTGCAACTAGTCCACTGTCCCGGTTTGCGGTTTTCTTGGCCAATTGTTACCCCTTCATCAACTCTAAAGCACTCCTCGAGGTCGATTGGCTGCTTTCGGTATGGTGTTCATCTTGAATCTTGCTCGTTCATCTTGTACCCTCAAGACTAGCTCACCTTTTTCAACATCAATAAGAGCCCGACTCGTTGCTAAGAATGGTCGTCCCAAAATGACTGGCATATTGCGATCCTCTTCGATGTCAAGGACAATAAAATCAACTGGAAAGAAAAACTTTTCCACCTTGATGAGCACGTCCTCAACCACACCACGTGGGTACTTGATCGATCTATCAGCAAGCTGTAGAGATATACTTGTTGCTTTTACTTTTCCCAACCCTAATCTCCTATAGACAGAAAGAGGCATTAAATTTACACTTGCACCTAAATCACATAAAGCATTAAAATTATAAAATTCTCTAATTGTGCAAGGTAATTTAAAACTCTCTAGATCTTTTAACTTCGGAGGCAACTTATTTAGCAGAATAGCACTACATTCCTCAGTTAAAGCCACTGTCTCGTTTTCATCTGGTTTTCTCTTCTTGGACAACATTTCTTTCATAAATTTCAAATACAATGGCATTTGAGCTAATGAGTCGGCAAAAGGAATGTTGATATGCAATTTCTTGAAAATTTCAAGAAAATTTTCAAACTGCTTGTCGAGCTTGATCTTATTCAGCCTTTGAGGAAATGGAATTGGTGGCACATAAGCTTTAACAGGAATTGGCACCCTCACTTTTGATGATTCAGTAGATTCTTTTGAAACTTCTTCTTTTGATTTCGCCTGTTTTTGTTCAGATTCATCTTCCTCAATTACCAACCGTCCATCAATTTTCTCTGGTCTTTTCACGTGAATCTCTGGCAGTTGTATCCCGCTCCTAGTAGTGATTGCATTTACCTGTTCTCTTGGATTTGTTTCTGTAGTGCTGGGTAAAGTGCCTGGTTTTCTATCTGACAATTGTAGGGCTAACTGACCAATCTGAGTCTCTATTTTTCTGATAGACGCTTGTTGATTTTGACTGTTGATGTTCAATCGCTCTAATGATTTATCGCTTTTACGCATATCTTGTTGGAACATCTCTCCTAAACTCGGTCCTCTTTCTTCTTGAGCATTATATGCATTACCACTTTGTTGATTCTCAGACCATCTAAAATTGGGGTGTTGCTTCCAACCTGGATTGTATGTTTGTGAATATGGATTGTATTGCTGATGTGCATTATTCTGCACAAAATTCACCTGTTCTGGAGAGGCCAATAACATACAATCAGATGTCGAATGGTTAGCTCAACAGTTCTCGCACATGATGGTTGCTTGGATTGCATTCACTCCTTGCATTTGTGTTCTGACCAAGAGCTCCACCTACTTTGTCAATGTAGCAAGTTGTGCATTGGTAGCTGACAGACCATCAATCTCATGTATGCCTGCTACTTTTCTTGGAGTGGTACGATCAGATGAAAACATGGTCTGTGTGTTTGCAATCAGCTCATAGAGATCCCATGCTTCGTTGACATTTTTATTCGCAATGGACCCGTTTGCAGAGGAGTCCACTGTCGATTTAGACTGAGGAGATAGCCCAGAATAAAAATATTGAGCCTGTTGCCCTTTTTTAATGCCATGATTTGGACATTTTCTGAGCAATTCCTTGAATCTTCCCCAAGCTTCATGATAACTTTCGCCTCCAGGTTGTTGGAAAGTAGAGATTTCCAATTTCATTTTGGCTACTTTAGCTGGTGAGAAGTATTTGTTGTAGAATTTTCTAGCCAAGTCATCCCATGTTGTGATACTAGTATGTGGTTCTGAGTCTAACCATTCCAGAGCCCCATCCCTCAAAGTGTAGGGAAATAACCGGAGTCTAATGGCATCGTCATTTACTCCTTGAAACTGGAAATTATGGAGCATACGTGGGAATCGGAGAGATGAGTATTAGGGTTTTCGATCGCCTTTCCATAGAACTGCAGTTTGTTCTTTGAAAAGATTAATCATATCGGCTCTTAGTTGGAAGTCGTTCGACCAAAAGTCGGATAAATAATGCTTGAACGATCGGGGCTGCTGCTTGGGAGTTAGGAACCCGAGCCATTGGCATGTTTCCATCGTCATCTTCTTCCTGTTCTTCATGTTGTTGAATTTGTTTGAAATTTGCCATTCGGTTTTTTGCTTCTCTGAATGACTACTCTTGCGACTTCTTGTTCAAGCCCTCTTCTTATTTGTGCTTCAGTCACATCTGATAGAAATAGACAAAGAAGAAAATAGTAGTAATAACAATAATAAAAGAAATCAGTAATAATAATAAAAAATAAAAAAAATAAAATAAAAATAAAACTAACACTAACGATTAATCTAAACTAATATTAAATAAGGATAGTCCCACAACGCGCCAAAAACTTGTTGTGAAAATAATGTGATTGCAAGTGTACAATATCGCACAAAAGTAATAAAGTGGACCTATTGAGTCCGAATTATCGTTCTCACGAAGACTACCTTATTTAGATACTAGTTCAATTGATCGTAATGCTAATTTATTGAAAACAATTTGAAATATTTTGATTTGAATATTTAAACTAAAACTACGAATTTAAGGAAATAGTACAAGAAACTATGTAAAAGCAAATAACAAGAATTTAGGAAAGAATAATGGTTAAAGAGTTTGGACAAACGAATTCACCTAGTTGTCATATCTAATTCCTCATCTCAAGATTTGTTTCCTAAAGTTGTATTCGGTCGAATTCACGAATTTAACCTAATTTACTTCTCTCGAGTTCAAATTAGTCCTATCTAATTAAGTCAACTTATGCAGTCAGAATGGTCCTTAATTAGATGCATTAATTCTCCTAGGAATTCAATTAAGACCGCAGCAATAATAAAAGTGTATCTCTACCTTTTATCCAATTGCTAGATTTTACTACGTGGTCTAAATTAATAATTTGCTTCTCAGTTCATTACAATCCACGAGATCAATGAAATAATGGCCAGTTATTCCAAGCATTAAGAGAAGAAGTAAAATCAAATACGTAAACAATTTATAAGTCAAAACTTGAGATTCGAAAGTAAAGAATTAAAACTAGGCTACATCGTTCATCCAAACAATGAATTTTAGCTATTCATGATTCGGGAGAAAGAAAGCAATAAAATATCTGAATACATAACCGGGTTCTGAAGAAAAGATGAAAAGATGTTGATTATCTTGCACAAAGAAATCTTGATCTTCACGTTCCAATCTTTTTGATCTTGATCGTTCTTCGTCTTCTTCGCCGTTCTTTTCTCCGTCTTCTTTTGTGTTCTCCAAGAATTCAACCACCCTATTTTGACCTAGGTCATGCCTTTATATAGTATTTTACTAAAATTGAAACTCATGTACATGAAAAAAGCGAAACGACCACGATTGAAATTAAAATAAGCCAAAAATGCTCGGACGCAGACGGACAACATTTATCATGATTGATCATGCGGTTTGCAAACCATGATCACACAGCTGCAAATGTAAAACAATTGCCAAAATTGATTCCAATCCACATATTGCACACTTGGTCCTCCAAAGTTTGATGTATATATTATTTGGTCCCCACTTCATGTTTTTGTCATTTTCTCCACTTTTGTCCTCTTATTTACTGCCCAAGTCCTTCAACTTTGAATTCTGTCCTCTTTAGTCCTTAGATTTCTTCTTTCATTTCAATTTAGTCCTCTTTTATTTACAACCCAAGTCCTTCAACTTTTGGATGTTTGCAAGTTGATCCCCATATCCAAGTTTTCAGACGCTTTCAAATCCTTTTTCGCTATATTTTGCTTTGTTTTTCTCCAATTCCATTCGAACTCGAGTTTTGACCTAAAACAATTAAATAGACACATAATTAAGTAGAAAATCACTTAAGAGTACTTACAATTGTCTACTTTTGATGGTCCAGATAAGTGTAAAATCACACTTATCAGGTAGCACCGGTGTCAATCCACCATTTCCTTGGGTTTAATCCCACCAGATTCACTTCAGAAATTACTGTAGCGTGGTTCATTTTAGACACATCATATACGATGTCATTAACTAAATTTTCTTCCTTCTTATTGTTTCTTCTTGGTAATCTACATTACGAAGATTTATGACCTACTTTGTCACAATTGTAGCATTTTCTTGAATTTTTTTTTGGAAACTCCCCCTTTTGGACACAGTTTTGTTCCTTTCCTAGACAGCTTAAACCTGCTTTTGTTTGTCTTAGAATTTTGACCATGCTCCACACCATTTACTTTGGCCATTGGAGGATTAATCCCTTCTTTTTAGAACCTTTGTTGTCTTCCTCAATTCGAAGTCTAACAATCAGTTTTTCAATGTTCATTTTCTTTCTCTTGTGTTTCAGATAATTCTTGAAATCTTTCCAAGCCGGAGGCAGCTTTTCAATCATTGCTGCCACTTGGAAAGTTTCACTCAAAACCATCTCCTCGGCATGAATCTCATGCAAGATCACTTGAAATTCTTGTACTTGACTAATTATGGTTTTTGAGTCCACCATTTTATAATCCAAGAAGCGGCCAACAATGAATTTCTTATCTCCTGTAGTCTCGATTTTATATTTTCAGTCTAGAGACTCCCATAATTTTTTCGCCATTTTCACGTTGTATAGTGAATCTGCCAAGCCATTCTTGATATAATTCCAGCATAGAAAATCAGAATGTTTCCAAGCTTTAACACAACTGACGGCTTGTAGTCTCCCTCAACCTGTTTGAGTTTTGGACCATCTTCAGTCAAGAATCTCGTAAGATTCAAGGTGGTCAGATAAAATAGTATTTTCTACTGCCACCTTTTGAGATTCAATCCATTTAATTTCTCAAGTTTTTCTCCGTGATTAACTGGAAGAGTCACATGACCAGTTGGAGCTACAGCTTGGATCACAGCAAAACTTGGCACTTGTGCCACAGTCTGGTTTACATATAGACTTGGCTCAGTAGCCACAGTTTGATTTTTTAATAGCCACAACTCTAGATGTAGGATCAGGTTCCATTTTCTGAAACAAGAGAAAAATTTCAGTTCCACTTTTAAATAAAATAAATAGTATAAATAATACTACTAAAAAAAATTCTGCCAATTAAAAATATTTTAATATTTTCTGTTTTAAAACTGTTTTTCTTTTAATTTAATCAGTCTTTATGAATCTGTTTAAAGATTGTTAATCAAAATTTATATTGAACGTTTTAAAGTACATATTATACTATAAGATAACATGAAACAAACATGTAAACTGCAGAAATAAATGATAAGAAGGAAACAGTAGATAGGATAAGAAACTGCAAACCAAGGCCTGTGCATGCACAGTTTCCTTAAAACAGATTTGTTCCCTACCGTAAATTCTTGTAGGTAATGAACGTCTACTTCCCATAATACAACGAAAGAACTGGTAGAACGAAGCTGTTATACTAGCGAACTGGGTTACTGCCAGAACAAGATCACCAAAAAGACAATTGGATATTTTGGAACAGAAAGAAATGAGTATAAGACTAATTCGTATGTAAGATTGTGAAAATGCAAACCATTTTTATAGGCTCCAAATGACTACTCACCCCTCTTCCATTAACAGCAGCCTTTAGTAACACAATAAACACTTAGCTGCTTTTAGGAATTCATGAGTTAAAGGTAGTTGAAAAGACAGAAATTTAATTCTACAATTAAATCGGAAAAAAAATGCAAAACGTAGGCTTCACTTGACTATGTAGCCAATTTTGGTCTGACATTCATGTACGTAGGTCGCGCTCACACATGAGTCCAATGGTCCGAGGTGTTAATCGGTTCGTGATTTGTCCCCCTGCAGGTGTGCGCAAGAGATAGTCTCTATGCTACACATGACTACACATTTCAATAAGTGTGGCCATATATATACTAGTCCATGTTTTTCTATTTTTTCGATGTGGGATAGAAACAATTTCTTTCCATTCAACTATTTCCAACTCCATCTTCGAGCCTCAATTTACCATTCACCCAAGCATTATTTTAGACAAGTAAATACATGATTTCGATGTTCTCGCGGAAGAGAAAACAAATCAACTTTTGTTTTCATCAAATAGAAAACGGGTCCCACACAAAATCATGTTCAAACATGGTACAATTTTCTAATTTTTTCAACTATATCTTTATTTGCTCAAACAAAGTAGGCCTATTGTTTTCAAAATTGCAATAACTTTTTAAAGACATTCTCGATATAAATACATCTTGTCAAATAACAAAAACTATGTTTCTCTTTTCTCTTTAAGAAATATCTTTATTTTCAAACATTTTTACAGTTTTCTAGTGTTTTTTTGAACTATACGTTTTGTTTTTAACTCCTAATCGTCTTTAACTCCAAGTTAATCTTAAAAGACTATGATTCATATGCATGACCATGTATGTTTCACATTTCACTTGACTCCTTGAAGTTCCTTCTCAACGTAATTATATTTTGTGATAGACATTGAATTTTGTCACTAATTAATCAACATGTCCTCTATTGTAAAGAGCATATTTATCAATATAAAAGAGTATCTTGAATTTTTATTTTTATTTTGGAAAATAAAGAGTGGAAGCTCTAACAACACTCTCTATAGTTATTTTTTATTTTGCCCCTTCCCATAAATAATTATGAATGGACAATTTTTTTTTTTTTTTTTTTTTAATTGCTTCTCTTCAAAGAAGTGCATAGGAAGTTGTGGAATCATTAAAAATAGAATATAAACAGCGAGTTTGGCTATTTACATTTGAAGAGTTAAATCTACTCTTTACTTTAGTTTTTAAAGATATAAAGTTTGTTAGACTACTTAAAATGAGGATTAAGTCTCTAACAAAGAAGATGTGACAAATAAAAAGTCTTTTTAAGAAGCATTTACTGTTTATTATGACCGGTTCTCTCTCTCTCTCTCTCTCTCTCTCTCTCTCTCTCTTTGTGAAAATAAAAAAAAAAAAAAATAAAGAAAATTATCTTAACATTCAAGCCATGTTAATACACATTTATTCAAACTAGTTAAGAACTTGTGTTTTGCACGTGATTTTGTAATAACATCGTAAATTTATTTTTGTTTATTAAAATATTTAAATAATAAAAGTTCGATAATTATTTTTTAATTTTATTTATTCAACTCTCAATCAGTACCTCGAGTCGATTACAGGAAATATCCTAAGCAACTGTCAATTTGCTTAGAAATTTGAAAAAAACAATGAATTACTGAACATGATTGATCATGAACTTCTGAAAAGGTGATCGAGACAGTAACAAACAAGTAAGTTATAGTTTTTTAAGAATTAAAAATTTGGAGTATATATTCCGTTTGATTGCCAGTCATTTGAACTTAATCAGTCATTGTTACTTTTTTTTTTGTGCTTGAAGTTAATTCCCGTTAATATGAGTATATTTGATGTATTAGATGTTGATTGTATATAAAATTCTTGTAAAGCTTTAAAAACTTTAAGTACCATCACATTTTAAAAATTAACAAATTGTAAGCAACCGCAAATTAAAATTTTTAAACTACAAAAAATATAGTTTAATAATACATAAAACCAGTGTATTGTTAAAACAATAAATATTAATATAAACAAATCAGTTCAAACTATTGCAAACTTTAATTAGATAAGGCTAAAATGCAAAACAATATTATACCATTCTCTATATTATTTTGTGGAAGTTGCAAAAACAGTACTTACCAATTCCGACTGCATCGGCTACTTTCAAATCAAAAATCAATTTAAGAAATAAAATGAATATAGTAGAGGATATATAGAGGGAAAAAGAGAAGTAGAAATAGAAGCATACCATTGTCATGTGCCAACGAACACAGTGAAGAGTGATCGTTAGAATGCAGTGAAGAGTGGTCGTTAGAGCTCGATGCTATTATTTTCAATCAATTATATTCAATTCAATTCATGAAATGGTGGGGGTAGATGGATAAGTAAAGAATTTTAAATGTTTTAATTAAAATTTAATTGAACCAAATTTAAAGACATTTTAAATTAATCAAGGACAAATTGAAAAATCTAAAATATAAGTGAAGATATTTTGGTCAAAAAATGTTTTTCCTTTTGAGGACCATTTAAATATAGCATAGATATAGATTATTGGAGTCTCTTAAATATATTAAATATTAAATTCAAATTATCAAACTAATTTAATCCATTTTAAAATTCCAACACCAACATTATTACATTGACATTTCTTAAAATTAAGAATGGATATATGGTAAAGACATCTAAGAACAACTTTAATGCATTCTACGTGTTGCTATTTAGGAGGCATGCAAATTGAAAGATAATTACAATTTATGTGGTATTGATGTCAAATGAAAAGATAATCAAATTTAAAAGAGTAATGTTATTTATAGTCGCTCACCACCGATAGTTATCCTAGTAGAATTACTCAATTAAATGAATTATTCATAATTAATGGCTATAAATATATTACTCAATTAGAGTAAATAATTCATCTAATTGAGTAATATCACGTATGATGACTACTGATAGTGAACGACTATGAATAATATTACTCTTTAACAAAACTTCTAAATTTAGACGGATCTCTAACAATATCACAACTTGATAGAGTTTTCGTCAAATTGCTTCAAACCTTACAAAACCCAATAACAAATTTTAGCAATATAATAAAATAGGACGACAGAAATTGTAAGTGTGGATTTTGTCGTAATCAGGCATAAAAACCAAAGAATTTGCCTTGTAATTAAGACATCAAATGCATCTTTTGTAGAATGATTTATTTTGAGACTTTTTCCATTTTATTATTAGTTTTTTTTTTTTATTTTTTTTAACGTTAACTTTCGGAAAAATTGGAGCAAATGGTCCCTAACTTTGTCATCAGTGCGAAAATGTTTCCTAACCTTTATTTTTTGACACATAAATTTCTAACTTATGTCTTTTAGTGCGAAATTGGTCCTTGTTTGATTCAAAAGTTTTAATTAGAAAAATTTTCAATTGGATTTCTAACTTTTGCAAAAAGTGCAAATGAGTTCAATACTTTTAATTTTTTTATAAAAAATTAAAACAAACTAGCAAATTGATAATATAATAAATTTTTTATATATTTTACAAACTATTATAAAATAACTAAAATTTAAACTCATAATTAATAATAAACATGTTAATTAAAATTATTTTATTGTTATTAAGTAATCATATTATTTAAAATATAAACTTTAATTTTATCGTTACAACATAAAAAGAAAAATAATTTTGTTACAAACTTGATGTTCAAATATTTTTGTTTAATTGATCTATTCGTTTATTAACTACAAATATTAAAGTTCAAATTGTATTTTTCATATTTTAATTTATCGTTCAAAAATAAAGAACATATAATGTGTAAATTAATTTTTGTTAGTATATTTATGTTAAAAAAAATATAATAAGATTGGTTCAATGTCATAAAATTATATACACTATTTTGTTATTTTTTTAACTTAATTTTTATTCAAGTTTTTCACATCACATAGCAATTACATGTACATAAAGCGCAATAATATTATATTTTTATTTTATGAAAAATTTAATTGACACGACTATAATGATATATTTAATATATTAAATTAAATATTATTTAACAAATATATTGGACCTATTTACACATTTTACAAAGGTTAGAATCCAATTGCAATTTTCTTTAATTAAAATTTAGGATATTTTTGTCTTTTTATCAAATATGGACCAATTGTGCATAAAAACACATAGATTGGAGACTGATGTGCTTAAAAAACAAAGGATATGAACAATTTCTATACTAAGGACAAATATTAGGGACTATTTGAACAAATTTCCCTAACTTTCGTTATAAACTAAATGCTAAAAAAAAAAAAAAAACTCAAATTGTGATATCTTCTTCTACGGCTTCATCAATATGTAATTTTTAGATTATTAAAATTTTATGACCGTCAAAGAAATGGTAATTTGTTGATGGCGATGGAGGAAAATGATCTCCTCTACTTAGTAAGAGAGATTATTTTGTCCACTAGACATTCTTTTGCATGATAGCTTTTGATAATTGAAGTTTGACTGATTGTTCGTTACTATACACACAAAACATAATATAAATACAAAATTCATATTAACAAAAATATAATAAATAAAACGATGTGATTTATAGGCCTAGTGTGAACCATGAAACTGCCGTTTCCTTTTTCAAAATTAAATATAAATTAAATATATTCTAATCATTTAAGAGGTATTATTGAAATATTTTAAATATTAAATTGGATAAAAAATTATCCAAAAAATTATTCTCAACTCATGTGATAGTTAATATATGTGTATATTTATACTACAATTTTTGTTTGCTATATCACATTTTAATTGCAATGATTTGTTTATTATCGTATTTAAGTCTCCAACCTTTTTGTTGTATTCCTATTTTCAATCTTCAATGAATTAGCATTTTTTTTTTTCGAGATGATGGTTTTTGTCCAAATCTTCTATTAACGTGCTTTTAAATGAGGGGCAAATAATTTGTCGAATTTTTTTATTTGTTGTTCTTTTTTAGATTATTTAAAAATATGAGAGAGAAAAAAGTCTGTTCATGCCCTCCCCTAATGGAATTTCTTGGACGAAAATTGCCGTAAGGAGAAGATATGCTAGTTAATGGAAAATTAATGACAATGCGACCAAAAAAAAAAAAAAAAAAAAAAGAATTAAGGACATAAGCGCAATAATGATCAAAGTTGGAACCTTTATTACAATTAATATGTAGTGAAGCAAACAAAAATTGTGATATGAAATAATTCTCTTAATATATTCTAAATTACATATTATAGATGTGTATTTTGGGTGTTAGTCAGTTTAATTGCAACTAAATGTAACAAATACATAATTTCAAGTGAAATGAACAAGAATGCAATTAAATTAAAGTGGGATAAATGAAGCATTTATGTGAAATATATGAGCATCGATCGGCAATTAAAACATTCATGGGCCATTTTCATGGATTCTAATAACACTCAAAAGAAAATGTCATATAAATATGTACTAATTACTACACATAATAGTTTCGAGTTAACTCAGATACCACAATGCATCAATTATATGTAGTCTAGAATTTTATTTTTATTGAACTTCTTTCCATCAAAAAAGTGTGGAAAATATTTAATTTGGATGATGGTCATATCTTATAATTTTATCTATTTGTTCTTGTCTACTAAAATTCTAACACAATTGTGTAGTCATCTTATTGTTGGTTATCCACCCCATGTCTTGGGGTGGATCAAGAGTTCATGTTCATAAAATTAATTTAATTGAAAGGGGGTTCAATGGGTAATTATAATTGAGAAGGAGTTGTTGCATAAGGTAGATATTGGAAAAAGAAAGTTTAATTAGGACTTTAATTTGATGTTTTTAATTTAATATTATAAATTAAGATATTGAGGAGTAGAATCAATTTGTGAGAACATAAAAAAAAAAAAAAAATCCAATTCAACCCCAAAACAATGAGAAACCTGAGACCAAAGATGCAAAAAATTGCACAATCTAGATAGTCTGCGTAACTTTGATCAAATATTGATATCTTAACTCTCTCTATTGTCCGATTATTCTAAAATTTAGACAACTAATTCACCCATTGTTCTTCAAATCGAAAAGTTAAGATTGAGATCAAATAATTCATTTGTGGGAAATCACTATATAAACATGACAAATTTTTGATGAGATCTTTTTTGTATTTTTGTTTTTGAGTAGTATTCAAGAATATTATTTTTGAGATAGTTGCACTAGAGCAATTGTTATTGTTGCTTTTGGAGGATTCTATTTTTGGTAGACAGGGATTATAAGTGCCAAGAATTTTTGAATTCTTGATGATTTGGTAAGCTTTTAGTGTTATCTAGAACTTTCGTTGTACCGATTATTGTTGATTATAGCAGATTATTATTTAGAGTTGGCGTAGTGTATATAGACACATTGCAAAACCACATTAAATCTTGGGTCGATAATTTCGCGCATTATTTATTTGGTTATTCTTCTATTTATTCCTATTAGGTTCCCATGAGAATGTACAATTAATTTATTCTCTTACGTGATTCATTTAAATTAATATTTTTCTCCTATCAAAGTGGTATCAAAGCTTCTTTTGTCATTGCTTTAGGATTCTTATCTTGAATAATGTAGGTTAATACAAGTAGAATGATTACTTTGAATGATTCAATTTATCACATTTGTAGAGGAAAGATGAAAAATCTTCTTTATGTAAAAAACTATTATCAACTCGTATTTTTTGAGGAAAAGTCCACTAATAAGACCGACGACAAATGTGGCTTGCTTCATCGACAAGTGTATGGTTATATGCAATAAGCTCTTTTTGATAAAACAGACGATGGCTTTTAGGTATTGAGATAGAACTCCTTTAACATATAATCTCAATGCATTCCACAGTATTATATTAGTTAGTTGGCTGTGATGGGTATTTAATTTGAAGATGAGATGCATAGATTATGACTCCTCGGTACGTTGCCAGACATCATTTTCTAACTCAATCCATAATAGTGTGATTTCAATAGACTTGATAAAAGGTTGTGCCTTGAATGATGAGATGAGAAGAAAGATTTTTCACAATCAGATGTTTTGGTTGTTGAGAAGTGAGGGTGAAGTCCAAATCGAAGTTCTAAGAATAGAGAAAATAGCAAATGAAAGTCCAACAAATTTATCAATGTTGGGTGTTATAATTGTGGCAAAAATAGACATATCAAGAAGTATTGTTGACAGTTAACGAGTGACAACAAAAATGACAAAGGTAAAGAAAAAAAAGAAAGACGACGATGCCAATGGTGATCAAGCAGATGTTTGTTCCAAGTGATTTCTATATTGTCTATAATAATAATGTTGCCAATATAGCTTGTCATGATACCTCTTGGGTGATTGATAGTGGTGCCTACATTCATGCTCTACATCTTGAAGAAAATTCTTTGCATGTTATATATTCGGTGACTATAGAGTTGTAAAGACTGAAATGATGTTTTAGCCAAATTTATGGGCATTGGAGATGTGTGTTTGGAGATGGACAATGGTACGAGATTGATTATCAAAGCTGTAAAACATGGTACTAGATGATGATGGTTATTAGTTACTACAACAACTTTAGTGATGGTAAGGGGAAACTCTGCAAAGTAATTATGGTTGTGGTTTGAAGTGAAAAATAGTCATCATTATACTTTTTGATGGCAAAGCTCTCCAAAATAGTATAAATGGAGTGGAGAATGATGGTACCGTTAAGTTCTGAAGTAAGAGTCTCAATCGTATAGGTGAGAAGGGAATTAAACTATTAGTTAAGAAAAATATCCTATTTGAAATGAAGAGTACAAAATTGAAAAAGTTTGTTGATTATAAGCAGGGAAGAAAACTGAAGTTAGTTTCAAAAATCTCATTTTTTCACGAGCGACATGTATAATTGACTTGGTTAACTCTAATTTGTGTTGTACTATGAAAATAAGGACAATTGGTGGTGCTCTTTATTTTATGACTTTCATTGGCGATCATTCTAGGAAAACGTGGTTCAATACCTTGAAAACAAAAGACTATGGTGTTCTCTTTGCGTTTGAGTTTTGTGTTTTGAGTTTTGAATTCATTTTATGTTTTGTATTTTGAGTATTTGTTTTGAGATTTTTGAAAATTCGTTCTTTTTGAAATTTTCGAAATTGTTTCTGAAAACAGAAAACTCGAAAACGCGTTTTTTTGAAATTTTTTAGAGATTTGGACTTATTTGGAATTAAAACAATTATTAATTAAAATTAATTATTGTTGGAATTAAAAATAATTAAAAACAATTAATTATTTGAAATTGAAAATATTTATTAATTAAAAACAATTAAAAACATTTAAAAACAATGAAAAATAATTTAAACTTGGAATTTAAAATATTTAAAAAAATTAAAACATTTAAAAACAATTAAAACATTTAATTATAGAATTAAAAACATTTAAAAACCATTAAAAACAATTAAAAACACTTACAAACAATTAAAAACAATTAATTATGGAATTCAAAATATTTAAAAACAATTAAAAATAATTAACAACATGTAAAAACAATTAAAAACATTTAAAAACAATTTAAAACAATTTAAACTTGGAATTAAAAACATTTAAAAACAATTAAACCATTTAATTATGGAATTAAAAATATTTAAAAACCATTAAAAACAATTAAAAACATTTACAAACAATTAAAAACAATTAATTATTTGAAATTAAAAACATTTATTAATTAAAAACATTTAAATACAGAATTACAAACATTTAAAAACCATTAAAAAAATTAGAAATGAAAAGGGAATTGAACCCCTAAACTTTGCTATGGAAACGATGTGATTGGCCACTTGGACTAGGAACCACATCTTTTAAAAGAATGCAGACAATTGCTAAATCATCACTTTTTCGCCTGCGTAAAATGAAAAAAAAAAAAAAAATGCCGCGACAAAAAATCGAAACCTTGACCTCCACGGCCAAAATGGCCAAAACCCTAAAACTCGCGTTTTGGCCATTTTGGCCAACTCTGCGTTTTGTACACAAAACGCCCAAAATGATGAAATACCCATTTTCCGTTTTCTTTCCAATTTTTTTTTTGTGTTTTCAAAAATGGTAAAGAGAATACGTTTTGACTATTTTCAAAAACCCAAAATAGAAAACGGGTTGAAAACAACAAAGAGAACAGCCCCTAAGTGTTTGATGTATTTAAACAATTTCAGGCTTCACTTGAGAGACGAGATTGAAATAAACTAAAGTGCATCCGAACTCACAATGGGAGTGAATATATATGATCGTTTGAAGAGTATTACACAAAACAGACCATCCGACATCATAAAACTCAACTAAAAACTCCTAACTAAATTGTATAGCTGAAAGAATGAACAGGACAATTGTTGAGAGAGTTAGATGCTTACTTTCTCATACAGGGTTGCCAAGTTATTTTGGAGTGAAGCATTGAATATAGTTGTGTATTTGTTGAATAAAGTTTGAACACGTAATTATATATCTTATGATCATTTACGTATCTTTGTATGTAAGGCGTCCGTGTATATTCTCATGGATGAAATGTCCAAAGACTTTATGTAAAAAAACAACAATGTGTGTTTGTAAGCTATGGTTAGGACGAGTTCGACTATAGATTATATTATTCAATTGAGAAAAAGATCATTAGAAGTTGAGATATTGTGTTTATAGAAGATCAAACCATAAAGGATAGTGACACATGTGAGAAGACATTGTTAACAATCTTCAAACTGATTATAGCTATGAAAAAGTTTTATATAAGCATTCCTCCTAGTTTTTCCAACTTTGGTCACATGCTTTGTGTTGAGATCTTTAAGTATATCATTATAGCTTTTAAGAATTATCGCAGTTTTACAATTATCGTTCACCAAATTTTTATGTTTAGGAGTATTAATTTTTTTTAAAAAAAAATATTTGACGATGTTATGGTTTTTATCTTTTGATTATGTGATTGTCATTTTAATACACTAAAAGTTATTATGATAAATAATGTATTGAGCATTTAATTTTTTTAAATATAGATGTCACTTTTAATCAATAATTACAATTTAAAATACAACTTTTAACGATCTAACATAAATTTATCAATTGTTCTGAAATTAAATAACTCCTCTTATTGATATTATTTCTCAATATAAAATTGTTTTCACACAAAATCAAATTTTAAAAAATAAAACTTACTCAGGTACATCGGATTTTCTTGACTCAAGTCATGCATAGGGTCGGTCTTGAAATTTTGAATGCACGGTAAGAAATCTGTAAGTGTGACTTTTTTCATTTAATAAAAAAACAAAAATAAATAAAAACATTAATAATATTTCTTTTATTACACATCAATCCAATTAGCAATGTTGTTGACATAATGACATGTTCATTGCTAATTTCGTGTTCCTTAAGGTGATATTAAGATGTATCCAATCACTAAAGCTTGTTTAAGAATCAACTACGAGAGAATCAGTTAAGTATTTTGGTAAATTTTTGTTTCAAAATTGTTATATTTTTTAAAATCGACGTTTAGCGCCTGTCTACATTACTAAAATAGACATTGATTATAATGATGTACATATGTATTATTATTATCACTGGTAGTACTATAAAATTTATTTTGACTTATATAATAGTATGTAATATTATCAAATATTTTTCTAATACAATGAATTCACGAAAGTTATTTTAAAATGATTTTTAAAAAAATATCTATTAAATATCAAATCTTCAAAATTACGAAGTAAAAGCATAGTTCGTAGTGTAGCATAAGAATTAATTTAATTAATCAGAGTTAAAATTAGTATTTTGATTATAGATAAATGGAGAATTTAAAAGCAGAATATGAGAAATTACTATTTTTGTGCTTTTCAAAATTTGTATAAGTTGATATAGATTCATGTATAATTAATTTTTTTTTTAAATTATCAAATGCCTAAAACAACTTTTAATTGTTTAAAACTCAGAAATTCGGATATAGAATCATTGGGGGGCTTGAATCCTTTAGTTATTAATAGACATTTCCTTTAGTTATTAATAGACCTTTTTTTAGGGGACCTCTTTTCAATTACTTACTATAGAAACAAAAATTCTATCAAACTCCCTTGAATTAATTACAGCTTATCACAATTTGATGGATAATGAGTGTAGAAGTTTGAAGAAAAATATCTAGAAAATTTAGGGCAAGATCTCTTTCTGTTTCAGTTTTCAGTTTTGAATTCATTTTCAATTTTTATTTTAAGAGTCTATTTTAAAATTATTGAAAACACGTTTGATTTGTCATTATGAAAAACTATTTCTGAAAATAGAAAACTGGAAAACACATTCTGTTTAGAATTTTGATAAATTTTTTTATATTATTTTATTCAATGAATTTGATTTTTTTTTTATGATTTTTTTTCTAGAATTTTTATTTTTAATAATTTAGAATTTTTTTATAATTTTATATTTTTATAATTTTTGTTTATATAAATTTTGTTTAAAAATTTTTCTAAAATTTTTTTTAGAATTTTTACTTTTTTAGAATTATATATTTTATTTTTTTAGAATTTTATTTTATATAAATTTTGATTTAAATAAATTTTGCTTTCCTTGTTTTAAGTATTTTCCATATTTTCACTAAAAATATTAAAAACTTGTTTTGAATTTTGTGTTATAAATACTATTTTAAAAAGCCCGCATAAGCTTTGTTAAGGCGGAACCTAGGCGTGAAGCTCAACTTTCACCTCAACACCTAGTCACGCATCACGTTTCGCCATCGCCTTGCTCTTGTCTCGCTCTCGCCTAGGCTTGAAAATCTTGAAGCTCGGCTCTCCACGCCTAGCCACGCTTTATGCTTTTTAGAATAATAGTTATAAATTTAACATTGTTTTCGAAAATGAATTTTCAATAGTAAACAAGTTTTTGGTGTTTTGTAAAATTGAAAACTAAAAACAGTTTGAAAACAACAAAAAGAACAGACGATTTGAACCCTTTTTCAATGAAAGATCTTTTACAGGACTATTACTTCTAACAAATCTCTAGATTTTATATCAAGATTATCCTACATGTTTTGATCATAAATGTGGTAGGGAGTGGACCAATCAATTAAATAATCTAAATCTATATTTATATCATTTTTATTAGCTACTTCATCATCAACATATTCAATTTTACCATTTCCAGTAAGTTTTAATTCTTCCTCGTGATTTGGTTGATGGTCATTATCTAAATCTTTCATTGAAGTTTCAACTGCATAGTCTACATTTTGTGTTTCTTTAACAAAGGAAAGTCCACAGTGGAGCTTCTGCAGGACAGCAGGCCGTGGGTTTTGGACATGCTTTATCTGGGCCAATTGGGTCAAATTATGGGCTTCAGGCATGGGTTGCAAAGGCTCTACTCCAAGGAGGAATCTGGGCCAAGAAACTAATTGGTAAAGCCCATGTTAATGGAATAAGAAAACCCATCTTTTGGGCCGACCTATGAGGAAATTGATGTAAAAATTGGGCCAAGATCTAGTGGCCAATGAATCTTTTGATGGGACTAACCTTACTACCAAGACCATATTATTATTATTAATAACCTTATTAGGTTATCGACAACCATTTCAAGAGCTATGATGTCAAAGTTGGGACTCGAGTTTACACTGACGTCAACGTTCAGCGGCCCAGAGATTACTGGGATAACGAGTCTCTCACCGTCAAATGGAGGTAAAAAATAAAAATATGTTAAAGACCCAATTTTGTTCTTGCCTGATTTCTGCAGTATTTTTATTGCATTTCGTAATTAGCTGGCTAAATGTGTTGTATTCTTTAATTTTTCTGTTGTCTGTGTTATTAGGTAGGTCTATTAGTTTGAATATATTTGATTATAATTAAGTTCTTCTTTTTTTCAGAAATAAATTTATATATTTTTCATTTCTGCAGCACCTTTAATGGAATTATTGTTCTGGATACTACATTCTTATTCTATGTATGTTTATATGTGTATATAGTTAAATGCATTAATTTATAAGAATAGCTTGTTGGATTATGATTTCCCATCTTGTACACAGAAACCTAATTTTTATTTGTAGAATTCAGTGTTAGTTTGAACTGCATTGCGCCACTTGAGTTTGGGTAAGGCTTGTGTAATCCAAGTCTCAAAGCTCAGTTTGCAAATATTTTGGCTCACGGTCAAATATCAATAGAGTATGATGATTAAATGTTTCCTCCTCTTTCGAACGCGACAGCAGTAGTGGTGGATAGGGGTGGACCCATGAAATGATATAGGATTGGGCTGGGGGATGCCCCCGAACTTTTTTTCTTTCTAAAATTACAATTACTTGTTCGTTTTATAAGAATTTAATTTTTATAACAATAATCTTTAAAAACTTACAAAAATATTCACAAAATATTCAAAATACAAAAAAAAAAATTGTGCTGACAATCTTTTACTGACGCTTAATTTTTCTATAATAGAATCTATATCTATTTTATTAACAAAGTCTCTTTCAACAAGAATTATTATGTAAAAAACACAAAACTTTAAGCACCTTTTTTTTTTCTTTTTCTACTTGTTGAAATTTGAAATAATTTCTCAAAATCAAGTAAACATCATTATTCATTACTCAACAACAAATCAAAATTCATATAAAATTATAATTTATAGATATCTATCAACCAAATGATTATGTAAAGCCAAAGTTTATAAGGCCAAGTGCCAATTAGACTTAGATGTATAAATAATAAATTAAAAATAAAGGCATAAATAAAGAATAATTTACTTGCATTTAATATTCTATACAAATTTTTTAGGGATTATGTAAATTGATAAATTTGCATTGAATTTTATCTATTAGTGATACATAAGAAGAGAAAAATTACAGAAATTATTTAATATAATGCTTTGGGCAAACAACAAACTCACTCAAACTGTAAAACATATTCATAGTCCAAATCCAATCAAGAAATAAATTTTAAAAAAATAACTAATTAATGAATATAATTGAAACTCATATAAAAAATCCCTAAGAAATACACTTTTTCCATAAATGAATTCATGAAAAAGAAACAAATTTAAGAGACTAAATAAAAGGGTAGAATATTTTCTTGAGTAATCAAGAGATGTACCAATTATCAAGGTTCCGGAAACTCCAAAACAACAAATGTCATTTCTAAACTAATTGTTGAACGGATTAGGTTTGGGAAGAATTGGAAATTAAAAATTTGAAATTTAATTGCCGTCTTGCCGTGCGCAATTTGGAATCTCAGTCATTCTGTCTTTTTTTGGGACTTGTCACTTATGGTATTGGGTAGATTTAGATTGGTTGGGCATTGGATTAGTTGTTAAAGTTTGGCCCATTCAGAAGTTGGCTGGCAATGGGCTATATAATGGTGGGTTGTGGGCTAATTTTAAAATGGGCCGAGCTATAATTAATTTTTATTTTTATTTTTTAGTACATTAAAAGTGTATCTGGGCCAAAGCTGCACACCCCCAAATCCACCCCTGGTGGTGGAGATCTGCAAAGCGTGGTGGGACTTCTTTCATCCGTTTCTACTCCGACGTGATAATTAGTATGTGATTAACTCAAATATGCAGAATAATAATATTGAGTATGTATGTTTTATTTTTACATGGAGGGTTGGCTTCTATTTATATGAATGACATGCAGTTATGGCCTTCAATGATCATTGATGACGAGTGCCTCTTCATCTCCCTTATTATTAAGAGTTAATGAGGAATGTTTCGTCTTCCCAATTGTTGGCGTTTCATCTTCTCAACTGCCGATGGTAACTGTCATTCTATAGGTCGTCTGTCTGGCTAATCTAATGGCAGCTGGTTTATATTTGTCTATCTGTAAGAGGCGAGCCTATGAAACCAGCGAGGCGGGCGGACGGGGCAACGAGGCGAGCGAACACTTGAGGAAAACGTCCCAAGGAGTACAGCCGTCATCCACCAATGTGTAATCATATTTATCATCATAAGTCCTTCTACTTTTCATGGACCACTGTCAATGAGAAGTAAAAATATTGTCTTTCAAGTAACTATTTTTGACCAAAAAGTCAAAAAAATAACATATGTAATAAATAAATAATTATTTATTTTTATTAATTTTTTTTATTTGTAACGAAAATTACATGGAAGCGTGTCACTTGGCGATGAGTGGTCAAGTAATGATTTACCGTATGGCCGGCCAAATATAGACTAAATAATTTGGGCCTAATTTAAACTTGATGTGGGCTTAAATCCCAGCCCCATTTAGGGGGATTATTTTTTGTATACAAGAGAGGTAGAGAGAGATATTATTTGTAGTATTTCCATATCTCCTTGATATCCCTTTTCTTGTTGAGTTATAGAAGTTTTTTCTTCTTTCATCATCTAAGGTAATCTTTTCACCATTGTTCTTCTTTAAATTCTTCGGTCTTCTTTTCTCTTAAATGTATAAGACAGTAATCACCTCTAGTAATAGTTCTCTAATCAATAAATCTGATAGCAATCTTAGATACCCGTCTTATCATACCTTATTTATAGGAGGAGATGATAATCTCCCACCAGTTGAAAAATGCACATTTGTTAGTTCTTTAGGACATGGTCGACCACGATATTTGGATGAACTGATTGATGAGATTGAGATATTTTTAGATGAGAGAAAATCATCTATAGCCCAAAATATTCAACTCGAGATGAAACAGAGACGGCCGTCGCAGAAGGGATCATCCCAGCTAGGGGCCGGCGGCCACACCCGTCGGCCCGTGGATGAGGGCGGGCTGTCCCGCTCATCCTTTGCCACCGCCAGTCCCTTGCCTTGGGCGGGTGGCACCGACGCAGTGCGTTGAGTGCGAGCATGCTTTTCGTTGCATGTTAGCCCATCTTTGGTCGACGTAGATCTGTTACTTGAACTTTAGACCTCTATTACGTTTGTGGATTCTGACGCCAATTCTTCTACGGTATCTCGTCCACTCAATGTTCAAATGGGACGTTCTCGAAGTGGTAATTTGATAGAGCTAGATCTACCAAAGGATGCTTGTGTTTACAATCCTAAAAGCTTTGTAAAAATGTTGAAAAAATATGAATTGCCTCCTGGTCACTTATATCGAGTCCCCCATCCTAGTGAGCAAATTCTAGGATCAGACCCTAGGAAGGTGGTAGTTTACCGTGACAGCATGACAGCTGGTTTAAGATATCCTCTTCATCCCTTGTTCGTTTCATTCTTCAACGAATTTCATGTTATTCCTGGTCAATTGACTCCTAACTCTTGGTGTATATCAACTTATTTCTTATACTTGTACCTTACAAATGACATCAAGCCGTGTCTGAGGCTTTCTAGAAGTGTGTTTGATATGTTTCTTGTGATCGGGAGTAACTGTTATGCGTATATTCCACTTAAAGTAGGATTGTTACTACCCCACTTTCCTAATTCAAATAGCGATGGGATGAAACATTTCTTTTTTGTTCGGTCTGAGGTAGGACAGTTCTCTTTTAAAACTTGTTGGAGAACTTCTTTTTGCAAACATTTTAACGAGTCCCTAGATCTTGATGATGAGTTGAAGGCACGTCTAGTTAAGCTTTTACACTTGATGCCTCCGGGGTTGCATATGAGCGAAGTCCTATCTAATGAGAACTTGCGGCGGGTTCACATTGGATCACATGATGGTAGGCTACTTTTATGTCTTTATTCATCTTTTTGACTTTTCATTTCGCATGTATTTGTTGTATCAACCTCTATTTTCCTCTTTCAGACATGGATAATTTTGATTTTGGAAGTGTGATGGATGTTGCTGGATTTTCCACCAATGCTGCTGAAAACTTGTCTATATCTCCTTTAAACAAAAAGAAAAGACGGGTCGATAAAGGAAAAGCTACTGCTGATACAACAATTGTCCCTCATTCTGTGCCGCGTACTACCAGAGGTAATGATGCCCATGCTTTCAAGGAGTTTGGATTTCCTCCTGTTGATTCGACGGTTGAAGTTGATATCATGTTGGGCTGCGTGAATGAAAAACTTATTGAAAAATTCAAAAGTAAAAGAGCGGCTGCCATTTCGACGTATCATGCATACAAGCCACTACAGGGTAAGTTGTATTTTGATGATGCTCTATTGCTCTCTCATTTAATATTCATCTTCTATTTAATTTCAACTTCTTCTTGTTTTGTACAGATGCTTGATATGGAGGAGAAAGTACTACGTGATTTGGAGAAATACGAGAAACGTGCAGCCGAGAAAGACCATGACAAGAAAAAAGCTGTAGCGGATGTGCAGTCTTTGTTAGATAAGGCAACAGCTGCGTCCAAGAAAAAAGATAGTGAGATCAATCAACTTTATAAAGAGGTTGACCAAGTTCGCAAAAAGTTGGAGACTGTAGATGATGTAGTCGTAGCAGGATACAAGATGTCTGCCAAATATAAGAGCAGCTTGCACATGTATGATGCAGAATCCTTAAAGACTGCTATCAAAATGACTAAGGAGTGGCTGGTTGACGATCATTCAGAAATAAACCTGGATGAATTTGATAGGTATTTGAGGAAACGCCAGGCTGCTGATTTAGCTGCTCAGAAGGCCAAAGTGATTGACAATGGAGGGGTTGGATCTCAACCCGATGGCTCTTTTGATAATTAAATAGTTGTTTATGTTTTGTTGCCTTTTCTTATTTACTTTAGTTTCATGGCGGTTGTTCCGCTTAATTATGAAAATTATAAGATTTAGTCTATTTTATTTTGAATCATTGAATATTGCGAACTTCAGATTTGTATGCTTGGCGTGGAACATACATCTTTATTTTAATAAAAAAAAAATTGTTCTTCACCTTTTCACTTTGTAATCGTTGGTTGTATTTCACTTGTTTGCGTTTGTTGAATGTAATTTATGATGGGTATATCCCCCGACCAACATAGCAAAATGAAAAAAAATTGTGTGATTAAAATTAGAGCAAGAAGATGGGGGTGTGCGCACCCGTCCCTGATTGGGGCGGGCGTGCGCCTGCCCTAGGTTGAGATGCGCTCACCCGCTCCTTAGGCACGACACACCACTTTATTTATTTTTCTTTTTTATTTATTTATTTTTTATCATATTTTTTTTAAGGTTTATGGCCCTTCATTAAATCAAGGCTTGTCGCCTTGATTTTTGAACGAGGGTTCATCGCCATAATTTTCAGTCATAGGCTCATCGCCTTAACACTTAGATTAAGGCTAATCGCCTTAATTTTCAAATGAAGGCTCATCGCCTTAATAATTTTGTCATATGCTCATCACTTTGACGTTTAGACTAAGGCTCATCACCTCAATTTTCAAACGAAGGCTCATCTCCTTGATTTGAATGTGGTAGCAGTTGATGAGGATATTTATATTGCTCGACAAACCTTTAATAGAGACTATAGCAAATAACAAATGGTTGTCGAAGGTCGAGTTCAGTAGGTGCACCAGGGCTTTCCAGCTAGACTGATCCTTCCGTAGCACCATCATCATTCATCCTCTTTGGCATTTTATTAAATTGAAAATTAAATGTATGAGTACTATTTAATACAACTACATATACTTGCTTCTACTTGAAAAAAGAAATGCTGATAAATTACTAATAATATTTCTTCAAGTGCTCCGCATTCCATGGTATTCTCAATGGTTTACCATTCATATCTTTGAGACTATATACTCCATTTCCTATATTTTTGATGACCTCGAAAGGACTATGCCAATTAGGCTCCAGTTTAGATGGTGGGTGTCCAGCAGCTGCACTGTTCCTTAACACTAGATCATGGGGTTGAAAACTTCTGAGCTTAACTTTGCGGTCGAAATATTTGGCAGCTTTGCGTTTGTAAGCCATTGTCTTGATTGAAGTCCTTTTTCTGACTTCCTCAAGTAGGTCGATTTCTGCCCTTGTGATATTGTCATCTGTCTATTCAACCTGCATTCTCAGAGTTGGATTTACAACTTGAGAGGGTATCACTACTTCCATTCCAAAAAATAGTTTGAATGGTGTCTCTCCCGCTGGCCCCCTATAGGTAGTGTGATATGCCCATAGTACATTTGGTAGTTCATCTGCCCAAGATCCTTTTTCTTTTCCCAACCTCTTTTTTATATCCCAAAGTATGGTACGGTTAGTGACTTCAATTTGGCCATTGCTCTAAGGGTGTGCCACTGAAGTGAGTCGGTGTGAGATTTTATAACTGTCACAAAAATTCTTAAAGCTGTGGTTATTGAATTGTCTTCCGTTATTTGTCACTATCACCCATTGTATTCCAAAACGGCAGATTATATATGTTCATACGAAACTCTGTATCTTGGCGATAGTTATGATAGCTAATGGCTCAGCTTCAACCCATTTTGTGAAATAGTCTGTAGCTATCAACAGAAATTTTCTTTGACCCTTAGCAAGTGGCAAAGGACCCAGGATATCCATCCCTATTGATAAAATAGACATACTGTATAAATTGCCAAATGTGGCTCGGCTGGCTGATGAATTATGTTGCCAAACCTTTGATAAGTATCGCATTTCCTTACCAATTCTTAGCTTCTTGCTTTATTGATGGCCAATAGCATCCTTGCATTAAAGCTTTAAAAGCAAGAGCATCCCCGCCCAAGTGATTTCCACATAGACCATTGTGTATTTCAAATAGGACATCAGTTGCTTTTGTCGGCCGGAGGCACTTCTAATAAGGCACATAGAATCATTTTCAATATAATTTTCCATCAATCACAGAATACAAAGCACCTCATACCCTTGACCGCTTCGCTTCACTTAGGTCTGTCGGTAGATTACCTTTTGTAAGATAATACAATATTAGGTTATCCAGCAAGGTTCATCATTCAATTCAAAAACAGTAATTAATAACATCATGCTAGGCTCACTGACTGCTTGAACACTAGCTGTTGCTGGAAGATGTTTTTAATTGGCTAATGCTAGCCTGGCAAGAGCGTCAACCTTTTCGTTCTCCTTTCTTGGGACTTTTGTAATCTTGAACTTTTTGAATTTTTGTTGCAAGTCTCTTACTTTCATAAGATAAGCAGCCATGCGGCCATCTTTGGCTTCGTATTCTTCCAAAATTTTCCTAACGACCAATTGCGAGTCTCTACGAATTTCCACAACTGTCACTCTCAACTGTATGGCTAGTCCTAGCCCTGTGATGACTGCGGGATGACTGTTTCATATTCCGCATCATTATTAGTGGCTAAAAATTTAAAGCAAAGTGAGTATTCAAGTTCTTCGGCATCTGGAGAGAGAATTATGACCCCGGTTCCTAAGCCATCACTGTTAGATAATCCATCCACATATATTATCCAGGTTGCTTTGTCGCCTATGGGTGGTGCTTTAGAGAGAGTGTGTTCTGTAATGAAATCTGCTAAGACCTGTGTTTTTATAGTTGTGCACAGTTTAAAATCAATATCAAACTCGCTCAGTTCAATAGCCCATTTTAAAAGACACCTAAATATCTTTGGCCTATGTAGTATCTGTTTAATTGGTTGGTCAGTCATCACCTGTATTTGATGAGCCTGAAAATACGGTCTTAACTTTCTAGCTGCCATTATCAAAGTTGTTCAACTATGATGTACCGTGTTTCTACTCCTCCCACTACTTGACTCACATAATAAACAGGTTTATGTCCCTTCAAAAGGTCTTTCACCAATACCGCACTAACAGCGTGAAAAGATACTGCCAAGTAGAAGCTTAGCTTGTCACCGGGGTTGGGGCGAGCCAACACTAGCAGTTGCTGTAGTGATTTCTTTAACTGTTCAAAAGACTCTTCACCATTCCTTTGTCCATTCAAAATTGTTGGACCCTTCTACAACTTTGAAGAAATGATGACAATTATTTACAGCCCCGCGACATGAAACGGTTGAGAGCTATAACCTTCTCAGTCAACTGTTGAACTTCTTTCTTGGTAGTTGGGCTTTTCATGTCTAAGATAGCTTGTATTTTGTCAGGATTGGCTTCAATGCCTTGGTGTGTGATCATAAATCCTAAGAATTTTCTGCCAAATGTGCCAACCACATATTTTTTTTAGGATTTAACTTCATTTTAAGCTTTCGGACAATACCAAAGACCTCATAGAGATCCGTTATGTGATCATTTGCTAATTGGCTTTTGACTACCATGTCATCTACATATGCCTCAACATTATGACCAACAAGTCCATGAAATCCCCGATTCACCATTCTTTGATAAGTAGCCCCCGTATTTTTTAGCCCAAAAGGCATAATGGTGTAGCAAAAAGTTCCACTGTCAGTGATGAAAGAACTCTTCTTCTGATCACCTTCAGCTATGGAGATCTGATGGTAACTAGAAAACGCATCCAGGAAGCTTAGCCGTTCATGTTTGAAGTCGCATCCACCAGATGGTCTATCATTAGAAGAGGATAAGAATCTTTGGGACAAGCTTTATTCAAGTTTGTGTAATCTACACACATTCACCATTCTCCACATTTTCCACATTTTCCAAACATTCATGGTAGTGTACTTCCTGAATAAAACCAGCTTCTAGCAGTTTTGTTATCTCCGTAGAAATGGCTTGTTGTCTTCTGGAGAAAATTTTCTTTTCTTTTGTTTGATTGGTTTTATTCCATAAGGGATCGCGAGTCTATACTGAGCAATCATGGTGCTGATCCCATCGATGTCATGGGGTCCCTAAACAAATACGTCTATATTTTCAGATAAACATGCCACTAGTTTATGCTTTTTCCCAGGATCTATCCCGCATCTAATTTTCAAAACTTGACCTTCAGCTATCACCACTTCCTCATTGAGATCCAACGGATTGATTCGTCCCTTAGGCTGTTCAACATCAAGCATCATTACCGTATTTTTGAGATGTATGATGTCTACATAACACCTCCTTGATGCATGTTGGTCATCTCTTACACATCCTACTCCCTGAATAGTGGAAAACTTCATCACCTGGTGGTACGTAGATACCATGGCCCTAGCTGCATTCAGAAGTGGGCGACCATAAATCGCATTGTAGGCCATATGAGCTTTTACCAACAAGAAGCTAGTCATTATCACCACATTAGCTGGGTAAGTACCCAAAGTCACCGGTAACTCAATTGTTCCCTCTGGTATAATGGTGGCTCCTCCAAACCCATGGAGTGGAGTGGTGACAGGTTTGATCTTGCTAGGTGATATCTTCAATTCTAGGAAAACTACCTAGGATATAACTTTAGCTATACTACCATTGTCCACTAATACTCTTTTCATATCAAAATCTGCAATGTCAGCCACTATTACTAAAGCATCATCATGTGGGCAGGTAACACCTTTCAAATCCTCATCACTGAATATGATATTCTGGCTAAACCATTTATTTTTATCTATCGAAGTAGATCTACCGGCCCGGTCATAGTTCTTAAGTGCTAATTAGAGTCACCTCCCGTGACAAAGCTACCCACCATGACATTTATAACTCCAGCGCGATAAGGTGGTTGTTGTCGATATTCAACCTCTTTTCTCTTTTCTTTATCTGTTTTCACAAATTTAGATAGGTTTCTTCTTTTTATAAGTCATTCTATTTCTTCTTTCAGCTGCTGGCAGTCCTTGGTATCATGTCCATGATCTCGATAGAATTTACAATACTTGGTCTCGTCTCTTTTATGTGGTGGTGCACACATCTTTTTGGGCTATACAAGCTTTTTCATATTTTGGATTTCCATTAGGACATTAGTCCTGGAGGTGTGCAGGGGTGTATTAAACGCATCATTTCCAGCACTAGACCAATTAGGGCCTGGATGGGTTGTTTTTTTCTTGTATTTATCTTCTCGGGGCCTTGGTTTATCCTGGGTCTTCCTTTTGTTAGACTCAGGCTCTTTTCGATCCTTCATGCCCTTAGTAATAAAAAAGGCTTCTTCTGCATCCACATATTTAGCTCATCTCCGTAATAACTCGTGTATCGTATCAAGTAGGTTTTTGGAGAGTGATATTTTAAAAGGGTGACTGCGAGTTCCATTCATCATATTGGTGACTACATCAGACATATTTAGATCTTTAATTCCCAAAGTAGCTCTATTGAACTAGGCTATGAAATATTTCAACAATTCGTCATTGTCATGGGTCAATTGCATCAGACCGATGACAGTTTTCTTAGCACGTTTGCTACTGGCAAAGTATGCAGCAAACTTTTTAGAAAAATCATCAAATGTACGAATTGATTTTGGAGGAAGGGTGGCTATCCAATCCCTGGCCTTATGCCTAAGTGTAGGTAGGAAAGCCATGCACATAATTGCATCAGGGTGGCTCGCAACCTCATCAAGTCGATAAAAGTCCTGAGGTGATCGACAAAATCAGAGGATCTGTCGTACTTCTCCATCTTTGACTGTTCGAAATCTCGTGGCAAAGGGACTGCCATCACTTCTAGGAAAAAATGATATTCTTCCAACATAATAGATTGTTGTCTACTACTTTTTTTAGACATAGCCTTAGTTATTTTGCGACCCATCATGTCCTCTAATCACTGTTACAAGCTTAACACTGGTGTCTCAACTAGCGTAGGTATCCATGACGGTTGCCCCTCAATCTAGATTTGGGCCAGATGACAATGAATTGAAGTGGGGTGTGAAAGATGGAGCCAACGAAACTGGAGCCAGCGATGGAGCTGCTGTTGGCGGTGTTTCTGTCGCTGGAAAGTTAGGAGCCTGGGATGGAGTCCTTGGCAGTGAGGCCCTATAGGTGGAGGGTTAGGACCTTGGGACGGAATATTCAGCAGTGAAAGTTCTACCGGTGGAGGGCTAAGACCTTGTGGTGACTGAGAAATTGTAGCGTTCCGATCTTGGAGTAGAGCCGTGAAGGCCGCCACCTGAATTTGCAGTACCGTAAGTTGAGCGACAGAAGCAAATTCTTGTTGTGGGTGATTAGTGGCGGCGTTAGACTCGGTGTCTGCATCCTCGACAGGGGCTAGGGGGTAGTTGCATTCTTAGTTCTTCTAGTTCGAGCCATGACTTCTTGTGTGGTTTTCCACAAACGGTGCCAATTGATGATTAAATATTTTCTCCTCCTCTTTGGCCGCGACGCAAGCGATGGTGAAACCCTACAAAAGGTGGCGGGGCTTCTTTCCTCTGTTTCCACTCTGGCGTGATAATCAGTATGTGATTAACTCAAATATGCAGAATAACAATATTAAGTATGTATGTTCTATTTTTACCTAGAGGGTTGGACTCTATTTATAGGGATGACCTACAGTTATGGCCTTCAATGGTCATTTATGAGGGTGCCTCTTCATCTCTCTCACTATTAGGAGTTAATGAGAGATGTTTCGTCTTCTAATTACTGGCGTTTTATCTTCCCAATTGCCGATGGTAACTGTCATTCTATGGGTCGCCTGTCTGGCTAACCTAATGGTAGCTGGGTTATTATTGTCTATTTGTCAGAGGTGTGCCTATAAGACCAGCGATGTGGGCAGGCCGACGAGGCGAGCGAACACTTGAGGAAGGCGTCCCAAGGAGTGCATCCATCATCCACCAAAGTGTCATCATATTTATCATCATAGTAGAATCTAGATATTCTTAACTGAGCGAGTGTCGAATTATTGCAAACCCCAAATTGAAATGATGATGCTCTATATTTGTAACATGACACTTGATAATAAATATTTTTCTCTTCCTTCGAGCACGGTGGCGACAGTGGTGGACACCCGCAAAATGTGGCGGGACTTCTTTCCCTTATGGCCATTCCAGTTTGATAATCAGTATATGATTAAAATAGATGTGTAGAATAGCAATGCATAGTGTATGAGAGTTGGTTTTTTTACATTGGGGGGTTGGCCTCTATTTATATGGGTATCCTGCAGTTATAGCCTTTAATGGCCCTTAATGGCATGTGTCCCTTCATCTCCCTCATTATTAGAAGTTAATGAGAAATGTTACATCTTCCTAATTGTCGGTGGTGACTATCAATCTTTAGGTCGCCTGTCTGGCTAACCTAGCGACAGTTGGGTTTTTGTTGTCTATCTGTAGGAGGTGAGCTTATGAGACCAACGAGGCGGGCAAACCGATAAGGCGAGTGAACTATTCAAGAAGGCGTCCCAAGTAGTGCAACTATCATCTACCAAGATATGATCATATATATATAGCAGCTGCCATTATTTCTATTATCATAGCAGCTGTCATCGTAACATATAGTAGCTGTCATTATTATATTATCATTAGTCTCTCTACTTTTCATAGATTGTCGTCAATGAGAAGTAGAAATAATATACCTCACTTGTTCATTTCTAATTTTTTCAGACAAAGGCTCATCGCCTTGATGTTTAAACAGAGGCTCATCACCTTGTTTTCCAAACAGATGCTCATTGCCTTGATTTTTGAACATGGGTGAATCGCCTTATTTTTCAGACAGAGGCTCATCACCTTGATTTTTAAACAAAGGCTCATCGCCTTGATTTTTAAACAAAGGCTCATCGCCTTGTTTTTAGACAGTGGCTCATCACTTTGATTTTTGAACAGATGATCATCGCCTTGTTTTTCAATTTCATTACCTTGATTTATAAATAGTGGCTCATCACCTTGTTTTTTTTTTTTTAGACTGCTCGCCTCGATTTTTTTTTTTTAAGGCTTGGTACCTTATTTGATTGTTGTAGTAGTTGAGAATGTTTTTGTCGCAGGTCAGGTCCAATAGGTGCACTAGGACTTTCCAGCTAGCCTGATCCTTCATTGGTACCCTCCTCATTTATCCGCCTTGGATGGTTCATTTTGTGCTTGCCTTTATCATCTCGAGGTTCAGGCTCGTCCCGAATCTTTCTTTTGTTAGACTCAGGTTCATTTCAATCTTTCATGCTTTTGGTAATAAAATACTCAGCATCCACATACTTATCCCCTCTCCTTAGTAACTCATGCATCATATCCAGTGGGTTTTTAGAGAGTGACATCTTGAAAGGGCGACTTCGAGTTCCACCCATCATGGCAATGACTACAGCAAACATCTGCAGATCTTTGATTCCCAGTGTGGTCCTATTGAATCGGGCAATGAAATCTTTCAACAGCTTGTCTTTGTCCTGGGTCAATTGCATTAGTCTAATAGCTGTCTTCTTATTGTTACATATTTCCAATCGTCGATGGTGACTATCAGTCTTTGGGTTGCTTGTCTGGCTAACCTAACGACAGTTGGATTTTTGCTGTCTATCTGTAGGAGGCGAGCTTATGAGACCAACGAGATGGGCAGACCGATGAGACGTGCGAACTATTCAAGAAGGCGTCCCAAGGAGTGCAACTATCATCCACCAAAATATGATCATTTCTATATAGCAGCTATCCTTGTTTCTATTTATCATAGTAGTTGTCATCGTAACATATAGCAACTGTCATTATTTCTATTATCATAAGCACCTTTACTTTTCATAGACTGCCGTTAATGGGAAGTAAAAATAATCTACCGCACATGCTCCTCTCTAATTTTTTTCAAACAGAGGCTCATCGTCTTGATTTTTAAACAGATGCTCATCATCTTGATTTTTGAACAGAGGTGAATCGTAAGATATAGCAGCTGTCATTATTTGTATTATTATTTTTTCTTTTATGTTTGTTTTAATCATAAATAAATAAAGGGTATAATCATCTTTTCAAATAATATAAAATTGACTTTTTAATTGTTCAATGGAAAAATGTTAGTTTGAAACCCAAGTATTACAAACTTGAGAGATTGAAAATGTAGATGTCGAAAATTAAAAGTTAGGAATCTCCATCTTATTTTCCCATTTTTTAAAGAATGAATTCGTAAAGGATCAATGATTTTCTGCTTTTCATAGTTATATGTGTCACAATCTTTATTCATGTATTTATCCACAATTTTAATGTTGTCAAGATTGAAATCCGCAAGGAACACTCAAAAGTTTCAATTGAAGTTTGTGAAAATCATATTTCTATTGGTTTGATTCCATGGGGGCAGATTACTGAATTGAAACAAAATTCGAAAATTAAAGTCATTAATAATTCTTTGATGCAGCAGTAGGAACGTGCCACCGGAAGCACAAAATCAAAATGGCAAATCCAACTGAAATAATACCTGATTTAAGATACTTTCAAAAGCTTCTAAAACAATTTCTTTATTACTTCGATGATCTGAAGAGGAGAGCGGAGAACTCTTCTCCGATTTATCCTTCAACGTGAGAGTTAAAAGTTGAAGGAGAAAATGACAATATGAAGAGAGAAACGTGCAAAGTATTATGAAATTTTGTGATATCCTTTACCTGGCTCACACTTTGAGGTATTTATAGGTGAGCAATTTCTCTCTCACGCGCTTGTCAATTACCTCCCGTCTGCTTGGCAGTTAGTGTCCACGTGCTAGCGATTTTTGTTCGAACGCGGGTCGTCTGTCTATCATGTGAAATTTCTAATGGATCTTCAATAGATGTCAATCGGCCAACTATCCACTTTAGTAGTCGGTCGACTGTCACCTACGTATTGCGCTCACTGAATCTACTTTAACTTGAGTCTGGTCTATTCTTAGTATAACATCATTAGACCCACTACTTCTTGACGATTCTCATCCTTAAGAGGTAGCGAAATTTTCTATCTTTCCCTCAATATTTCAATGACTGTAAAAAAAAAAATTATATTTATTTTATTTTTCGAGATAATCTTGACTTGATGTATCTCTTATCTTTATCTTTTTCCATTATTATGACGAACTTGAATCTTGTTAGGAATTCAACTTATTCCAAACCCTAGTGTCTCTCCCTTTTCCTTGGGCATTTGAGGTAAACCTTCAATCATCCATACTTGTTCTCTCTCTCTCTCTCTCTCTCTCTCTCTCTCTCTCTCTCTCTCTCTCTTTTTTTATGTCAAGAATTATAAGTTCTTCCGATAGTCAAAAGAATGTTTCACCGTCTTCAAATTTTTTGTGCGAGTCAGGGTCCATCTTGAGTGTTTCTATATCTAGTGGGTCGACCCAAACTCTAGAGGCTCGACCTACTTCATCATGGCAATCGATCGACTATCCCTTTGGAGGTAGTCGGCCGGCTGTCCTCAAGCTGTCCCCTTGGAAGCAGTCAATCGGCTGCCCCATTGGGAGAGGTCGGATGTCACTTCGGGAGTAGTCGACCGACCGCTTCCAAATGGGTGATCAACTGCTCCTTTAGAGTTGTCGATAGTCCCCATTTGATTGGGACAGTCGGCAGCCATTCTTGGGAAGAAGGTAGTCAACACGTCCCTATGCATAGTCTTTCATTTTCCGAAGGTCATGAACCTTGCTCCACTAGAGTTCGAGTTGGGTCCTCTAGGCATGCTCATAAAAAATGTTGAGATTGAGAGATGCCCGCCTTGGTAACGTGGTAACACATGAAATTCCCAAAGAATGTAAACTTTATAATTTATAAAAGAAATTGAACAAGATGTTTGATAAATTCATCGACTAAGTGCATAGAGCTCTTCATTTAACCAAGCAACTTCCTAGGTTAGACCCTCGTAAGATAGCCATGTATAAGGATAGCATCAATGGGGGTTTAAGGTTTCCACTCAATCCCCTATTTGTCTCTATTTTTAATAATTTTCACTTTATTCTTAGTTAATTGAGTCCCACTGCTTGGAGACTTGCTTTATACTTTCTCTACTTGTGTCTATCTAAACACATAGAGCCTAGCGTTACCTTTTTAAGCGTGTCTTCGAGTTGCATCACCTACCACAATGTAACGCCTATGTCTACCTTACTTCGAAAATTAACATGCAAGTACCTCGCTATAGAAATTCTAACTACGGGTGGAAGTCTCGATTTTTTTTTGTTCGACCTGCCAAAGGCCAATTTTCCTTTACTACTAATTGGAGACACCCCCAAGTTCGCTTGTTCAACAGCCCTTTTGAAGTGACCCCTCTTCTGGAAAGCCAAGTTAAAATATTGAGAGTCTAGCCCTTCTACTTTTAGGCTAAGCGATGTGTTAAAAGAGGAAAATATGTTATCTGTGTGGTTATTTAAGCCACTGGTAGCTTTTGTGCTCATAGTTTGCCTTGACACTTTTGCTTGTTTTTTTCCTTTTTTTGTATAATAATTTTAATGAACTTTGTTTTCACACAGACATAAAATTCAGTGTGGCAGGCGTGCTTAGCTCTCTGCCCCTTGCTACCGACGACGAGGGGCCTTATTCTCCCAGGCAAGCCAAGAGAAGAAAAACCGCGATCAAAGTAAAAGGAAATGTAGGCAACAAAAATACCTTTATGTCTGATGATGGGCCCATAGAGGACATCTACATTGATTTACCTAGGGACACTGACCCGATGCAGATGGATGGCGACCAGACTATTGGGGATTCTCTAGTTCCCAACCTCCACTTTCTGTCTGCTCATGCTAGGCGAGACGTCGAGGTCATGCGGAGCTGTATTTTTTCACATATTTATGAGGGTCTATCCAATAGGAGGATTGATGATATCGAAAAGGTTTTGGCAGTCTACAACAAAAAGGTAAGTGATTCTTATGTTTTCTTTTCCTTCTTTTAATTTCGATTCGTGGTTTGTTTAACTATGTATGCTTTGATTTATGTCTGCCAATTTTGACCCTTCAGGATTACCTCGTTAGAGCCATCCAACTCTTGGTTATTAACCTGAAAGTTGTTGAGGATAAAAAATCAAAAGAAGTAAATCACTTGGAAAATAGAATTTCTAGTTTGAAGAAGTGTTGTGAGAGGTTTCAGAGGCTCGAGTCAAGGAATGAGAGAAGGAAATTGATAACCTTTGATCCACTCCTGCCCGTGCTCAGCACGATGCTGTGGAGACCTATAAGACTTCCTCAGAATACAAGCACGATTTGTATGCATATGGAGATAAGTTTATGAGTGCTTCTATTGCATTGACCAAAGAATGGCTAGCAGACGAGTACCCGGCCGTCAACACCCTAGGTTTCGATTGTTTCTTAGCTCAGCGAAGAGAGTTGGAGCAAGCCACAGAGCATGGTGGAGCGAATTATCAGGCAGACAATCCTCTTCAAGATGAGGACGATGCTTCTTGGCTCGAGTGACTTTGCATGTTACTATCTTTTTTTAAGTTTATTTTTTGTTTAGACAAACTTTGAGTCGGTTGACAAATATTTTCTCTCTCTAGCCCAGGATGTGGGCTAGCTTTATCTTTAGTAGCTTGACTTTGGTGTTTCTCTTTAGCACGCACTTCTAGCGATATAGCCCCTAGTAATGTTTGAACGACTTCATTTTGCTCTTATATGTTTGTGCCAGGGTTCAATCAACATTTTGTCTATCTTGTCTTTTGGCAATCAAATTTTGTAACGAGTAGATTAGATTAAATTGTCATTTCTCTAACAATAATTGACTGCTTTAATTAATCGACCATTTCGTAACATTGAAGGAAACACAGACGATCGCAATATGCAACGTAGTACAGTCAACTACCTGTCATGCAATGCATGAGGCAGTCGATTGCCTCAAGTTGACTATCGAAATAGGCCATCGACTGATGTGAATACATTGTATATGTGGTTTCGCTTTGTTGACTAACACTGAATGACTTATTGGTTTATCAATTTCGAAGTTCATAACCAAATTTATTGGCATTCTTCTTTGCTACTCATCTTTGGGTTGATTTTACATTTGTTATCCACTTTGTCATTTTTTCGACATACCACCCGAGTTGGAGGAAGATTTAGAGACTAAACCAAATTTTGATTTTATTGCTCATCACCAAGCTCTTTGGGTGATTTTGGAGTTGCAGACCACTTTGTGATTTTTTCAGCGTACCACCCGAGCTATAAGGTGATTTAGAGACTTAACCAAATTTTGGTTTATTGCTCACCGCCAAGCTCTTTGGGTGATTTTGGAGTTGTAGACCACTTTGTAGTTTTTTCGGCGTACTACCCGAGCTGTAAGGTGATTTAGAGTCTTAACCAAATTTTAATTTTATTGATACTAACAAGGTCTTTGGGTGATTTTGGAGTTGTAGACCACTTTATGTCTTTGGAGAGTTCAGAGCCAACGATTAGCGTGAAAAGTCTTTATAATTGTAGATCAAGGCGATTTGTTTATACAAAGCTTGCCCAAAATAAGGACTCAGTAGGCACACCTGGACGTCCCAGTTAGGCTGGCCCTTCTTTAGCACCCTCATTATTTGCCACTGCCTATGCTTTTCATTAAACATTTCTAAGGACTACAAAGTGCCGAAGTAGACGGCATTACAATTAAAGAAAAAAAAGAAACGAATAAAACATGTCTAGAAACTAGAAAGCACCGGTGTCCTTTATGAGGACTAGCAGTCAGCATTACTTTGAAAAAAGACAACAAGAGTTCTAAAACAATATTTACAAAGAAAGCAGTAAAAGTCCTAAATATATATACAAAGTTAAATGTCAACTTCTTCCTATTGAGTCCACATTTACTAATAGTATTTTTTAAGATGTTCGGCGTTCCATAGTCTGCTCAGCGGCTTCCATTTTAGATCTTTAAGACTGTAGGCTCTCTTTCCTACACTCTTGATCACTTCGTATGGTCCTTCCCAATTTGGCCCAAGCATGGATGGTGGATGCCCAGGCGCTGCTGCATTCATGAGCACGAGATCGCTTGACTAGAACACTTTATCTTCATTCGTCGGTTGAAATATTATGCAGCTTTCTACTTGTAAGTTGTCATTTTGATCGATGATCTCTCTCTGACCCCTTCGAACAGGTCGAGTTCAGAGCATGCTGTTACTAGGTCAAGCTTCTTGACATTCAGCCTACCAGTCTTGCCTAAGATTTCCACCGGTACCACTACTTCCATCCCAAAAGACCATTTGAAAGGCATTTCATGTCGGCTCTCTAGGAGTTGTATGGTACGCCCACAATCTCTTTTCTTTTTCCAGTCTTGTTTTCAGATCCCAAAGTATTGTTCGATTCATTACTTCAGCCTACCCATTCGATTATGGGTATGCTATCGAAGTCAATCGGTGATTGATGTTGTAACTTCTACAAAAAGCTCCAAAACTATGGTTAGTTACGATCACTCTAGGTATCCCAAATCTGCAAAATATGTATTTCCACACAAAACCCTAAATTTTAGCTGTGGTAATCGTTGCTAAAGGCTCCACTTCTACCAATTTGGTGAAGTAGTCAATGGAGACTAGTAGAAACTTTCTTTGACCCTTGGCTACAAAAAATGGTCCGCTCAAGCATGCGAAGAAAGCTTTTCGAGCTTCTCTTATATTATTTATAGAAAGGTTTGTAGAAAAGGGCTTATTTAAGTTCCGCTTGCTTCTTTTCATTTTGATAGGAGTATGTGCTTGCTGCTAGCTCGGCATGTATTTTCGAACAACACCTATTTGGCCTCAGTAGGTCGCAAATATTTCAAATAAGGCATAGTGAAGCCTCGTTTATATAATTGTCCATCGATTATAGTGAACATAGGGCTCTAATCCTTATCCTTTTTGCCTCGATCGGGTCTTTTGGTAGTGTGTCCCTTATAAGATAACTTATTATTGGATCAACCCAACTTGCTTCAAATTCAATGTCTGCAATCTCTATCATATTTAAGATGCTAGGCTGCCTCATGGTCTGCACACTCGTCGTGCTAGGCGAATTTCTCGAATTTATCGACGCTAATTTGGATAGTGCATCTGCTCGAGAATTATCTTTTCTCGAGACTTTGGTTATCTTGAAGTTGGAGAATTTTCTTTGTAAGTCTCTCACTTTCATTAAGTAGGCGGCCATTTTATTGTCTTTTACTTCAAACTCGTCGATTATTTCTCTCACTATTAACTATGAGTCACTGTAGATTTCAACTGACGACACCCATAGTCTGACCGCCAGATTTAGCCCTATGATCACTGCATCATACTCGACGCCATTGTTTGTCGCTAAGAACTAAAAGTGAGGAGAGTATTCTAGCTCTTCAAACTCCGGCCCTATCAGATGATTCCCACACGAGATCCTTCACTATATGACGAACCATCCATAAAAAATTTCTAGTTTACTTCATCGCCCTCGAGTATGCTCGGAGGCATGGTATGTTCTGCAATGAAGTCTATCAATACTTGTGCCTTGATGTTTGTTTTTGGCTTAAACTCGAAGTCGAATTCGGTTAGCTCCACTACCCATTTGAACGTCATTCCCGACGTCTCTGAACGATGGATGATATGCTTGATAGGTTGATTGGTCATGACTTGCACGATATGAGATTGAAAATATGGTCTCGACTTTCTGACTGCCCCTATCAGAGCAAATACTATCTGTTTCGCTAAGATCTAGAGGGTCTTTGCTCTGTTTAACACCTGACTTATATACTAAATTTGTCTATGAACTTTTACGAACTCTTTTACCAACACTGTACTGACGGCATGGGTGACACTGCCAAGTACAAACATAACACATCTCCAGGGTGAGGTCGAGTTAGGACCGGAGCTTGCTACATTGAATGCTTTAATAGTTCAAGTGACTGTTCGCGTTCTCTAGTCCACTCAAAGTTGCTTGAACCCCCAGTTGCCTTAAAAAAGTGGTAGAATTTGTGCTGCCCTACTCATAAATCGATTTAGAGCGGCTACCCATCCGTTCAACCTTTGTACTGCATATTTTTTTAACAAATAGTATCTGTGTTAACAATACAAACAGTGATTCGTGAATAGTACTTTTTCACATAATTGCTTCAAATTTTACACGTGATAAATAATACGATCTAGGATAGAATAAGTTCTGATACCAAACTGACGTACAACGTAACAAAAAATAGAAATATGGAAGAGAAATTGAAGAAAAGAGAGAGAATAGAGAAGAATTAGGGAGAAGAAATAATCAATATTTAATCATTAATAATAGTTTTTCTTACATATAAAATCCTAGGTCATATTTATAAGATAAAGAACTTAAATCTAAAATAACTTCTAATAAAATAACAATTATTAAAATGATAAAATCCTATTTAATAAAGCTATTTCATAAAGTTAGTTCATTCATATTCAAATTCTATCTAATAAAGCTAGTTCAATTTTATTGAAATCTAACTATATTTTCAATTCTCATATTCTTCGATATCTTCAATCTTTTCCTTATTCTCCATCATTCTCCTCTGCTGAGAGAACTCAACTCTGGCGAGTTAGATTGCAAAAATCTGGCCACAGAGATCAATCTTTCCTTTCAACCAAACACTGAAGCCACTCCCGATCACTTTACATATATAGATCCTCTATATCATCTACAAGGACATCAGTTTGCATAGAAAAAATGGAAAAAGTGTGAGGAAATGGAATATTCTCTTTAGTAACAAATATCCACCATTTTTTTTCAGATTTAATAGTTCTTTGTTGCCATCACTATATAAGATCATATGCTTATTTTGAATGGAATCAAAAGAATCAACGACTCCTTTATAAAAGATGTAATCTGGTGGCCACCAAACTTGACCCTTTGAGTCAACCATATTCTCATTACACTCTACAATCTTACTTTTAGATATATTGGATGGAGAAAGCTAAATCCATGTCTCTTTTACCTTGTCCAAGGGTTTGTTTCCTTTTGAGAATCTGCACGAGTCAAAATTTCTCCTTTTTCAATCTCTTTAACTTCATTACTCACAATTGACTTGGCTGACATTTTATCATTGGAGTTTTCTTCTTCAATTCTTATCCCTTCATTAACATCTTTAGTTTCCTGAGTTACCAAAGTTAGATCTGGGAAGGCACTAGCTGACTTTATCTCAGCAACCAACTCGTCTCCATATATAATGTTGATATTATGATCAACAATACCATTAGTCCAGTTGCAGACAAAAGAGACAACTACACTATAATAATCCATACAAACCCCTAAAGATTTTATGATTTGTGTAAGGTTTGAGCTTAACTGCGCACTTTTCAAATACTCTCTCCACCAAATGTATTGTAACAACCTCGAGACTATTCTTTTTCACACTAACCAAAATGAAGGTAAGTAATTCTCGAGAGAGATTGCGCTTTCTTCCAATATAAAAGTCATAATTGTCTCCATGGATATGAAATTTTTCTTTGGATGATAATCTCTTAAGGCCTTAAGAAAATGTTGGAACATGTCAATTAACATTTGTTCACATTCTAGATCCAACATAATGACACAATACCTCACGTTGGCCATAGTTTCAAGTATCATAGCCAATTTAGAATACAATATGCTCGCTTTGTCAGAGAAAAGTGCAAATGATGATACAATCAATTAAAAGATATCCTTCATTTTCTCATCACCATATGGGGCATCGGTGCACCAATTCTGATTATTTTACTTATGCAAGAAGCTACTATTAATTTTATAGCAACATTTGAATGCTTTAAAAGCTCATCTGCAACCAATGCCTTTATTAGTGGAGAAAGAGTCGTGAGCATGGATATGGCAGGTGATTGTTCCACTTTTGAGAGAAAATCTTTAATGTGTTCAAGCAAAGATAGGAGTTCATCAAGAGACCGCAGAGGCTGAAGAAGCTTTTTCCCATTTCCTCGGAAAAAAGAGCATATTTTGAATTATGGCCTCTCTTTTTTTCTTTTGATCTGCAATCAACTATTCTTCCAACTTTTTATAGGCATGCCACAACATTTTGGCGACTACACTTTATCAGATCATTATTTGGACAATTTTGGACGGGGGAAATGGCAAAAATTAAAATTAAAATTAAAATTTTTTAAATCCTAGAATAGTAACCAAATCCACACACTAACAATCTTAGGACAAAGTGCAAAAATTCACTTGTGATCTCCTTATTTTTTTCAAAGCTAACAACACGAAACAAAAATCAATATAAATCAACCTGCTTCTTCACTCTCTTTTTTCAACTAAGTGAACAAGAATTATATAAAAAAAATTCGCTACTTTTTTTTCCGTGTATAATAACCCCACACGTGAACATTATTTCATCTTCAGCAATTATGAACAAAAAAAATGTTTGAGTATTTTTTTTTGGTCTAAAAACAACGAACTAGAGCAAACTTAACTACAAATAACTAATGCGGGAACAATACCGTTGATTTTTTTTATGAACAGTACCCACGTCAGCAGTACAAACAGTGATTTGTTAACAGTACTTTTCCACAAAATTGCTTCAAATTTTACACATGATGAACAGTACGGTTTGAAAAAAGAATAAGCTCTGATACCAAACTGACATAGAATATAACAAGAAATAGAAATATGGAAGAGAAAGGGAAGAAAAGAGAGAATAGAGAAGAATTAAATGGAAGAAATAATCAATCTTTAATCATTAATAATAGTTTTTCTTACATACGAAATCATAGGTCCTATTTATAAAGTAAAGAACTTAAATCTAAAATAACTTCTAATAAAATAACAACCATTAAAATGATAAAATTCCATCTAATAAAACTAACTCATAAAGCTAGTTCAATCCATTCAAATTCTATTTAATAAAACTATATAATAAATCTAGTTCAATCCTATTGAAATCCAACTATATCTTCAATTCTCATCTTCTTCGATATCTTCAATTCTTATCCTTATTCTTCATCACCCGTACTCCTAAAACACTGAATGCCGAAGTGTTGATCACATTGTAATCTTAATCTTTAATGACTCAAATACAGCGAGTCACATATATAAATTCATTATTCACTCAGAATTAAGATAAGATAAAGATAAGTTATGATCTAATAAAATTTTATTTAATTCAACAGTTCTTAAGCTAAATTAAGTTACACTTGGGTCCAATGTATGTCATATGCACTAGTATCTCCACCTAGAAGTCACCGCTTCCATGGATAACATAAATTATTCACTCGATCATTGCAAGATGGACAGTAATGTGACTTTACAGAATAAAGTGCCAAGTTGTCATGGACTAATATTTTAAGGTATGCATTGTAAGTTATATATTTCAGGCCACTAACCCTAACATTACTACTGTTATGTTAATTTATGAACATTTCATATTATTTTGGCTGTTGCAGCTACTAAATGTCTTTTAGTAGTAGATACTTTTCTATTTCCTAGATTTGTTTGATAAATGATTTTTAAATGTAATAGACTTATTTGCAGCTGATGCATTGTACATTTTTATGTTTTCCTTGTTACATTCAATTATGTGGTTCCTTTTTAATAGTTCACGGGCAAATACAACAGCAAAGGAAAATCAAAGCCTTACTCCTAGTAAATTTGTAGTCAGCTGCGTGAAGTCTATTTTGCAACTACATTCGATCCATTTGTGTGTCTGAGAGGAAAGATCGTGTAGGTCAAAATTCAACTTGTTCAGAGTTCTAGCCTTTGTTTTGCTGAATGTAACCCATGCTGCCCTTTAGAGGAGAAACTTGCAAGAATATGAAGAATGTGAATGATGCTTGTTCAAAACTCATATTGATGAGAATGCCGTACAGAACCCATTCACATATCAAAAGCATTTGGGTCTATGTGATTGAATACGCCTCTTGAAATTTATAATTACATCTGGAAAAAAAAAGGAACTGGAATATCATTTTGATATCTCATGTCCATCTTAAAGTTGTAATGAAGCCTAGCTCAATATCAGTGTCAAGAGTATTATTTTGAACTATGTGACCTTCCTTTTAGCTTCAACATGTCCTCTTACGGGCAGGCTAAACTCATTTTTATCAAAGGTCTTATACATGCACAATTTTCATTAATAGATGGCAGCGAGACTTTCCTACACAATCTCTATCCCTCAACTAATACTATGTTGAACCATTCATCTAAAAACTTAAGTTAAATATATAGGAGACACGTTTTTTTATTTAAATTTAATCTTCAACATAGAATATTCTAATCATAAACCTGTTCCTAGGTACCATCGTATGATATCCGTGCAGGCATTAGATTACTGCCATTCATAAGGGATAATGCATAGAGATGTCAAGCATCATAGTCAGGGATGGATGGAGAGAGAGAGGGGTTACACTGTGCTTCAGCCAGTGCAGCCTTGGCCCAAATGATATTTTTTTGAGTAGTTTTTTTTGTTTTGGTTTTGAACAATAGTTCGGCCCAAATAAAAAATAGTCCACTTTTAAGTGCACTAAATTAAAATTTAAATTATTTACACATTAAAATCCATCTCATCCCAAACAAAAAAAATAGCCCACTTAAAAAGTGAGCCAAATTAAAATTTAAATCATTTACACATTAAAATCCATCCCATCCCAAACAAAAAAATAGCCCACTTCTTAAATGGCGAATTCCAAAAGAGCCAAACCCAATTGGATTTATTTTATTTTTTATCTTTTTTTTTTTTTTTTATTTCATAATCTATAAATTATAATTTTATATGGTTTTTGATTTGTTGTTGAATAATGAATAATGATGTTTACTTGATTTTGAGAAATTATTTCAAATTTCAATAAGTAGAAAAAGGAAAAAAAAAAGTGCTTAGTATCCTGGATTCGCCCCGGCTCATAATGTTATGATTGATCATGAACTACGTAAACTCCAACTAATTGATTGTGGTTTAGCCGAATTTTGTCATCTTGGTAAATAATACAATGTCTAAGTGGCTTCAGATTTTGTTTAATTGATTAGAATTATAATTCCATCCATTTGTTTATTCTCTTCTCATCTATGCCCATGTTAGACATTTCATTTTCTTTGCTGATGATAAAGAGTTCAGCTAAATTGCTTGTTCAATTCTCATTTGGTGACTTTTTCTCTTTTTAACTATAACTCAGATACTTTAAAAGGATACGAACTACTAGTGGACTTGCAAAACTACAATTATTCCCTAGACATGTGAAGCCTTGGCTGTGTGTTTGCTGGAATGGTGAGAGCTGTACTCGTAAGATACTTAAATATTTAGTTGAATGTTGTTGCTGTACGAGCTTTCGTTTTCTTTTGATCATCAGATTTTCCGGAATGAGCCATTTTTCTATTGTTATGGCAACCATGATCAGCTTTTCAAAATTGCCAAGGTAATTTTGAGTATGGCATCGGCCATCCTAAATTGAGAAGTGTATTAAACTTGCTGTAACTTGTTGAAATAATGTGCTCATTGGTGTCTTAAAAAGATTGATTGAAGAGAAGTCATTTTCTTTAAAGTTATCGTAACATGTTATCTCCAAAGGGCTTTGCAAAAGGAGTCAAGATCTGCTATTCCAATTGTATGTCCCATTGGCTGTCCCACCAATTTCACAAATGATCTCAACGAATGAATGAATTGTTTATTCCATGGAGATGTACTTGAGCTCATTTGCTTGATACGAACATCGCCCTTGAGCTTTTGATCTCTATAATGAGTTTTGAGACGTTTGAACTTTGTTAAGGATGTCTTGAACTCCTTTCAGCTCGAAAAATATTATGTTCTGTTCTTGTCGTCAAAGCACTCTAATCTTATGTAAGATTCATAATATAAACTGCTTAGGAGTTTTGGAGTACCGATTATAAGGGTTTTTTTTAAAGTGCTGGTTATGAGAGTTTATGAGGGTCCGGTTTTTGGTGGTTTTAGTAATGGTTTTTAAAAGGGATTTTTTCAAGAATGAGCTACTTTTTGGAAATAATTCCAAAAATATTGTTTTGGTAATATATTTATTATAATTACAAATATTATTATATTAATTAGATGCTGTAATTAACAACTGTAACTGTAACCTAGAAAAAGGAGAAATTTCGGTTATTCCATTCAATTAGAAATCTAATTGATTCTTGGCCAAAATAGAAAATAAAATTTTAGAAAATTCTCGACGAAGATGAGTACGAAAGCGAAGAATACCATTCTGTGAATAACATCATTCCGCGAAGAACATCAATACATGAAAAGTTTCCGTCCGTGAAGAATAATAACGTCTGTGATAAGAAAAATAACATAAGATTAGTTATTGTAACAATTTTATGAAATTATCTGTGAAAAATTTCTCTCAGTTGATCAATCTGTAAATATACATTTGCGTATATTACATTTTTGTATATTAAATTTACACATGTTACATTTACATGTGTGTAACATATTATTTTGTGTTATTATCACTCTGAAATGAAAATGTTACAAAAAATTCCCAGAATTCGTGATATTTTATGTTTATGATGCATTGAGAACATTTCCAAATGATACATTATATTTCTAATATGATTTTGTAACATTTGGAAATTTTTGGTTTGCACAAATGTTTATTACATTTAGATAATTTGCGTATATTACAAATGCCTATGTTACATTTCCATATGTTACAATCGCCTATGTTACATTTGTGTATATTACATTTTTCGTATGTTACATTTGTTTGTTTATAACATATTATTTTATGTTATTGTAACTCAATTTTTAATTTTTAATTTTTTTTATCACAATCTGTAGCTTAAGTAATAATTCACTTTATGTTACATTGGATGCCTATGTTACATTTCCCTATGTCATTTGTGTATGTTACATTTTTTGTATGTTACATTTGCGTGTTTGTAACATACTATTTTATGTTATTATAACTCAATTTTTTATTTTTTATTTTTTGATCACAATATGTACCTTAAGTAATATTTCACGTTATGTTATATTGGATTTTGTAACATGTACTCTTTGTGTTTGTGTTTGTGTTTGTGTTTGATAATATGGATTTACGTTTGTTGCAAAAGATGTAACATTTCAATCTTTTTCGATTTTTTAAAAATATTACATATCATTAATGTAACGGATTGATGTTGCCCGTTAATGGTTTCAAAGTACGTTACATTTGCATTTGTTGTTTATTTGCAGGAATGGATACTATAAACATTCTCATTGACAATAATGGTGAAACAGTCAGAATTTTGGTACCACATGACTATAGCTATGTCCAACTGATCGACATGGTAATCTCTGTATTCAATTATGATCTAAATAAAATTGTAATAGCATTACATTATGATGTGGGTGGTGGATTGGCTCCGATATGAATAGCAAATGATAATGCAGTGTTGTTCTATTTGAGGTTAAAAGGTAAGGAATAGTTGTTAACTACTTACCTGCTTCGAGTTACTGTTACAAATCCATTGGATAGTATTATCTCAATTGAAAGTTTGAATATTACTGGAGATGGAATTGATTTGGAACATATTTCTAATAGTAGTATCATTAGTGGTAATACATTTGCTTGTTGTGATTACCAAACGATCCCAGATGTGGTAGAAAATGAATTTGACGTTGACAACTGTGTAAGTGAACGTCATGATTTTGACGGAATTGATACCAGTATGATTTTTAAGGATAAAAATGTTCTCAAGAAAAAAAAAATTTGTTATATGCCATTCAAAACAATTACCAGTACATTGTGTATAGATCTGACAAAAAGGAATATGTTCTCAAGTCCAAAGATGAGAACTGCATATGGCAATTTAGAGCTTCTAAAATGGGTGAAACAGAGATGTTTAAGATAAGGTACATCAGATATGATCATACTTATTCGATGGATATAATTATGGAGGATCATAGACAGGCAACGAGTTCACTATTTGGAGATTGCATAAAACACAAGTACAAGAATGTCAAAACTATTTACACTCCAAGAGATATAATAAATGATGCGTCAAAAATATACGGCGTAACATTGAGTTATGGAAAGGCTTGGAGGGCACGCGAGTATGCCTTAGGAAAGATATTAGGAGATCTAGAGAAATCGTACAGTCACATCCCATCTTATTTGTACATGTTGAGGGAGAAGAATACATGTACATTTACGCGTGTTGAGACAAATACGGACAATACTTACAAATATTTGTTCATGGCGATTGGAGCTTCGTTACGAGGATGGAGACATTACAAACCTGTGGTTGTAATGGACAGAATATTCTTGACAGGACGTTACGATGGTACATTGTTAACTGCTTGCACACAGGATGCAGACTACAACATATTTGTTCTCGCTTTTGGTATTGGTGACGAGGATAATGAAAATTCGTGGGAATGGTTCTTATTAAGGTTCAAAGAGGCTTATGGAGAGAGAGAGGAAATGTGTATCATCTATGACAGGCATGGAAGCATACAAAAGGCAGTCGAACGAGTATATCCAAACATAACACAGGGTATTTGTGCGTATCATTTGTTACAAAATTTAAAGAGGAAGTTTGGAAGGTTGCGAAACACATTACAAAGCCATTTAACGTAGCCGCTGGGTCTTATACACATACTGAATTTGAGTACCAGATGAATGTATTGGACAACATACATGAGGGCATCCAACCTTATCTGGTATATCATCTTCTATTGTTGATTCGACCAATAATGTTTGTATATTTTATCATGAATTGATGTGTGTGTTACAATATATTTTACAGAAGGATAAAGTCGGCTATTGTAGGTGGTCGAGAACTTATATGTCAACTAACAGGTACACTACGATGACGTCAAATATTGTGGAGTCCGTAAACGCAGTAACAAAATCGATAAAGAATTATCCAATTGTGACTATGCTAGAAAGCTTGAGGAACATATTGCAAGAATAGTTTTACAAGAATAGGAATAAGGCACACTCCATATTTACACGACTTTCAACAAAAAATGAGAATTTGTTGCGTAAAAATGCGAGAAACATCCTAAAATTGAAGGTAACTACATGAATTAAATGATTATAATGGTTTGGTAAAATTGAATTGCACAAGTGTTACAGATTTTTATGTTTTGTATTTCTAACACAAGTTTCGGGTTTAAGCGACATCATATTTCAAGTTACAGACGAGAATAAACAAAATATGGTTGACATTGGAAAATACACATGCACATGCAACAAGTTTCAAGTTGACGGTATCCCGTGTCAACATGCATTATCCGTTATTGGTAGGAATGGTATGGAGACATACAAATATTGTTCTTCGTACTACACCCGGAGGCTTACATAGTAGCATACGAATGTAGCGTTATACCCCTTGGAGAAAGTGCAGGTTGGGCAATTGCTAGGAGTACAAATTCGATGATTGTATTGGCTCTAAATCCATCAAGGAAAGCAGGAAGGCCTAATGAGAGAAAGTTCAGATCAGTTTGTGAACGAAACAGTGTTATAAAGTGTAGAAGATGTGGGTGATACGGACACAACAAGAGAACATGTAAACATCTATTGGGATTGATCAACACGCATAATAATAATTGATATACTGTTAATGTGTTATGTAATTTTCTTCTTCATGGAATTGAATACATTGTCACAGGATTCATAAAGTGTTATTGTTTAGATACATTTACATAATTGATGTTTGATACAATTATTTTAAAATGGTACAAAATCAATATGATATATAACATCAGTGATACATATTAAAACTCATGATGATATCAGTTGTAACATATATGTAACGTCAGTGGTAGAGAATATCAATTCATGTAACATGTGCTGGATAAAATAACATGATATGATCTGTAACATATTCAGTGACACAAAATGTCGTTTGTAACATATGTATCAGACAGTGATACACAATAGAATTTGTAACATCTGTATTAGATCATAATATTAAAAATATTATGTTACAAATGTTACAACTGCAAAACCAACTATAAATTTCAACAAGTACGTATTTACATACATATTGGACTCTAAAACAAATGGATACAGTGTAACATCTGAATGAGATTGATATATAATAGTGAGAACAAATATAACTCATGATTCAATCATTTGTAACATATGTAACATGTGATGGTACAATAACATAATCAAAGCTGAACATATTCAGTAACATATTCATTGATACAAAATATCCATTGTAACATATGTATCAAACATTCATACACAATACCATTTGTAACAACAGCAGTAGACACTGATATTAAACAAATTCTGTTACAACTATTACAACATCCAAACCAAATCTAAACTTCAACAAGTTCCTATTAATATATACAATGTACTGTAACAGATCTATAGATATTAACTCCTACTTTGCATTCTTTTTCTTAGCAGCCTTCCTTGCTTTCTTTCTCTCTTCGACACGAAATCGAGATTTGTTTCATATCCCTCGTTACGCTTGTCCATCCCATGTTTGAACAACATTGCTGCCAAATGGGTTCTTTCAATTGAAGCTTCAAAAGGATTTGGCATTCCTTGTACATTCCCGTTCAGTATGTGTTCTGCATACTTGATGACAAAAACACCGTAATCGGTCCTAGTAAAAATAATATGTTCAGCATCAGATACGATAATAACTGCCAATGGAGGTTGTGATACAAAAAGATAATAGACGACAATGTATATACTAACCCATTTTCCCGTTGAGGTATGTTGTGTACAAGATTGATCTATAGAGGTTCGATTTATTCCACTCCGTTGACAATTGATGGATGCCATACGTCAATCCTTGCCAACAAGTGAGGGATGATACACGCAAACGATTGAACGTCAGCCATAACTTCAACGTCTCTAATAATACCAACATGAGTTGAATACATTTAAAGATGTCCAAGTCTCCAAGTATCCAATGGGCATGTTCACCCATCATAATAGGTATCAACACATGATCGACATCCGCCCACGGTCTGTTACAATACAAATATTCTCTAAGTGGATATTCAAGCATCGACACATTCCGGGCAATAGCATTGACGTCATCCTGAAAAGATGGAAATATGCCCCTAACCATGCTGCCAAAAAACGTGTCCGTAGTGGTAGCGTTGAATGTCATTTTGGGGCTATAGTTGGCCATCTTCCTTAGGTAGTAAAAACATACATCTAAGTGATGTGGAATCATGTGTATAATGATATGCAACATTAGTAAAAATTTGACATCAATCAGATTTGTTACATCTGTAACGTCAATGTTACATATTAGCATAAACATCAAAATCCATTTGTAACATCTTTACAAAACTCATATACTGAATAAAAATGTTGTAACATCATTGTAAATATAAATATGTAACACACAATCCAATATTTAACCAAATAAATCACCAAAATAGATCTGCCTCAACATCGATTTAGCGTTGCGAGACTTAGGTACAGCATCATGACCAGTACACTTCAAACCAGTTACTATACAAAACTCCTCAATTAAAAATTTCAGTATTCTGCCTGAGATATTGAACTACATTTGTTCCTTGTTTGGCTGTCTCACCTCCATTAACAGCATCTTGTGTATAAGTTGATGCTGAAAATGAATCTCGTTTACATTCAAAAAGTGTCCAAAACAAGTTGAACGAAATAACTCTTTTTAAGAATTGTTCATCTTCTGGTTGAGTGAGATGATAACGTCATGAGGAGCTGATATCATTACTCTTGCTCCAATCCTGTCATCGGGATTGATACAGAAATCACCAGCCTGAAAATTACAAGTGAACATTACATTGAACAGTATACAAAAGTATGATATACTATATTGTAACCTATGTATCAACCAATGTAACAATAATATAATAACCACTTGTGTAACATTTGTTACATCATAACATCATAATCACTTCAGTGTTATAGAACATCATATAAAAATTAATGTTACATAAAAATTATATTTATAACATCTAGATCAGTAAGTATTACATAATAACCAATTATGTAACAAGTGTTACAGAATAACCATCTCTGTAACATTTGTTACATAATGACCATCTTTGTATCATGTGTTACAGAATAACCAATATTTTAACAAAAGTAACATAATAACAAATTTTTACGTAACATAATTTGTATTACGTTTTAAAATATTAATCAGAAACATAATATGAATTAATTTTACAAAACATGCTCATCTGAACAAAACTACATAAAGAATAACTTCGATTAACAAAAAAATCATTTTCTACGGTCTAAAATACCTTTGGAATGGATGTTTTCCTTTTGAGATTTTTCTTCGATTTCTTGGTAAAATCAATTTTGTATGTCTTCATCTTCGTTGTCTCTTTCATTTTGGCATCTTTATTGGGTGAAGAGAAGGTTATTCGTCAGAGATTGAAAGCATTGGACTCCAGGATGTTTCTCCATCAAGCGACGCTCTCTTCGACCTTGTCAATTTGCGATTTGGAATCTCCATTGTTAAAACGAGATGAAAAATATTGAAATATGCAGTTCAATTTCTGATTTCGAACGAAGATTTGCAGAGATTCTGGAAAAATTTGCACATATTTGGTAATGTGAAGTTAATTCATGTTTGGAGGTTTTTCATTGTAGCGGGTACGTAAATCGAGGAGGGTTAAAGTGGTAATATGTAATTTACGGTTTAAAACCTATTTTTAATCTATTATTAACTGAATATTAAAATAATTAATTTATTTTTAAGAATGCAGTATTTTTGAAATAAATAAGCTAAGATGTTAGATTTAGAATTAATTTAATATTAGTAAATAGTAGGTGTAATATCCATTTTTTTTAAAACAATCAAACTCATGCTTAGGAATTTATCATGCAGCATTTCTAAAAGTTTTCAAAATAAAATAAAATTACATATATAATTATATATTAAAAATAGCAGGTATGTTTAAACAATATAGAGTATGTGAAAATTTAAATGTAAATATATTCAACTGTAAAAAAATTTAAAAATAATTTAATATCTCATAAAAAATTATTGTTTGGAGAGGAAGCAAAATGTGCGTTTAAAGTAAAGAAGATGAATGAAGTACGTATTTTAAGTTTGAGGTTGATTTAGAAATAATTATTTGAGGGGGTAAAATTGGAAGATAATTTCAAGAACAACAAGAAACCCATCGATTTAGACAGTTGAGAAATATACCCCAAATTACTAGTGATGGCAATGGGGCGGATCGGCTTGATCCAAATCCGTCTTGCAATAATTGTAGGAGATCCAAATTCGCCCCGCGATCTAATATTTTTCGAGGCGGATCGGGGCAGATCGGATACGGATCGGAGCGGATCAGAGCGTTGATCCGCATACTGATCCTTTTTTTTTTTCAATTGTAATTCAAAAAAACAAAATTCCAGATAGCATTCTCAGTTGGGAGAAAGAGTATGGCAATATCAATAGAACTTGTGCCACCTTTAACAAAGCAATCAATTATACAAGTTCATGAAATCTACAAACTGATCATAATTGATAAGGTAAAAAATTAAAAATGGTATTGGACATACTTGATTTGAAGCACAACTGAACCAAGCATCATAGACGGAGCCACCGTGCCAGAAGAAGCTCTTGACACTGAAAAATGGTTGCTACTCCACTTGCTCCTCCTCCTCCTTACCGCTGCTGTGTTCAGTCTTGTTGAAGGTGGAGACAATAGCTTCCTCTTTCCTGAACCCAGCTCTCGGATGATAAAATAAAAGACCCTTGACTGGAACCAATATGAAATCAAAGAAAGAAATGGAAATGGAAATCTTCAATTTGGAAATGAAAGAAATGGAAATGGAAACCTTGACGGAAAGAGTTTAGGTATAGGAATTAAGAAATTTGAAATTGCAATTTCAGTCCCAGCTCCAAATCTTTGATCTTTTATAATTTAGTTCTTTTTTTTAAATACGGGCCCGCCCCGATCTGATCCGCCCCACCCCTCCCCGTCGACACGCGGATAAAGTATTTTTGCTCCATTCGGATCGGGTATCCATCGAGTTCGGGACGAATCGGATATTTTTATCATCTCCTCAAATTACACTACACCACTTTTGAGTAGTTTTTAAATCACCCAAAACCAGTGCTACAAAAAACTAACAAACACTAGCTTTTCCAACTTCTCGTAAACTGAACCACTTAAAATCAATAATTAAAAAAAAAAAAAAAAACTCCCAAATAGACCCTAAATGGCGTTGAATATGAATAAGAGAAATTGAATTTGAGTTTCACTCACTTTACATATATCTTTGCCTCTAGCTTTGGAAGCTCATAAATTTTTGAAATGTCTACGAGTCCACAATCACTGAACGTGGTTTGGTGAATTTATCATGTTGTACGTTATATGGCATCTCCAATATCTTTTTAGGATCCCATATTTTTTTGAGGGAAGAATAATTCATTACTCACTCTATTTATGATTGTTTTCTGTGTAATCTTGAAGTATGGAATTAGGTGCAATTTCATAACTCGCAGAATGAAAATGTGGAGATAATATGGAAATAACGAAATATGCATACATGTCTAGAATAGAGTGCTGTGGTTGCTCATTGCGTAGATTTGAACATTTAGGGCATGTTTAATGTGAAGTAATTTAACACTAAACAAGACTTTCTATTCCAACTTATCAAACATAATATGCATACATATCTAGAACACAAGGTCGGGGCCAATCCAAACACCCATTGTAGAGTCGAGTCCCGGCCCCGTCTAAGTGTTCCTCTCTGTGTGCGCTTCAACTATCAGAGAGGATGGGCACTACCAATATGTGACGATTTGTCAATATTCCTATTATGTGATCATTCATTTGTAATAGCAACAATTCATCCCCACTATATTGAACAACTGGCACTACTAAATCATACGATTCTAGAAGCTGCCCATACTTGACACAACAGTGTAATAAAATGCACTAAAAGAGAAAAGAAGATATACTATAAACATATTTCAGAATTTCTAGCCATTTAACCAACAACAGTCTGTAACATTATTTCAGAGAAACAATGAAACCGGGTTCGAGCTTAATCACATGACACATTGGAGACAGTTGAAACCCATATTTGATGTTTTAAGTTGAAATCATCATTTCTTAAGATGAGGAAAACATGCGTAGACATCAGCTTTGGGGTGCTTTGCTTCAGCATGTTCCCTGCATTTCACCTCTGAGGTAGTGCAGATAAATGTCTGCATGCACACCTTGCACTGCAATTCACAACAGCCAAGCATTAGAAGCGATGATAAATAAAATAGAGCACGAGCATGCATCATAAATATTAAGCACAAGATGACTTCTGCTACTTTAGAGGGAAAATTCAGTATCACACTGGTAAATTCCTACTTCTTGCTGTTCATACGGCATAGACAAACATTCTCTGTCTTCTAGTGCCTGAGGATCACCCAGGTGAAGGGGGATAAGGCTCAGCAGGAAGGATGTCTCAAAGTGCTAGGACCAGTTCCACCTTGGAAAATATACTAGATGGGTCGATTCACATATTAAGTGTACAAACACAGGTTATTTGGACTATCACTGTAAAAGCAAACTCTCCTTTCTTTGTAGCTTTGGAGTTAGAATTATAGTGGAGAAAATAAGATGCTCGAATATAGAACTTTATAGCTTGCAGCTAAAAAGCTAAGCGAGATAGAGTACATCACAAAAACAGAGAGATAATTGAAGTGTGCAAGTATGTCAGTAACACAGATTTTATTACTAGTGCATATACATGCACTATATAACACCTACTTTATTAAATGAATGCAAGTGAAAATCAAGCACGTATTAGAATTTAGAAACATGAAATCAAAAGATGGAGAACTGCTGGGAGGTATCAACATAGTTTCATATATGGGCTTGCATAGAATTTGATAAATGCAGAATCACCAAAAATCTTGTGCACTTGTATTCATGAAGAAAGAATCAAATGAATATCTTGGGGGTTCATTTAAAAATAAAACTACCAGAAGTTTAATCCATTTAAATCCTAAAATTTAAGGCAAACCAGTTAAAAATAGCTTTCCACGTGAAAGTGCTCCTTTTTTCTTCACTGCGTCAAGTTTAGCATCAACTCAACTCACTCCACCCCTTGCAAGAAATATTTGAATTCAAAACCATATACTTTTGAAACGTTCAAAAACAAAAGGTTGTTTTTAACTTTGCAATGTATGAGATTCATAATCTCGGTATTGGTCTTGTTCACTCTGTCCGCTAAATCTATTTCTGAAAACCCAAAGCTATTCTCCTGTGAGAAGAAGCAGCAGCTTTTATCAGATGAAGAAAACGTTGAGCAAGTTTCAGACCCTATAATCGACTAATCAACAGAGGTTTTTCAAAGAAAATGTAAAAAGGAGGCTTTTTGACTCAAAACATTATTTTCCTTCCATTAAAACACGGAAAATCAGTTAATGCGTTCGCGAAAAAAAATCCCAAACCAGTTTGCTTCTCCATTTCCAAAATACAATATCAAAATCAAAACTCCTTAAAGAGTATAACATCTTGGAAAAATCTACTTTTATTAAGCCAATCAACTAAAATAATGAAGGGAAAGTTATTGTAAGTTCATCTACAGAATACTCCAAAAATGAAGAATTAGTCATACATCAAACATAAAAACCCTAATTAAATCAAAAAGACAAAAAATAAAAATTATTTAGAAAAATATATAATCTAAACCTGGATCGACATGGCCTTCTTGTTGGATTCAAGCTGGCTTCCTGCGTCAAAAATCACATCCTTTTCATCAGATCAAATCCGTGGAACCATTACCCAATAACAATCTATGCAAATCTAAAAAAAACACATACCCTTTCCGGCGGCTTTCATCTTTTCTAAATTCTTTTCACGAGCCATCTTAGATTTCTGTGCATTACCTCCACCCATGGCTTCAGATCTGCTTCTTTGGATCTCCCAGAAAAATTCTAAAAAGAGCCCTCTATTTTTCTTGAATTTTATTGGCCTTTGGGTTTTGTATGAGGGCAGAATTCGTGCTATATATAATAATCCCAAATCCTTTTTACCCTTTTTCAATTAAATTTGTTAAAAGGGTGAAATGGTGAGACGCGGTTGAAAAGAAATTAATGCAGGAAGATGACAGATTGAAGTAAGATACAAGAAATTGCAAGGTTTTGGTGATGTCGTGGGCGTCTATCCGTTACTTGTCTTTGTCCCAATAATTAATGAAGAAATATAAATAGGGTAAATTACAAATTGAGTCCCAACCTTTTGTCAATGTAGCGATCTTGTCTCTAACTAATCTTTCGTCTGGTTGTTATCCACAACATTTGATAAATTAGCAGATTTGGTCCTTATTGACTTTCTATCCAAAAATATATTAAATTAGTATAAAATGACTATCTTACTTTTTAACTTAAATAAATAAACAAAAACAAAAAAAAAACAAAACAAAACAATAAATTAAAAAATAAGAAAAAAACCACAAAAAAAGGGGAAAAATCTTCTACAGTTCTACCCCTCTCCCAACCTCCCACACCCAACAACACCCATTTCCCTATGGGGAAATTGGAGATTTTTATTTGATTAAGTTTAAATTATAATTTAAAATGATTAAATTGATTAAACATAATTTTTATCTACCCATTCCGTAAGACTCCACAACATAGTATCCACTTATCATTCACATATTACATTGGATCCACAACTTATAAAAACTTAAAAATTAATTCAACGCTACCAAACATGCATTAATTTATTGGATGCCGTAGGCCACGTAATCAGAGGGAAACCCCTTGGGTTTTCTCACCACCACCAAGGGTTTTCCCTTGATTTCAGACAGTCAAAAATTCTCTGGCACAAAATAAGCACGAAGGTTAAAATGATGCCCGCAAAATATCAAAATCATTTGAAACTTGTAAATTGTGTGACAACAATTCTAGGGAAGGAAAGCGAAGTAAAAAGGAAAAAGTATACTCTAATTCTGTACTACATTGGGTAAATTTTTGAATATCTCTCTCCCTCTACTTCTCAGCGAATACAAATTCACCAAATCCTCTTCTCCAACTAATTTTATAGTCTTTGATTTTGCAGATTATTCCCCAACATTTGCCAATCCTAACTAGTGTTTCTTTCTTTTCTTTCTTTTTGTGTGTGTGTGTGTGTTTTTCAAGCAAGCCCATTAAACGAATCATGGAGGTGAATTAGTTGCAAAATAAAGGGGAAAATGCAAGATTTCTTAAATTTGAATTTATGTTGTTGTTTTTGTTTGATTTTATGTGTTTATTTGAATTTTTGATTTGTCGGTATTTAGGTTGAAGGGATATCTTATTTGTAAATTTGAGTTCTGTTTTTCTCTTTGACAGTTTTGAAAAACTAGGAGGAAACTTGATGGAGAAAATGGGGTGCATGGGTGGGGATGGGGTAGGAGACTTTTTTATATATATTTTTTGTTTATTTATTCTTTTTATTTTTGTCTTTTTATTTTGGTTCATTTAAGTTAAAGAGTAAGATTGTTATTTTACACTAATTTAACATATTTTTAGACGGAAGTCCGTAGGGACCAATTCTACTAATTTCTCGAAGTTTAGAGACAAAAACCAAATGAAAATTTAGTTAAGAGAAAGATTGGTGACCAAATGTGCAATTTATCAACTTTATATTACAAACATAATTTTTCAAGGTGTAATCTTTTGACTGGGGGTGGGGGGGGGGGTGGGGGTGGGGTGGGGGTTCTAGAGGGGGCAAAAATGGACACGTCTGATGAGCTAGCACAGAATAATTTAGACTCTGGTCGGATCGTTCTCTCAATTAAAAGTTCAATTCAATAAAAATTTGGCCAATTGAGTCCACGCCGAACTGACCCAATTATTTTGGGTTAGCCCTGTTGGGGTGGGACTGTTGGGGTGGAAAGTTTTTTTTAATGAGAATTATGAAAATTAATTGTTATTTTTGAGTTAAATTTTTATCAATTTTTAAACTAAAATCAAACAAATGTTAAATGTTTTTTTTTATTGTAACTCATATATACAAAAAACACAAGTCTATTTTAAGAGGTCATATAAGCATTATTTAGATTCCCAATGAAAACTCAAAAAAAAAAAAAAAATTTTTTTTTTTTTTATCAATACAACTTTTAGTTTTATCATTTTTGACAATATTAGTGAATTTTGAAAGATTCATAAGATCTTTTCTAATGTTTAATTTGGTATTACTGTATTTTTAAAAGAATCAACTTTTGATGTATTGTAGAAAGAATCATAAAAGTTTTTTGTAAACTCTTGTTTGAAAATTGTTATGTTTCAAAATCATCATTTAAGCGTTTGATAAACAAAATTGATTTATTGTTGTAACTGTATAAAATTACTAAAATAGACATTGATTATAATAATATCTATTGTATTATTATTATCATGAATAGTATTGTAAATTTATTTTTATTTTTATATGTAATACTGTCAAATATTTTTCCAAGACAATTTATCATAATTATTTTAAAATAAAAATATAAACATTTATTAAATCTCAAAATTTATAAAAATTACAAAATAAAAGCATAGTTATATTGTACAAAAATTAATTAATTTTAAATTTTAAATTATTCGTAGAGATACATTATAATTAGAATACTAATAAATTTAGGACATAAAAAAATTATTTTAATTAATTAAAGTTAAAATTAGTATTTTAATATTATATATGTGGAAAAAGCCAAAAGCAGAATCTGAGAAAATATTTTTTTGCTGTTTCTTAAAAGATGTTACATATTTTTTTATAATCACTTTTCAAAATTTACCAAACACTTAAAACAATTTCTTGTTTTTTGACAATTAAAAATTAGAATCTAAAATCAATCTCAAACAGTCTCTAAATGCATCAAAGTTCCATATAAATCTTTTCAGAATTAAATCATCTAATTCAATTATTATTATTTTTTTTTTAAAAAAAGGACTCTAAGCCTACAATGAAATAAAGCGAATATGGGTGGTATTTGATGCTAGGGTACACCAATACCCTAGCAGGTTATTCCTAAACTTTTCCTTCATTAAAAGTCACACTGTGTACGCCCCAAAATAAACAAAACTTCAATATGAACACAAAAGTCAAAAGAAAGATTTAAACTTTCTTTTTTAATTATTTCTATAAAATTCTCTTATAAAAAATAAAAACAATACAAAATAGAGGGTGTTAAATAAAAAAAAAAAAATTAGTATCATTTGTCCCTATGCATTTTGAATGAGGGGGACACAAGAAGATGGTTGGTGTTGAGAGATTATAGTTGATGAGGTTAAACATATAGCTGGAGCTCACTATATAATAAAAGTACAAAACTAGTGGTGTATATAAGTTGAACATTTCCAATATAAACAAGTGCTTGTCCCTTTCAAGTTCAACCAAACCGAAGAGAAATACATTATGGGCCCACACAATAGCATCACCTAACAAGTTTCTATGTGTGCATTGGATGTTGGCTAGTAAACTATTAATGGACCTTTATTTGTAGTTATATGTTACTTATATAAGAAGTATTTGAAATTCAGGGGCTGTTCGGTTTTTATTTTGGTTTGATAAAATTGATTTTTTAAAATTTATGAAGGTACAATGATTATACTATTTTGAAATAAAATTGTGTTGATTAAAGATAATATAGTCATTTTAAATTAAAATTTTGAAAAGTCGACTTTATTAAGCCAAAAAAAAAAAAAAATTCATTTTTTGAGCCAAAATAGAAATCGAACAAACTCTTACTTTTAGAAAAAAAAAAGTTTTATTAGTGAAATTTTTCATTAATTTAGTTTTTGTTTGGTCTAGTTTGAAATTAGTTTTTCAATATAAAATGATCAAATATGTCATTCTATGAAGAAATTATAGTCAAATAAATTATTTTGAATTGAAAAACTAGTTTAAAAAATAGATGAAACAAGGACTTAATGTGATCAAGTTGAGTTCAGTCAGGTCGTGTGGATCAATTTGAGTTTAATATAATATATAAAACTTCAAAAATCCTCAAGCAAGGTACAAATTAACAAAATATTCAAGTCAATAGTTAAAAAGTAAATGGTTCACCAATTTGATAAAACACAAAAATTAAAAATGCAATTCACGTGGTTGAAAGACAATGAAGTGTTGAAAGACAATGGTGCCTCATAGTAGTTTTTCAACTCACTTCTACCAAATATTTAAAAGTATAAAACTTACAATTCGATTAAATTTTCGAGTAAAACTCGAGTTAAATTTTATTTTGAATTTGCAAATCAATTCGTTTGTAGTGACAGAAATAATGATAAAATTTATATGTTGTGTCATCGATAGTAGTGCGTCCCCAAACGCCCACCTCAACGATTCGTCCGCCTCATCGGCTCGCTCACCTCGTTAGTCTCATAAGCACACCTCTAATAGACAGACAACAATAATCCAACAGTCAGACAGGCGACTTATAGAATGATAGTTATCACGATCATTGGGAAGATGAAACACCAGCAATTGGAAGATGAAACATCCCTTATTAATTTCTAATAATGAGGAGATGAAAGGATACCCGCTATTAAGAACCATTAAACGCCATAACTGCAGGTCATCCCTATAAATAGAGATCAACCTCGGTAAAAGAACAATTCTCAGAGACTCTATTATTCTCTACATTGTTATTCTACATATCTGTTTTAATCATATCACACCGAAGTGGACACGAGAGAAAGAAGTTCCGCCACTTTTTGCAGGTCTCTACCACTGTCACTGTCGTGCTCAGAGGAGGAAAAATATTTATCATCAATTGGTGCCGTATATGTGAAATCGCACCAAAAATCATGGATCGAACTAAAAGAGCTAGGAATGTAATCGCTCCACCAACCCCCGCGGTTGAGGATCTAAACACTGAGTATAACGCCGCCACTAATCACCCACAACAAAAATTTGCCTCTGCCGCTCAACTTACAAGATCGCGATCTTAGGTGGCGGCCTTAACGACTCTACTCCAAGATTGGAACACTACGGTTTCTCAGCCACCACAAGATCCTAGCCCTCCACCAGTAGGATCATTACCACTAGGGGCTCCACCCCAGGGTCCTAGCCCTCCACTGGTAGGGCCCTCACTGCCAGGAGCTCCTTCCCAAACTCCTAACTTTCCAACAATGGAAACACTGCCAACGATAGCTCCACCAATGGCTTTAGTTTCTTTGGCTCCACCATCTGCGCCCTACTTCCATTCATTGACGCTCTGGCCCAAATCCATATTGGGGCAATCGTCATCGGTGCCCATGCCTACGATGGTTGAGACATCAGTATTAAGTCTATAGCATCGATTAGAAGAAATGATGTGTCACAAAATAGCTGAGGCTATATCTAAGAAAAGTAGTAGACCACAATCTATAGTGTTGGAAGAAGATCATTTTTCCCTATAAGTAATGACGGTCCCCTTGCCAATAAACTTCGAACAACCAAAGATAGAGAAGTACGACAGATCCTCTGATCCTATCAATCATCTCAGGACTTTTGTTGACTTGATAAGGTTACGAGCCATCCCTGATGTGATTATGTGCAGGGCTTTCCACCAACACTTAAGCGGGAGGCCCGGGACTTCGTAGCCACTCATCCTCCAAAATCGATCTGTACATTTGACAATTTTTCTAAGTGTTTTACTGCATACTTTGCAAGCAGCAAACGTCCTAGCCCTCCACATGGAAGGCATTATGCACCGTTGAGAATTCTGGAGGCAAAGCGAAACGGTAAGCGACATTACCAATTCTCTCAAGTATTTTAAAAGGTTCGATGAACCTAGGTCTTAACTTTCATTTCTTACCGAAACGAAGAACGCCTTTCATTGGTGCTACTTTGAGGAAAACCTTTTCGCCAGCTTTGAATTCCAAAACTTTCATTCTTTTATTTGCATAGCTTTTCTGTCGATTCTAGGCAGATTTTATTCTAGCTATTATTGTTTCAATAGCATGAACTGTTCGTTTAACGATTTTAGGGCCTAACACTCTCTTTTCTCCAACTTCATCCTAATGTACTGGAGATCTATATTTTCTGCCATAAAGTACTTCATAAGGAGTCATCCCTATCGTAGCTTGAAAGCTGTTGTTGTAAGCAAACTCCACTAACGGCAAGTTGGACTCTCAGCTGCCGCCTAAGTCCAAAACACATGCTCGAAACATGTCTTCTAAAATTTGAATAGTTCAATCGAACTTTCCATCTATCTGAGGACAATATGCAGTACTAAAGTTAAGCTTGGTGCCTAAGGCTGACTACAAACTCTTCCCAAATTTTGATACAAACACTATTGATAAGGGGGTTCCGTACAACCTGACAACCCCTTGTAAGGTATAGTTGCACTAATTGATCCATGTTGAAAAGTCATCTTTACTGGTAAGAAATGGGCCGACTTGGTCAATCGGTCCACTATTACCCAAATGGCATTGTAACCTATTGGTGAGTTTGGAAAACCTACTACAAAGTCCATGTTTATGTGTTTCCACTTCCATTCTGGTATTTTTAATGGATTCAACGGCCTGATGGCCTTTGATGTTCTGCTTTGACTTGTTGACAAACTAAATATTTTTCTACAAACAACTATATACCTCTCTTCATGTTTCTCCACCAAAAGTGTCTCGGAGGTCACGATATAACTTCGTTCCTCCAGGATGTGTTGTGTAAGGGTTGAGTGAGCTTCCTCCAAAATTTCTTTTCTCAATTTCTCATCATTGGGTACACATAATCTTCCATTGAACATGAGTGCACCGTCTGTATTCAAACTAAAATCTTGCATTTATCTGTACCAACTTCGGCCTTGATCTTTTTAGAAAATGGTCCTTATCTTGAGACTCTCAAATTCGATTTCTGAGAGTAGATCGAATCATCAAAGACGTTATTCTTGTAGTAACTTTACTCGATGATGCTAAAACTTCTAACTATAGTCTCTCGAAGTCCCTTACTAGTTGTTCATGTATTGTGAATATCGATGTCAACTGCCCTACTATCTTTCTACTTAAGGCATCAGCTACGACTTTGGCTTTACCTGGGTGATAATGGATTGCACAGTCATAGTCCTTTACTAACTCCAATCATCTTCGTAGTCTCATATTCAACTCCTTCTGAGTGAAGAAATACTTGAGACTCTTATAGTTCGTATAAATATCACACTTGTCACCATACAGATAGTGACGCCATATCTTTAAGGCGTGGACTACTGCAGCCAATTCTAGGTCATGCGTTGGATAATTTTGTTCAATACGGTTTTAGTTTTCTTGAAGCATAGGCGATCACTTTTCCATGCTGCATAAGCACACATCCCAAACCTAGTTTGGATGCATCACTGTAAACGACAAATCCTTCTGATCCTTTTGGTACTGCCAGTACTCGGAGCTGTGACTAAACGTTGCTTAAGTTATTGAAAACTTTGTTCACATTTGTCATCACACTGAAACTTTACTCGTTTCCTGGTTAACTGAGTTAACGACCTAGCAATTGTAGAGAAACCTTCTATAAATCTTCGGTAATAAACAGGTAACCCTAAGAAACTACGCACTTCTCCATCATTGGTTGGTTGGTTCCAATTTGTTACTATCTCCACTTTGGTTGGGTCAACCTCAATCCATTGGGCCGTAACTACGTGCCCAAGAAAACCTACTCGATCTAGCAAAAATTCGTACTTCTTGAATTTGGCATACATGTTCTCCTTTCTTAATATCCTCAACAATATTCCGAGGTGTTCTTCATGTTGTTCACGATTCTTAGATTATACCAAGATGTCATTGATGAAAACTATGATGAACTTGTCTAAGAATTCATGAAACACTCTATTCATTAGGTCCATGAACACTGTTGGTGCACTTCGGCTTAACCACAAACTCGTAATGCCCATAACGAGTTTAAAAAGCTATTTTCGGTATGTCGCTAGTCTTAATCTTCAATTGATGGTACCCGGATCTCAAGTCAATCTTAGAGAAAACCTTTGATCCTCTCAATTGATCAAACAAATCTTCAATCTTTGGAAGAAGGTACTCATTCTTTATCATCAACTGATTTAATTTTCGATTGTCAATGCACATTCTCATCGATATATCCTTCTTCTTCACAAAAAGAACTAGTGCACCCACGATGACACACTTGGTGGAATAAAGCCTATATCCAACAATTCTTGAAGTTGAGACTTTAGTTCTTGTAATTCCTTCGGTGCAATCTCTATAAGGTGCTTTAGAGATTGGTGCCACTCTAGGAACTAAGTCAATCGTGAACTCCAGTTGTCTGTCCGGTGGAATTCCTGGTAAATCTTTAGGAAACACGTCGAGAAATTCCCGTATCACCTTTACTTCTTCAACAATTACCTCTGGTTGGAATTTTTCTGAGGCATTGAAAGATTTTTCTTTACCTAACCTTTTCGTCCTTGAGAAACAAAACTTATCTTCTCCTGGTTTCTGAAGTACTACATCCTTTTCAGGGCATTGGATCGACGCATGGTTACGTCTCAACCAATCCATGCCTAGGATTACGTTAAAGTCTCTCATTTCTAAGATATACAAATCGCTTCTAACTTTCCATTCAATTTCTATCTTAACCGATTTAGCTAGTTGGTTCGGAAAAAGTGACTGCTAACCTAACCTCTAGTGTACTAGTCGATTTATCGCACACAAGTCGAGCCTTAGTGATAAAAGATGCAGAGATAAAAGAATGCGTTGCTCCAGAATCAAAAAGCACGTAAGAAGAAAAATGTGACAACAGAAGGGTACCTCCTATCATGTTGGGATTCTCGTATGCTTCTTGCTGGGTAATGGCAAACACTCGCCATTTTCCATTCTTATTGTTGTTTTTATCTTCCTCTTTCTCATTTCCATCTCTTCTTTTGGGTGGTTCTGGACAATTCATGATCATGTGGTCTAGTTTTCCACACCGATAGCATACGTTTCTCCCAAACAAGCACTTTCCTAGGTGAGTCTTGTTACATTTTGGGCAGAGAGAAGTGTAGGCTCCTGGCTTGGCATTGTTGGATCTGGTATTCGACTTCTTTTCTTGCCATTTTACTTTTCCTTTGTCCTGTCTACTCCACTTTCTCTTTCTAGTAAAATTCTTATTTTAAGAGACAGACTGATTCGAACTGGCTTTATGGTACCAAACTGTCTTGGCCCAAGCTAGCATTTTCTTGTAAGAAGTGAAGCTATAGGACATGATAATTAAGCTTATATCTGTGCTCAATCCATGCTCAAACATTTTGATCTTCTTAGCTTCGGTATCAACAAGGTGATGTGCATAGTTAGATAATTGTTCAAATTTCTGCTCATATTCTGGTAGTGACATGTTGTCTTGCCTTAGCTGTAAGAATTTAGTTTCTTTGTTGTCCCTCAGTACCTGTGAAAAGTATTTCTCAATCAGTTCCTCCTTGAATTGGCTCCAAGTTAAAGTGTACTGCTCTGCCTCACTTCTAGTGCGGTACATAGATTTCCACCAGTGACTAGAATTACCGATGAACATTAATTCACCGTACTTAACTTTCTGCTCATCAGTACTTGTCAGCAATCGGAAGATGCGCTCCAACTTACGCAACCACCCCTCTGCTGCTAGTGGTCCTGAAGAGCCATCGAATGTAGGAGGTTTGTGCCTACGAAACTTTTCTATCATGGCGGCATGATTGACAACAGTTGGAGTTGAAGATTGTGTAGGAGGTGGATGGGAATGAGCTTGACTTTGTGTGCCCAGGTCCTGCAGTGCTCTTAGGAGATCTCTGATCAGGTTTTTTTGAGTTGGAGGTGCCATTTACTTTAGAAAAAATAAAGGTTGTCCATCAGGCAATAATCAAATCACTATCTCAAATGACATAAGGAAAGCTGGAATTTTTTATTAGGATAATCTTTGACAAAATGTCGAAAAACTGCAATTGTTTGGAAATAAATAATAATACGGAAAGTAGCAACAGCAAAATTAGATTACAACTTCAACTCTAAAAGGTGAGTAAGGAAAGTCTAAATGAGAATAACATAATGGAAAAATAAGTAAATGACGCCTAATCTGAATCTTCTTCTTGATTGGGTGTTGATTGATTGACGGAAGTCTCTGATTTCATATCTAAATCTTTTTCGTAACTTGAAATTTTCACATTCACATAATCTTCATGATAGTGAATTAGGGTATATCAATATGTCTTGACGTCGAAATGGAATGGGTCTTCTTTCAACAATTCATCTTGATAAAATTACCAATCTCTACTATAGATGGGGTAAAAGTACGCAAAAGGTGATCAATAGCCTCAACGTTACCAATTATATTCCATAACTCATCGCATCTCGCCACAATTGAAGGAATCTCTCAATGTGTTGAGGCATGGGCATGTTGGAATCGAAGTTCTCATAGGCTCATAGTGCTAAGGCTTATGCTCTTAGGTGATGTGGAAAACACGTAGACTTTCTGGCGGTATGTCTCATTTTAACTATCTTATCCTAAGTCCAGTCCAACATAAGTCCAAAGAAATTTAGGAACTTTCAATCAAAATAAATAGCATTCTATTATTTGCAAAAATTATAACTTTATGAAATTCAACTTAGCAAAATCCAATGCTAGAAAACTTTGAAATAATTCTTTCATGTCCCAAATAAAATCATACATGGGGGTTTGATGATGGTAGCCATCAGATGTAGTAGGATAGCCATGGTGATCTTTACATTTTAAATTTTCTCTATTATTGATAAAATACAAACTTATATGTAATCATGTAACATATTTCGGTAAAACATGAAATCATCATATATTTAAATAAATACACATTAGAGAAAAAGAAAGAATTTTTATTTTTATTTTGAACAATGTTCGCTCGAGCAAACAAAGGCCTGCTCGAGGGTCAAAATTTATTTATTTTATTTTTTATTTTTACTTGATTCGTTCTCTATTGGTTTCTAAACTTTTCTTAGTCTACAAAATCGATTTAAAACTCTGGGCTTTGATACCAAGTTGTGACGCCTCAAAACCTCCTTTACGAGGCACCGACACGTCTCTCCTATTCTTACCTTTTAATACCCGAAAGTAAACTAAAAATTTGTGAAATTCTAGATATTATTCTAATAGTTTACAAATGTGAACTTATCAATTATATGGACTTTAAAGTCGAGGTTATCAACCTTTAGAGGATTTTCTTTAAAGTCTAAACTTCTAGTTAACTTAATTGTAACATACGTTTACTGCTCTTTATTTCTTATGCAATAAAACGAGCAACCCAAAGGTCATGAAAGCTTATGAAGTCTTAACCAAATAATCATAACTTATCCTTCTAATACATACTAAAATTTTACAATTTAGGAAATAGTTAAGGTCATCAAAAGAGAATACAAAGTAAATGAAAAATAGAAACTAGACAGCTTTCAGATTCATTTTTAATCCCAAATTTTCCCTATCAAAAGACCTTGAAAAATTCTAATATTTTCAAAGATAAAACGTCACATAATGTATTAACTCATATCTAAGATTCAGAATTTAATAAAATATGTAAGGTCTCAAAATTAACCTCTAAAACATAGAAAGCAGATTCTCGAGTAAAACTATCTGTTATTACCAAAACTTGCATATCTTGCTCTATAGACATCCGAGCGAGATGATTCTAAGTTTCAAAGTACCGAAATTGATAGGTCATCAGTCCCACCAAATTTCATCCCAAAACCTGAAGTCTACCATTCAGAATGTTCATTTGAAACTGGACTTGCAAATTGAAATTTCTGGACAATTTATATCTCGGTCAATATTATACCATTTAAACATCCTCAAACACTCATCAAGTTTAAAAATATCATTTCATAGAGTTTCGAACAAGTTCATGCCAAATTAAAAATTAACAATCATATCATAATCATCTTATAACATATAAAATTCAGAAATCATATAATCATAAAGCAATTGTCATTTATTTGTCTTCTTGACTAAAATCTCTTTTCCTATAGCTCAATCCCTTCATCATCGTGCCTCCAACCAACCCTACAATCAATCTAAGAATGGGAGAAGAGTGAGTTTGAAAAAAACTCAATAGGAATATCACCATTTATAAATATTCAAATCCTAATTTATATACCGCAATTAAATGTAAGTAAACCATGCAAACATTCATATTCCGGTGAGCTCAAGGGTCGAAACCCCCCGAAAGATTTAAAAACCATAAACATTCTTTCTTAGGTTTAATCCCAAGGAAATTAAAACTATAATCATTCTTCATTTACATTCAAAGTTGGAAGAACATCATTTCTTATTCATTCCAAAGGAATAAACCACATTCATATCTAGATGACCATAAACATTAAATCAATTAGCATAGAATACACATAACTACTATACATAAAAGAGATTTAATTCAACTTTGCATATAGATATATCCTACCTTGCTTCTTGCAAAAAGAATGAAAAACCTTTTGAAAAATCTCTCTTCTTTCATCCTTCTTCTTTTCTTTCTTTGTAAAAATGGCTTAAGTGGAAGAATTTGAGGATCTTAGCTTCTTTCCATCATTTTGCATGCATATCAAGGAACTTACCTATTTGGGATTTGGTAAGTCTTTGATATGGTGTAATTACTATAAATTAAAATATCTTACTATTCTTCTCCTTTTTAGAAAAATAAATATAATTAATTAATTAATAAATTTCAAAAATCGTTGGACAATTTCTCTAGTGGACTTGGGTCGTTTATTATTATCGGACCCCGTTTGAACTTTGGACGGATATGTGGCCACAATTACTTGCTAAGAATTTTACTTAACCCAAAATAAAATTCTAAAATTTTGAGGTTTTACACATGAAGTACTTCACATTATTCTCAATCGACAGCATCGTCTATTCAACTTTTTCGAATGTTATGAGAAGTGGCATCTTTCTTTTCGCCTACCAAACCTTCTCGAGGTTAATGCACCGAGAGATACCCCGTCTGTTTGTAGGCGGCACTGCAAAATAAAATTTGTTACGGTTAATAAGTAATTCAACGATAAGTAGACAATCACAAAATAAATAATGTTGAAACAAAAGTTCTTACCGGAATTGCATAAACTATGCAGTACGTGGAGTGACTGATGAAGAGGATTTCCTGCACTATCACCTCTATCAGACATGACGTCAGCCATAGTAGCAACTGACAGGATAAAACATTAGTCAATTTACAATGTATTTTATAGTTATACTATCAAATAATTAGTGATGACAACAGAACGGATTCGGGGTGGACATGATCCGATCTGCCTCGCTGATCTGCGGATTGAGAATTTTTCTCTCCATTTAAATCGGGTATCCATCGATTTGGAGCGGATCGAATATTTTTTCCATTCCTACAAACAATCAATCTATATAAAAAAATGATGATAAAAACGTCAACAACTATTACCCACAGCTCATTTTTTTCAATTTATAATTAAGCAACTTATAAACAATTGCAAACAAGCTTTATAAGATAGTGTCATGAAGTTCATTCTCTATATTTTTAAACAACAAAAACTAAGGGATCTTCCTTATTGGTTTCACTAACAATTCCAATGGCATATTCCTTGCCTTATCCAAATGAGCCAGCAGCATTGATACTGCTTGCTCAGGTTTTCTCCAATTCGACATTCTTAGAAAGAGAATTCTAACAAAAGATTAGTAAAAATGTTGAAAAAAAAGATCAACTTGTCCTCAAAGTGTTCTAAATGAAGATCAGTAGATGCATATCTTAAATACGTGATCGTTAGCATTTGCAATTTGTTATATCTCATACAAATGAAATGACATACTCCATTCTTGAGAATGCAATTTATAAACCACCATATATCATCTACTTTGTCATTTTTAGAAAGAAATAGTACAAGTTTCTGGCTTTCTGTTTTTCCCAGAAGTAAGCAACTCATAATTTCTTGACCTCCCTCAAAAGAACAATAATTTAGGTGATAAATGTTAATCAAAACACTCGAACTTCACAATTGGTTCATAAAATGTGGTAACTGCCACCTGTTGTCTGATTTTAATCTTGCAAGAGGACACATTGTTAACAAGTAATAAAGTGATATGTAGAGTGTCGAACCTACGAGGACTAGCTTCCAATTAACCTATTAATTTATAATTCGAATTTTAACAAAGTAAAGCACATACATTCGTTTTGATTTTTATTCTAAAACTATTCTAAGTATGTTTCAATAAATCTAAATTATCAAGCAATCAAAGTAAATTTGTGAGAACGAATTCAAGTTTTACTAACACTAGAATTTGCGAATCCACATACAAGTTCCTTAATCAATTATCCGTTTAATCGCTTTAGCTTACAATAACTCTAGATTGAAAATTGGCGATCCTATAATAATAAAATTCCTCTCTCGATGGTTAATCAATTCTATATCGATATGCGAATCTAATTATCTCTAATTAAGTTTCGAACATAAAAATATGCATTTAAATCACAAGAACATCTAATCGAATTTCATAAGACATAATATTAATTTCTATCTATTATTGGACCATATGTTATTCAAACCCACGTGCTTATCTATATTGAATCTCTCAACTTCAATAAAGATCACAAAATATTTAATGGTGATCAAGCATTAAAACATTAGAAAGAATGAATAAAGGATAATTAATCAATAAGCAATTAATTATTAAAATAGAAAAACTTTAATTAATTAAAAACATAAGATTTCATCGTTCATCAAAGCAATAAGTAAATTAGCTGGATATGATTTTGTAAAACAATACAAGAATTGTATAAATCATGTTTCGAAAGAAAAAAGAAAAAATAAGATTACAATTCGTGATTCCGGCTCAAGAATCTTCAATGTGTTATTTGATCTTTGATTCTTCCCTTCTATATTTTGTTCTCAAAATTCATCACTCGCGATTTTTCCCTTGTCTGTCTTTTATAGCCCTTATCCAACTCTCTAAGATGTGTGTTAAAGTTGTTACTTATCCTGGACTTGGTAGAATTCTATTTGTACCAGGAAACAACTTAACACTACGCGAAATACCCATGCGATAGTATGGTATTGTTCAATTACGTTTTACTGAATAAAATCATCTCTTGCGATCGCAATCTGAAATAACCATGCAATCACATGGTTATCTTGGATGGATTCTTGAATTTCTTTCTTTGATATTTGCATGCCAAGCTCCTCAAGTTTCGTTGTCTGTTCAATTGAGTCTCTTTTTCTTCTATTTGCTTTCTTTTCGTTTGATCGACACTTGAATTTGGTTATTATCCTATAATGATAAAAAACAACACGCTATTATACTGAAAACATGCAAGATTACTCATAATCGTCCATTTTTTGTGAACTCCAATAAGTATAAAATTGTAGTTATCACCACCCTTACTTAAATCCAATTATGTGAAGCATCAAACTCTTATGACCAAAGAAGAAATCCACAAAACCGGTGACATTATAAAGGAGGTACAAATTCTATTGGTGATGTTGTCTTCTTTATAGAATCATGTCTTGATTTATAAAATGAAGCCATTTGATTTTTCCTACATAGGTCAGCAAACTCATTGAGTATAAGTGTATAACTAATAGAAAGGTCATAAATATTATTTAAATAGAACACCGCATATGTTGTACAACCTAATTACCTAAATGTCATTCTGTGTTTTTATGCATATACAGTTTGTCTTTTGCGAAGGACAAGACTTGTCGCTATGGAGATGCAGGGAGACGACATTTTAATGAACACGCTATTTTTTTTCTAATTTTTTTGAATCTATTGCGACTACATATCGTTGTTGTATGAGAAAACGACGCTGTCGCTATGCTATTATTTATTTTTAATAACAAAAATAATATTTATTAAATTTTATTAATATAACTTTTGAAACATATAGGGACAAACCGCCATAAACGTCCAAAATAATATTATTATTGATTGATGAGGGAAGAAATTATTTATAAATTAATAAAGTAATTTTAATTATATTAACATTAACTATAAACATAATTATTCAAAATTAATTTAAATTCATTAATTATTACGAAATAGTAATCAAAATTAATAAATTCATAATAATTATATTAACATGAACCATAAACGTAAGTAATCAAAATCAATACAAATTTATCAATTATTACGAATTGTATGAATTGTCAAAATAAAGTTTGGTTACAGACAATGACATTCAACCTGCGTCTCTATTATGATATGCATGATCCTCGTCGTCGTCGTCGTCTTCGTTAGTGTCACTGTTCTGTTTCTTCATCATCATAGCCTTCCAAGGTATCGTCTTCTAAATCCTCATTCTTAATGAACGATGTATCTCCAGTCGTGTTAGAAGATGATCCCTTAATAATCGGCGCACGAACCTCATTAGTTTTGCCGTTGTTCCAATGCAAGTTATGTGCTCTAAATTTCTCAGATCAACGATCAAAGAAAAACTGGAAGAGTTGCTATCATGCAACAAGTCTATCTCATTAAAGTCGAATCCTAGAATGTCCAACTTGCTATTGTGATGGACTTCTTGTACAACTCGTTAGTTAGGACTATGGAAAAGATCTTCAATGTAAAATACTTATTTTGCTTGAGTAGTCAATATAAACCAATCATCATTGTACGCCTATGCACTGGCATCAATACTAGTAACGTTCTTCTCTGTTACCATCTGTTTGCCATCATACCTAAACCATTTGCACCAAAACAGAACAACGAAAAGGTCCACCCAAAATGAAGCTCCACTATCTCCTACAACTATCTGTAGTAAGTTTCACTCCCTATCCCTGGAAGTGACACACCGTTGTTATGAGTTTTCATTCAGACGTCACAATCATAAGTTAAGAACCAAACTCCATTCACTACACAAGATGCATACAATAGAACATGCGTGTAACATCCAGTAGCCAAAGAAAACAACTCCTGAATAACTTGAGGGGCATTGCTTTAGCATATAGCATATATCTGGATGATGTGAAACATGGTTTTAGTAAATATTACAGAAAATGAATATGTGCATCTATTTAAAAGTGAACAGATCATAACTCAATTACATTCTTGTAAGACTAACATGAAAGTCTATTCTATACACCTAGTTGATGTTTAGTCAGCCATTACTCAAGAGCTATACAAATATGATTAACTAAGTATATTACAAAACAATTGATAAAGAAATTGAATATATTTAACAAAATTATCTTATGCCACATATGTCTTAATTTTTGACAATTGTTGAGGATGTAAAACATTGCCTGATTCTGAACATTGGCATGAAGCATTATTGGTATCTTGGTTGAAATTAGGCGGCACTAAAACTTAAAAACGAAAAGTTGTCTTCTCATAACACTTACATCTTCGTTCCTCTCCAGTCAGTTGAACCTTGTCTCTATGTCCTTGAAATACTTTGAACAAAAGGTTAAAACGCTTGTCAATCACACATCCTTTGGTTATTGAACCCTCGATCTTTGCTCGATTTCTAACGTAGTTCTTAAGTTTTCTTAAAGTATCGATAAAAGAAATACATCCATCTCATGTACACCGAACTACCAAGTATTGCCTTCTCAGGCAGATGCAACTTGCAAATGATGAGTATCAGGTGCTCCGTAGTAGCCATCTTATTGCAAACCTTTAGTTTCATCGTACACATCTGCTTGAAGATCGTGCATAGTTTAATAACTGTAGTGGAAATTTTATTGTTCAAGTACGCATGACACCGATTGGCAACAACCTCTGCATGATAATGTGATAATTGCGTGACTTCAACCCAGTAATGCGACTATCATTTGGTGCAAAACATTAACTCAAATTTGAAGTGAAGCCATTAGAAAATTTAACCCATCTGATGAAGTTGCAACATTTCTGGCGGTTGCAAGAGACAACGTATAACTTGTAGCGGGCTTTATGCATCTATTCCCATTCTGATACAGGTACAACTCTCTTTTTATATCTAATTGCATTAGATTGTACCTGGCATTGACCATGCCCTTTTATTTGGGATGATCATCCAGAATTGTGTCGAGCAAATTGTCACAGATATTCTACTCTACGTGCATGACATCAATGTTATATTTCAGCTCAGTAGTAGACCAGTACGGTAGCTCATAAAAAATGCTCTTCTTTATACAATTCAACTCATCATCACTTCTTCTCATTCTAGCACTTTCATAGCTAGAGTGCTTTTCTAGAATATTGGGATCACACGGCTCAACTGTGCTAAAATGTTTGCATTTGTTAGTCAACGGGGAGCCTACATCATCTATGTCTTTCTGTCAAAGTCAAGGTTGCTCATGCAATGATGCCTAGACTGCTAAACCGTTGGTAACCCACATAATATGTCTTACTAATCACAAGTACTGAAGGCGTTTCCTCATTGCACATTAGACATGCCATGTAGCCATGACCGCTCTAACCATATAGACTATTCATCACTGAAACTATCCACAACAACACATCACGAATTCTGAACACTCTCTATTATTGGTTCCAACGTCATGCGTTTCAATATTGTTGTCCCACAACTGCTTCAACTTGTCCACTAAGGGTTGTAAGAATAAATCCATGTTGGACCCGATGCTTGAGGGCTGGGGATCAAGAGAGTCAGAATTAGGTATTCTGGTTTCATGTACAACCAATGTGGAATGTTCTAAGTTGTCACAAATATTGGCCACATGCTGTAAGCCTGACACATGTTGCCAAATGGATTGAATTCATCTGCGACCAAACCCAATAAAAACATTCTGGATCTCACTTACGAACTACATATGCTTTCTGTCGAATTTCTACGTCTTTTTGACCACGGGATGCTACATCTCATCTTCGTCCCTCGACCAACTTGTATTGTGTCACCTTATAAGTTTTGCAGTATCCTTCATAGAAAACAGACGTTTAAGTCTGGAAAATATCGCAACACCTTATGCAGAATATTATTTTCGGACCCCTCTCTAGAAGTATGCATCCAATGACTTTTCTGGCAGACTGGACAAGTTTGTTTATCAGCGTGCTCACCCCAGTGGACAGTCATTCTTGTAGAAATGAATAGATTTGTAACATAAACCAAGCTTCGTCATCGTCTTTTTAGCTTTGTAGTGAGAGTCTATAAGGTTCATTTTTTGGAGCACTAGATTTAGCAGCTTCAAAAGACCATCAACAGACTTATTTGTCCATTTATTCACCACCTTCATATGTATCGACTTCACTAAAAAGTTTAAAGATGAGAACGATGAAACTCCGAAAGTACGCCTCCGAATGCAAAGCGTTAAACAAATCAAAGATAGTAGACATTAGAATCAAGTAGTATACTCATCCTCGACTATGTCATCTATGACATCCATTATCTCATATTCTATACCCAATTTCATTATGTGCATGCACATTCGCATGCTGAACCTCGCTCTCGTCATGGTAAATCTACGTGACATAACTCTTTGCAAATTATTACAAAATATGTGAGCCTCAACAGCTTCTAATGGATGCGTGAGCTTGTTTAAACATCTTTGCACAAACATCTAATCATCCTCTCGTCGTTACTTAATGGCCTCACCTTGTTTATAAATACTTTCAAACTGTTCGAAAATTCTTGAGACTCTGTGTGATTTCTAATTTTTGTCCAACTCTTATCAATATCCAATATGCTGCAAGAATACAAAAATATGACATGAAAAGTTCAAGTGACGTGAAGATGTCATAAGTCCGCCTTATGACTCCAATTCTAATTAAAAGGTAAGAATCATAACCATTTATAATTGATATACGAATAACGAATTGTGTTAATTTTTTCTATTAACGCTGCTATTTTCACGTGTAAATTTCGACAACATCTCCCCAGTGTTCTCATAAGTGTGCGATCTATATTAAATATAGTCCATACCTAGAGAACAACATAGAGATACCACTGAAATCTACACGATAAAAGATAGGCTTAACAAAAAAAATGTCAGCAACACAATTCATAATTCAAAAATCAATGACAATCTCTCCAAAAACATAAGAACTCAAATCTGGTAGTTTTTTATTTACAAACTAATCTTCAAACGGTTTTCAAAAGTTTATGCAATTGTTATACAATATGATATCTCAAATAACCAAATTCCAACAACCAACATAATCAAACCCATAAACAAAAACCTAACAACACATAGCAAAAATACATTATAATAAGATGCAATGAAGACATAAATGAAAATATATAAAAGTAGCTCACCAAATGTCTAAAAATTGCTTATTTTATGGTTTTCTGCCGTCACTTCTGTGTTTTATGTCAAATTGGGAAGAAATAAAGTGAGGAAGAATGAAGAAGAAATGCTGAAGTAGAAGTAGCCTATAGCAGAGATAATGTTGTCTCAATAGAGTTAGTAAGTTGTCCCTACATATATCTAAAAGGGCGCACATATTTCCCGCCATTTGTCTGAAGAGACAACGTCTTAGTAGTATAGCAACGACATTGGTCGTCTCAATACTTCGTTTAAATCTATAGCAACGACTTGTGAAGTCGTCGCTGTGGATTTTGACAAATCGCTACGACTCTTGCATTATTACAGCGACAATTGTCGTTTCTATATGTAGCAAAAAGGCCATGAATACTTTCTACCATTAGCGAACTCTACAGCGACAACATTAGTTGTCGTCGTTGTAGATTACACAAGTTATCGACGACTTTTGCACTATTACGTCGACTTGTTGTCGCTGTAGCGCTATAAAACTATAGCGACGACAAGGCATTGTCTCGCTGTATGCCTATACTAATAGCGACGACGTCTTGTTGTTATTATAAATCCCATTTCTTGTAGTGAAAGAATCAGTCGCCATTGGAGATTATTGAACTTACGGACACTTCAACTCATCGTCTCACATGCTCAGCTTCAAAAAATCATAATTTTGTGAATAGTTGATATATCCAACATTTGTTTTTTGATATGTTTTTGATGAATTTAATCGTTCTCTTGTGAATTCAATGCATGATGTATATGTTAATATACGTTTGATATGTTGAAATATACTCGTATGCACTTTTTGTTCCTATCTTTCGAGTTGTTATTTTATAATGTCATATATTTTATCTGGTTTCACTTCAATATAATTTTATGTTACAAATTTCGTGTCGTATATCTATTTGGTTGCTGCTATTCGATACTTCTCACTATTAGTTTGTTCCATGGAATTTCAATTGTAGCTTTTGTGGGTTTGTATGAATCATCTTTGCATTAAACTAGATTCATTGTTCACCTTCGTGTTGTCCATCCAATTATTAAAACTCCAATCATTCGATCACAATTTGTGAAATCTTGGTTGATAAATGGACTGATTTAGACCTGTGGCTGTTTTTCTCTATTCTTATTTTATGTACATATTGCAACTTGGTGGTTTTCAAGGTTGTCGTTTCCTCTTCTTGAAATTGAATTCTCAAGTCTTTTCTCATATATGTATTTACCAGCATGAAAATGGCTTATGTCATATCTTTTCTTAATTTTATTTCAAGTCTATTGTATTTTTTTTTCTAGATATCTATAAAGTTTGATATATATGTCATTCATCTCTTTCAGTTTGACACATGTAAAGATACAAAAATGCTTCTAGTACTATATGTATCTTTACTTGTTATTACATGTCCTGGGGCTTTTTCATACCAGAACATAATTAAAGATGAGACAACAATTACCACTAAACGTAACCCAATGTGTTCGTAAGGTCATATGTAACACATTATTTTCCAATTAAACTAGGTACCGAGTGCATGCTATTTAAGACCATAGAATTCAAAATGAAGAAAGTGGTTGTCATTTGTCTTTAATATTCTCTTACAAATCTGTTTCTTCAATAGGACCAAAGCTACTCTTAAATTTTATAATAAACATTTTTAAACTCAAACCAACAAGCCCAAACGTCATATCTAAATTGAATCTACCAATGCATGTTCATAATATTTCAACTAAATTTGTTCACAAACACCACAGGTGGCGAAGAGCACAAAATTGAGACACAACAATGGCTTGAAGTTAAGACTTAATCACAATACCCGCATGATGCAAGAGTCATATAGAAACAAATGCAATTAGAGATCATTGTTTGTCAATTTTTATCTTGCAAGTGGACAAATCGTTAATAAGTAATATAATGATAAGTATAATGTTGAATCCACGATGACTGAATTTTTACATATTTTACTCTAATTAATACAAGTTCAAATTTTAGAAAAACACACAATCAATTATTTGAAGTTTTATTAACTTATATCTAATTATCTACTAAATTATACAATTAAAATAAGAAAACAAATTCTTGGGCGTAATCAACTCATGAAAGGCACTAGGACTCCGAATCCACCGTTGTTAATCTATTTTAATCCTCAATTGCTTGGTTACAATCAATTCTCGTTTAATGTTACCATCGGTATTTTTATATGTTAATTTGCTATCTCGATATAAATTAAATCAATTATTATCTATGACCCAATTATATCTCTATGATATATGCAAATACATAAAATATGAAACACAAAGCTAAAATGCCACCAAAGATTGCACTAAAAATAGAAGTATATCAATATATTGATTTAATATCGTTTGTTATTTGAGCTAGATACATGTAGCATCTCTCGGCATCAACACAAATCCTAAAATTTTCCTAATATTAACCAAATTATAGGATGACAATTAATTCAATAACCAACAATCAACAAAAATAAGAACTTAGATGCATATGTTAAAAATCAATGATCTAATTTTAATCAATAGCATTTCTCGATGGTCAATCGATTTTATACTTATATGTGAATCTAATTATCTCTAATTAAATTGCGAACATATAAATATACATTAATTTACAATGATCATCACATAACAATTTCATAGAGCATAATAAAATAGACAATCAATTATAGGAGAGAATGGGAATGGAAGCATTTCAGCCCAACATACTTTGTGAGAATGTTCAAGAGAGATAAGGAGGGGAGTGGGATAGAAGAAGTATAGTGAATAGTTGAGTGGCTATCCAACCATTCAATTTTCTATGGAGGGGACGTTAGCAAGCGGGTAAATCGATGATGACTAGTACAAACTTAGGTAAGTCGATCGTCGCATATTCCTTGTGGCTAGGTTGCATATCAAGCAACAAGAGGAGGCATTGTTTCCTGGTCTAGGAAAGAGTCAGTCTAACTCCAAGACAACAAAAGTGTTCGTAGATCTGAAAAGAAGGAATAGATTTAAGAGAAGTTGGAAAGACGGGGCTGCACCGATGTGGAAAGATTGACCACTCCATAAAGAACTGCAAAGCCAAGGTCGCACCATGCGTAGGGCGACTTCTGTGCGACCATTTTAATCCATTAGGTAATCAGTACCTAGTCGCACAATCCATTGTGCTACCTAGGTATGAATTTTTTTCAAAACTTATAATTTGGTCTTTGATTTAGCTTTTAGGTACGGTTTTGGATATTTATTCCTTAAATCTTCTCGATTCAATCCAAAAAATTCCAACAGAATTCTAATTGGTCATCACCCTTCTAAAGTATCTCCAAAGTGGTCTTTCAAATATTTAAAAGTGTACAAATTAGTCCCTGAACTTTTCTAAAATTTGATTTTTGCTTTGAAACTTTTGAAGTCATTCCTGTTGATTTCTAACAGCTTCAACTCATGTCCATGTCATCCTATTAAGCTTCAATTGAGCATTGAACTCTTTCTTTTCGCACCAAACTCATCCAAAGTAGAGTTTGTACCTACATAAACAATTTTAAAACTAAATTAAGTAGAAATTTGTTCATCTAGTAAATATATACTAAGTTTAGAAGCCTAAATAAGCATGTCAAACACACTTATAAATTATAACTATTAATAGGTTTGTAATATTAGAATTCATCTCAAGTTTCCACACACAAGCCATAAATAGTTAATATATCATGCAATGGGAAGTACCAAATCTCAAAATTAGCAAAAATTCTAATTATATAGTGAAAGTTCAAGACTCCAAAGGAGGATAAATTAGAGCCTTCTAGTCAACTTAGAGACGATAACATCAACTTTGTTATTACATGTCAATGGCTCTTTTGTGTTGCAACATAATTAAAAACGAGACAACAGTTACCACCAAATGTAACATAATATGTTACGTAAGGCCATCTGTAACATAATGTGTTATACTTAAAACATTTCATCCAATCCCAGTCAACTTCTAATAAAAAGAAAATTACATTTAGTAGTTCTAATTCCAATAATTAAACACAATTACAAGCAACACCTAGATAACCAAAATACTTGCACTAAAAATCCACAATTAGATTTTCAAATAACTGCTAAAAAAAATATAAAGTTAAAAGGATTTTGCCAAAAATAGAAACGTAAATAACTGCAACACTGTCTGTTATACAATACTCGAATTTTTAGAATTATTCAAACTACTATGGAGTTTCAACAATAATATGTATCAAAGAATGTTGGAAAATGGGTTGTGGGTCACCCATGCGGATTGACTTGGCCTGCAAGAATGGATTAGAGAGAATGGTTTGAAATCAGAATCCAAACCTATAACTTTCTTTAACCTTCCTCAACTTCCTATAACTCTCTTAACATGGCTGAAAATGGTGTAATTTGGATGTACAAATACACCATAATTAAAAAAGTCTATAACCATAGTTTTGACAAATAGCTTACAAAGCTTGACACTTAGATTGTGGATAATAAACTCTTTCCATTGATTGTTTATCATAAAAAAAAAGAAGGCATTGATTCAACATTTCGATCTTGAATTTTCTAATAAGTTCTACTATTTTTCTGCCTAGGTAAGTATGCTATAGAATTTACATTGGTATCAGAGCGTTAAGAAATTGTTTCCTTACATATAAATGTACAAATGTTTTGGTTTTCTACATACATGCTATTTGTTGAAGCTTGAACACAATTTAATGGCATATTATTAAATACTCAATATCAATTCGTACTCGCTCTTGCCCCTGCCCCACCTCGGTTAAATTTTTTTTTTTTGTTGTTGAACTCAAAAAACAATTAAATAAAATTAAATACAAATTTTGTAAATATTTGTACCAAACAAAATAGAAAAATTATAAGATTGGAGTTGTGGTTTAGTGTTTAAGATTAGTAGTTTATAAGTTTCAACCCGGTTTGATTCTTCTTTAATCCATTTTTAGTGAAAATTATAATTTCTACTCTATTTTATGATTTTTCAAAAAAAAAAAAAATTAAAGGGGTAGGTCGTGGGGTGGGGTTGCCTCGGACCAGCCCCTATTACCCGGTGGGGCGAGTCTAGGGCGGCGGGTTTTTTTGCCATCCTTACTCTATACTTTGAGTTGTTGTCCCAAACACTACTCTATCTATGTTTTTGAATTTTGACCACGTGGATGAATTTAGAACGTCAAAAATAGAAAAACATAACTAAAATAGCCGTTGAAAACTACTCATAATGCAACTCGTGTATCACATGCACATCTTTCTAAGTGTGGGAGACTCAAGAGCCATTTTAAACTTTAAAAAAAAAAAAAGATTTATGATTTCAGCGCGTAAGGGGTGTGAGTGACCCATTTGTAATTCTAAAAATTGCAAAATGGCCTCCATAATATTCTGGAGTTTTTTAGTTGGTTTAAATTAATTTTTCTTATGAAAATATTTTTTATGCATTTGGTGTTTGAAGAAAATTAATTTATAAATACATAATAAGTATTTTCTAAATGAATTAAAATTCTAAAAAAATTACATTAAATCTAAAATATATGCTAGATGGTTTGGTTACCTAATGGGAGTTTTTCGAGATGCTCTTATATTATTTATAAAGTATTTTTCCAATATTTTTTGCTATAATATTCATTATAAATTGGATTTATGTTAGAAAATTATAATTTTTTTGTCAAAATATTTCGGTTTTAAATAATATAATATTGTTCGTTCTTGAGTATTGCAAGTCTTAATTTAGTTACGTGATCCATTATCTGTTCACTTTTGTGCTTAATCTGATATTGATGGATTTATGCACACTTTTAGTAATCTTGGAAGGAAGGATAAAAGAGCACGGGTTACAGAATGTGTTGATTAGCTATGTGCTTATTGAAATTATAAAATGAATTTACGATATAACCTGGTAGAGCACATAAAGCATCTCAAAGAAATGCGCCTAGAAGTAGTGCATTTGGGACAATATATAAGTGAGGTAGAAAAAATGTATCATCTAACGAGGACACTTCCAAGTTATTGGAACCACATTACAACTGAGATTTTGGACAAGTCATCTAATCTTGCTTACAGCTATTTGGTGAGGATTTAAAAATAAAGAAGAAAGAAAATGGAATGAAGAAATCAGGGTATTAAGTAAATTAAAATATTCATGTCAAAATAAGCTTTAGTGGTGATTTAATGAGTTGTTGATTTGTGTTTATAAATACTCTTCTAGTGGTTATATTAAAAGATTAGGATGTAATTGCATGTATATGTATGACATTTTATTTTGATCAAATTCTATGTTTTATTTTTATTGCATATAATCAAAATGTCTTGTTTAGATTATACATGTTTAATTGATTTATTCAGTGAGATTTATAAGGTTGGACGAGTTCAAGTAATTCTTACCTAGAATTTATTGTTTTGTGCTATGAGATTAATTTTGTGATAATGAAACATTAGGATAATAGATGATGATTGGGATCATAGTGAACTTTCGACTATATACCTAATGTTAATACCATAGAATTTAATTTGCATGAGTGCAATATGACATGTTTGCATAAGTGGACAATTATATGATCATCTCTAAAATTTTGACACATCATGGCATCTAAGAACATCATTGTTGGCCTAAATAATGGTGACAAACTAAATAGCGATAACTATAACACTTGGCGTCATAAAAATTGGTATGTGCTGGAGGAACAGGATTGCCTTGAAGGCATTAACCACGTGATGGAAGACCCAGGTGTGGGTCAGACTGCTCAACAGAGAAGGGATCATGAAACTTAGCAAGAATGAAAATAGAAAGATTCCACTGCACGTGAGATTTTGGTATGTTCTATGGTAGATGATCTCATTTACAAATGTGAGCAATTTTCGATTGCTCATGACATCTAGATATATATATGAGAGAAATATGGTGGTACTAGTATGACTAAGCTCAAACAGCTGACTATTAAGTTTTACACTTGTAAAAATCTCCCAATCACAATATCACATAGCATGTGAGGACTATGTCTAACATGATTAGTGAGGTGAAGTCACCGATCGATACTCTCGATGAGCAAACAAGTTCGAACTTTAATTCGCTCTCTTCTAGATAACTGACAACATCTAAAAGTCAATCTGACTCATATTGATAGCATCAAAACTTTTGTTGATGCTGCCTGCCATATTGAACTAGAGGATGAGCATCTTGGTGCATCTAAATCTCTAGGACGTGCTTTTGTAGTTGAGTCTAGTTGTGGCAAAGCTTTGGACTTTAAGCGTAAGAAAAACTAGAACAAATGAGGGAAATGAGAAGGAAAAGAGACTAGACAGGGACCTAAAAAGAACATGCCCAAATGCAACAAAAAGGAAAAATGGTTTATAAAGGAGAAAGACAAAAAGCAAGCTCAAATGCTACAATAGTCAGGTGATGGGTCACTTTGCTCGGTTTGCCATGAGCCAAAGAAGGTAGCTCTTGTTAATTCTTATTTTAGTGTTGCTTAAGTTTCTAGCACTGTTTTACTTAATGAATCTTATCCTATGTGGATTGTAGGACCATATAACCAAAGATTGAGAAGCGTTGTGGAGTTCTACTCATTTTTAACTGATATAAAATGGATATACGTAGACAACCATGATAGAGTAGAGGTGAAAAGAACTTGTACATGCAAGTTGCATTTGTATAGTGACCGTACTATTCTCCTTCATGATGTCATGTTTGCACTAGAAATACCACGAAACTTAATTTCATTTGTTATTCTTTTAAAAGTAGGTTTCAGTTTGAACATTAGTGGTACTTCTACTTGTATGAACGATGGCAATGGATATTTAGATATGGATATTTGTCTAATAGTTTTGTAGTGTTGGATTGTGAACCAAACACTTATAACTACTATGTAGATCGATGTTTTTCTTCTAAAGATGTAAATGTTGATACACGTGTATGGCATGCTAGATTAGAGCATATTGGGCAAGAGATAATGAATAGGGTAGCTAAAGAAGGCTTACTAGGTTCAATCTCTAATGATTCATTGTCTACCTTTGAACATTGCTTAACACGAAAAATGACACAAAAACTATTCGGTAAGGCTATGAGAGCCCAACTTTCATTACACATGGTCTATTCAGATATATATATGGTCTATTTGATTTCTTATAATTCAGAGGCATTAGAATGATTTAGGCGATATTTAAATGTGGTGGATAATCAAATAGATAGAAATTTTAAGGCCTTAAGAACTAACTGAAGGCATGAATATCTATCTGAATAGTTCAAAGAATTATGTAATGATAAAGAAATTATTAACTATTTCCTGAGATGAGTAATAGGACATTGATAGAAATGGTGAGGTCCATAATGACGCAAGCTAACTTACCTATTTCTTTTTGGGGAGAAGCTTTGTTGACTGCGACTTACATCTTTTATAGAGTTCTCTTGAAATGGTTGGTCACCTATATGGACTTACCTGACTTGCAAGAATGGATTGAAGGGAATGATTTGAAGTTGGAATTCAAACATATAACTTCTCTTAACCTTCTCAACTCCCTATAACTCCCTTAACATGGCTAAAAATAGTGTAATTCAGATGTGAAAATATACCATAATTAAAAAGGACATATAATCATAGTTTTGACAAGAAAACTCACAAAGCTTGGCACTTAGATTGTGGACAATAAACTCTTTCCATTTGTGATCGATTTTTGACAAATGAGTGTTTATCATCAAACAAAACAAAAGGCATGTGATTCAATCTTTTGATCTTGAATTATCAAGTAAGTTCCATTATTTTTGTGCTCGGTAGAAATATGCTATAGAATTTACAAACTTTAAAAAAATTATTACAAAGTTGTAATATCGAAGTTCAATTATTTGAATTTTGAATATGTGTTATGAATCTATATAAGTGTGAATAAACTATTTTGAACTTGACAATTTAGGGTAATTTTTTTTCTTTCACGATTTTATTCAAAGGCAATAGATTTTTGCACTTTCTTTTATTGTTCCCATATTGCCGCATCTCACCACATTTTGCCATGTGACTGCACTTTCAGGTTGATTATATTATTTTTCCTCTTAGTCTTCCTAGTGTTCTATTTGGCGTATGAGCTAACATTTCCCGACACTGTCAAATCTACACGACCCCAAGTAGGATAATGCTCCCTATGTATGCTGCAATGTAAGCTTCCGTCGTTTGATATGCTGAACAATAATTATACATTTATAACCGTTCTTTACCTGCTGCAACGACTAAGTGCATGTTTAGCAATACTTAAATTATTTTTTAAGTTATTATAAGTTGTGGATCCTATAGAATGTGTGAATAATAAGTGTGTAGAAAGTTGTAGGTCCTAAGAAATCTTTGGATAAAAAATATGTTTGACTAATTTGATCAACTTAAATAATAATTTAAGCTTAGGTAAACAAGCTATAAAATGCATGTTGACAGGGTATAGCATGTTTGTCATTGCCTTTTCAAACTTATAAGAAGATCAAACATCATTTTTATTCACACATTCTATAGGACCCATAACTTTTATTCACTTTTTATCAATACATTCCATAAGATCCACTACTTATAATATACCAAAAGCATTACCAAACAAGCACATATATTTAGAATATGTTGTGAGTGCATGTTCCTTCTTGCATGTCTAGCGTAGCATGTCTAGCAAATATTGTGTATTCACATTACATTCTGTTGTAAAGAGAACATAATGTGTTAATTTTTACACCATAATTTACTTGATTGATAGTAGTGAGAACGCAAAATATGTTAGAGATGATTTATTACTTAACACTTATATAATGTAAAATGTAAAAAAACTCAAGGGAAAAATAACCCACACACTTGAATTTTGACAATTGACAAAAATACCCTTCCCATGGCCAATTATAGGACATCCTTGCTCTCGGACTACCACCTAAACCATCGAACTTGGTATTCTCCGAGGGTGGACAACCATCGGCCACTCCTTGCATCATCCATACCGACCTCATGCCATCAAAAAGTGACTCCACATCGCAAGACCAAACCCAAATCACGGCTACCATAGATGAAACCCTTAACACCGCCGCGCCATCTTCCATCCATTGCATCCATCGGTGACCCACCATCCTGTGCGACTCCTTTGGGCGAACACTTTGATGAGTTTATTGATGCCCAAGGTGAAGCGCTTTATCCCGTAACACTGCTGCTCCACTTGCAGCGCTTACTATCTCTTTCTCTCCTGCCTCAACCAACATTAATAAACCTATTGTTGATGGCACCCAGTGTGTGCCCTTGTGACAATGTGAGCCACATGCATGCATGGCGCACCTGGGCAGCGTCAGTAGGCTGCCAAGCACGCGCATTCGACTATTTTTTCGGGCCCAGTCTGTTTGCCTAATTTTTAAGCTATGATTGCTTTGGGCCCACATATTTTTCCTCAAGAAGCTCAGTCTGCATTGAATTTGGATAGAAAAACATATGCTGCTATCGTGATTGATAGAGAGAATATTTATTCGATGAACGAAGTGTGAGAAAGTCATTTACTTCTGTCATTCAGGCTTCTCCTAATTCTATTGCCATCAGTTTATGGCTAAGGAGCTTTATTTGCATCGGGGTGAGCAAGCCTTGGTTATTTCTTCTGATGAGGAGATTTCTCTTGCCGAGCCATTCAAGTTCACACTTGTTGGCAAATTTTCTCATCGCAAGCCCAAAATAGTGTATCTACGCAATAGTTTTCAGAAATTTGGCTTTTGTGGTGAATTTAAACTTGGAATTATTGATTACAAGAACATATTGATTCACTTGACACACGAGGATGATTATAGTCGTTTGTTTTTAAAACCACTTTGGTTTATTGAGGGTTGTCCTATGCGTGTACTTAAGTGGACATGTGATTTTCATCTTGATGCTGAGACCCCCATTACCACTGTGTGGATATCTTTTCCTTTACTGTCTATTCATTTGCGTGCAAAGGAATTTTTATTTGTGTTATCTAAAATTGTTGGGGTGTCGTTGAGGATTGATGAGACGACTGCTGACTTGTTGAGCCAGGGTTTGTGTTAAGGTGAATCTGGAGCATAAGCTCCCACATAGGATTTGGATTGATCAGGGTGAATCTCGTAGTTTTTGGCAGCCTATTGTATATGAGAGGTTACCCAATTTTTTGCTAAATGCTGTCATATGGGCCATATTATTGATCATTGTAGGGTGGGGCCTACACCAGTGGATATTGTTGTTACCCAGGCTTCTAATCCTTTTGTTACTCCAGCTCCTAAGCCTGCTGTTGCTCCGGTTTCTAAGCCTGTTGTTGCTTCGACTAATAAGCATGTTGATGTTCCAGTACCTATTGTTGATAGAGCTGGGAAGGATAAGGAGAATGAGGTTGTTGTTGAGGTTCCTAGACAATGGATCTCAATTGCAGGTTCTTCTTCAGTTGTTGTTATACCACCTCCAGTGGTTCATGTGGGACCCACCCTTTAGCCTACTCCTACTATTTTCAATACTGTGGCTTCAAAGCCCTTTCATGATGCTAGTTTTTTCGATCCACTATTAGATCACATAATGTCAGCCCTTCGTGAGTTTCCTATTTTATCAGAGCCAATGCAACCAGTTTTTGACATTAATCCACATATCGTTAGTCCACGCCTCAGTAGTAGTCAGAAGGTTGAGGCTTTGATTTCTTCTGATACTGCTAGTTCTATTCAATTAAAAGTTTATCAGCATGGACATTTTTATAGAAATTCTTTTGATGACTTGATTGGTTTAGATTAGCGGTAGTAGATCGATGGTTTAACTACAGTTCAGAAGAAGAAAAATCTAAAAGTTACTGATACGCCTCATCAAACGGGCGACTCTCAGACAAGTGCTTCGTCACGTAGTTTGTCTTTTTGATAAGTGTTATCATCTGAAATGTGAGCGGCGTGCGCAGTATTGCCCCTCGTAGACGACTTGAAAAATTGGTTCGACTTCATCAGGTGTATTTTTTGGTGGTGTTGGAACCGTTTGTTTTGAGGAAGAACTTTGATTTTATCCAACAATTTCTCTCTTTTGATGTGGGCTTACAGAATAAGTCGGATAAGATTTGGTGTTTTTAGAATTTGGGAACTACTGTTACTTCTGTTGTTAATCATCCCCAATTCTTTCACATTAAAGTCGAGGATCCTAGATTGTCCAGACCATTGTTTATTACTCCGATCTATACATCTTGCTCGCCAATTGGACGTAGGAATTTATGGGCAGGTCTTCACCATATATCCTTTTAGTGGATGGGTCGTGACTAGTTGGGAGAGACTTTAATATGACCACTTCACAATGGTGAGCATACTGGTAGGAATACTCGTGATAGGAGCATTGCAGACTTTGCAGATATGATGATGGATTGTGGTTTGATATATGCAGGGTATTCTGGAAGTCAGTATAAATGGACAAATGGGAGGTTTTGGAAGCGTCTCGATAGAGTTTTGATTAACTTAATTATTACCTCATTTTGTTCTCAGTTTTTGGTTCGTCATCTGAACCGAATCACTTCTGATCACTTACCTCTTCTAATTCAGTGGTCTTTTGATAATGATTTGGGGCCTCGTCCTTTTCAACTCCTCAATATTTGGTCTAGGCATCATAATTTTTTAAGCTTTGTATCTTAAAAGTGGTCATTTACTACCCATCTTACGGGAATGGCTGCTCTCTGGGATAAGATTTTTAGGTTCAAATAGGGCCTTCGTTGGTGGAATCTACTGGTGACATTTTCAGAGGATTAGGGATGCAGAGTATAGGGTAGACGAGGCAGAGTTAGACCATAACAGAGATCCTTCTCTTCTCATCGTGATACTTTGCATTAGGCTCAGGCAATTCTTAACCGTACTTTATCTATTGAGGAGGCTTTTTGGAAACAAAAAGTAGGGGCACGTTGGACTTGTGAGGGTAATCATAACACCCGATACTTCCATTCTATAGTTTAGGGATGACGTATTCTATCCAGGATCGAGTCTATTACTTCAGCTTTGGGTGAGGTGTTTGAATCTCTTGAGACAATTCAGCCTTTAGCAATATCTTTCTTCCATGAGCTTCTGTTGGCTCATCCTCAGTCTGTCGACCCTATTCGACCTAGTATTATACCTAGATTGGTGTCCGATAAGGACAATTTGCAACTTAATCGGACTCCTACTTTGACTAAGATGGAGATCTATGTACAATATTGATCCAGACAGTGTCACCGGGCCAAACGGGTTTTCATCTCATTTTTTTATATCTGCTGGGACATAGTATCAGAGGATGTGTTTCATGCAGTTTTGGACTTCTTTGCTAGAGGGCACCTACCTAGGAGTTTTGCAACTATACATTGTCTTGCTTCTAAAGTAGGATAATGTGGTCGAGACCGTCCCTATCGTATGTACAATTTTTAACAAGTTGATTACGAAGTTGATAAATTCACGATTGAGTACTTTACTACCTCAGATCATCTCAGCTCTTCAAAGCATATTCATCTCAGGACGGCTCATTGGGGATAATGTACTGCTTGCATAGGAGTTACTACATACACTTGATATGAAAGTACGATGTGGTAATGTTGTCCTCAAGCTTGATATGGCTAAGGCCTATGACCGCATGGATTGATGCTTCTTGATATATATTTTGGAGGATTTTGGGTTCGATGCTCTTTGGATTGATAGGATACAGAAGTGTATTTCAGAGTGTTGATTCTTGGTCCTGCTTAATAGCAGGCCATGTGTTTTTCTTCATCTCGGGGCTCAGACATGGTGATCCCATATCTCCATCGCTGTTTATTATTGCTGCAGATTATTTTTTACGATTACTCAATCAACAGTATCAGTATATCCTTTCGATAGCATATAGACATAGGGGTAACGCTCTCATTTCTCATTTGTCCTTTGCTGATGATATGATTATTTTTGTCAATGGCAAGAAGCAGTCTATCCGACGAGTTTTATAGTATATTGAGCACTATGAATGGGGCTTCGGAGCAGTTGGTGAACAGAGATAAGATTGGGATTATCTTACCTAAGAGATTTTCTACTAGTCAGATACACAGGCTGGAGCATCTGATAGGGTTTTGTCATCATCAGCAACCCTTCACTTATCTTGGTGCTTCTTTTATTTAAAAGAGCCATGGAGATCTTTTTGTTTGATGACTTAGTCCAGAAAGTCCGGAATAGAATTTTTGGTGGGCATCGAGACTCCTATCATTTGGAGGACAGATTACTTTGATATGATCAGTGCTATCCTCTATTCTTCTATATCTCATTCAGATTATGAAGCCTCCTAAGGCTATTATGAAGAAGTTAGATAACATATTTGCTAGGTTTCTTTAGGACTCTAGAGACCATGCACAGAGATTACATTGGAAGAAATGGAAAGACCTTTGTATTCTACTAAGGAGGGTTGACTGGGCTTTAGAAGACTGCAAGATCTTGTTGATAAATTCTCCATAAAACTCTGGTGGCTATTTAGATCTCAACGATCATTATGGGCTCAGTTTTTACTGAGTAAGTATTATCAGGATACCCATCCGTTACTATTCCTTACAATATTTCACTTGGAAGAGGTTGAAGCACATATGCCCATAGGCGGAGACACACATTGCTTGGCAATTGGGACGTTGGCATATATTCTTTTGGTATGACTACTGGATGGACAAGTCGACATTAGCTAATCAGCACCCACACTTGCCACATTCTTCTATCTATATTGGAGAGTTATTTGTTGATACTGGATAGAACATTGACCGACTTCTTCAGCTAGTACCATATATTATTGCTGAACAGATAGGGAGTATCCTTATCACTACTGTATGCACGATCGATTATGTGGAATGATACTTGGATGGTAGATTTGCTACCAAATCTGCATGGCAACTAGTTCTCATGGGGCATATTATCCAGGCTGTATATAGCATGATTTAGAGTTCTATTATCCCAACGACAGTCTCTTTCTTATGCTGGAACTATGGCACGGTCTGATCCTAGTTCATGTTGTGATTCAGAGGCGGATTAGGAGTCATATGGCTTCTCATTGTTAGTGTTGCCCAGCTATTGAGACTATACATTATTTATTTATTGATAGTTGTATTGCCGATCAGGTTTGACGCCATTTTTCTGACATATTTCATATAACTCTTCAGCTGATGGAGGGTTTTCAATATCGCTTTCGGTCTTGGCATTTCTCGAGTCGGTTTGTCGTAGGGTCATATTCGCACGATCATTCTTCTTTTAATTCTCTGGTTTATTTGGACTGCGAGGAATGATGTGAAGTACCAGGATATCTCTATAGAGCCGAGACGAATCATCTGGAGAGTGACCATACTATCTCTCTACCACATACATGCCATTTTATTGCGAGTTATTTATTGGCAATGAGATATGGATATTGCTTCTCTTTTTGGTATCTCTCTTACTCCATCACTTTCTCCACTGTTTTGGTTTATTGGTGTACTCCACCAGTGGAATCTTACAAGGTCAACACTGATGGATGCATCAAACATGGATTTGTGAGTAGAAGATGAATTATTAGGGATTCTTCAGGTCAGTGTGTTCGAGCCTTCTTCTCTTCATATGGCAAGTGCCCTATTCTAGAGGCCGAGCTTAGGGCTATTCTTGACGGCATCATTCTTGCTTAGAGGATTATACTCTCAGCTTTATGGATTGAGTCCGACTCTGCTTTGGCCATTCACTCCATCACCAGAGGTGGAAGATCTTGGTCTATGTAGGCCACTCTTCGACACATCAGACATCTCATTGTCTTCGACCGTGATACTATTTCTCATATTTATCGTGAAGACAACCTGATGGCTGACTTACTTGCTTTAGAGGGTTGGGATCGTCGTAGCTATTTCGAGTATATCGCTCAGGACTTACCGCGACATTACCGTAGCTTAGTTCAAATTGATAGACATGAGCTTCCTACAATTAGGAGTTTATAGAATTTTTTAGGACTTTTTACTTATGACGTAGTAGCTCATTTTTATTGCTTTATTATTCATTCATTTATTTTGTTGCTTTAGCTTTTATTATTGGAGGTCAAGTTTATGTCATCCTCCCATGTAACTTTTATGAGTTCTTTATATATGGTTGGGGTATCCCAACCCCACATCATTTTCTAGTAGAGGCCCGACAACCCGACCGAGAATGTGATAGTGTGTTGAAAAAAAATTATAATGTAAAATGTAATGTATGTAATAGTTATTGTTATGATGCTTAACATTTTAAAAATACCCAGAATTGTAACAAAGTTTGATACATGTTATATTATATTTAATAGACTAAGTTTCCATCAATTTTTAATGTAACATATGTTACAAATCATTTTATATTAGTCAAAGTCAAAAAATTATTGTGTCAAAGTTAATAATTATAAGGTCAAAGTCAATTGATGATTTAAATGAGTTAATTTATTTTCATAATTTCAAATTTAAAACCCATTTCATTTGTTTAGAATGGAGAGAGAAAAGCACATAGAAACAAAATTGGGCAGCGGAAGAAAAAGAGAGAAGAAAAAAGAGGAAAAAATAAATAAAATAAAAAGAAAAAGGGAGAAAGCCTTGATACATTTTGTGTTGGAAGGAGGAACTCATTTCTCAAGCTTAGGCTCTACAATTTCTTCTTTAATTTTAAGAGGTAAGCAATAAATTATTTAATTAAGAATAGTGTGAATTTTTAGGATTTTGATTATTGGCTTAAATATAAAATTTATGAAAGGAGAAATGTTGATTTTAGTAATAAGAGTTATTTCTGTAAGTTAAATGAAGAAATTGATGGATGAATTTTTAGAGTTCTTGACTTAGTGGTTAAATTCGAGATTTAAACTATCTTAAGCCTTATATTAGTTTCTTTCATGTTAAAAGTTTTGAAATGGTGGAGTTTATTAAAAATTCAGTATAATCATACGTATATGTTCATGTGTTAGTCAACTTTGAAGTTTTTGGAAAGAGGCATTTGGTGTGTGTATATATATACACGCATTTTGTTTAGATTACAAGTGATACGGAGAAAGGATTAGTCATGATAAGGTGTTTCTTACTTAAATTGAAAGAGGAGCAGCCATGTTATTTTGGGAAAAAGTGTATATTATTTACGATGGTTAAAATGTTGATTCAAAATCCTATTTTATTTCAGAAGGTGGTTAGGAGGTTGGAGCGGTTTACCGACCGAACTAGTTTAGAGTTACAAATTCTATGAGTGGAAAACTAAATTATTTTCTAGAAAATGAATGCTAGTCATTTTTATTATGAAGTATTTATTTGACCCACTGCTCTAATAAATTATATAAGTTGCTAAAATTCTTATTTCTAAAATAATTAGTAGACAAGCATAAGTTTTAGAATATATATATTTATAAATAAATAGTTCTTAGCAAGTTAAATCATTTCATTAGCATATTATACTCCGCACCAAATATTTCAATATGTGTGAATATGATTATTTTGAAACCACCATAAAGTACCTGATCTTGTTATATATTAGTGCACTAAGGGGCTTTGGGTTGTACTAGAGTTCATTATTAGAGGTCTTCATGACCCACTCTTATAGATTGAGAGGCTTTGGATGGTGTATAAGGGTGCTTACATATCAAAGGGCTTTGGGAGCCACTTTCATACACTGAGGGACTTTGGACAGTGTACGGAAGTGCTTAGCCAGTCTACAAGCATGCGATTAGATTATAGATCACAGCTATCAACATAATTATTCATTGGGTACTTTTTGGTGTGATTTTTTTTTATATTATAGTTTATCGTGTTAAAGTTTATAGATTTCAGCTCATGCAGATGACAGTTCAATTCAGATCTACAGTATTTTCAGAGTATGAATGCCCCAGTGTTATCACGGGATATTATTTGATTTCATAACTATTTAATGCTAATAGTAAATTCCAAATTTTCGTAAATATGTATAAAAATACTAGTATGGACACATGCATTGCACGTGATTCATCAGTAGTTAAGAACATAATAGTGTTTATTACATAGAAACTATAATTACATACCATAACTAGAATCACAATTCTCATTTGGAACACTATAAACAATAAAAATTGGAATCACATACCACTTTTAGAATCACAATCCTAAAATAATCTCAATCACTAAATTTAGTATTATCAATAATATATAACCCGAAACACCACACATACATGTAGATATATAATCTCACATGCACACACAGAAATTGATTTTCACTATGACTTTTGATCGGTATAGAATTCATGATAATCTACATAATGAACATGATGAATAGAATATATAAAGGGTATTCATAATTGGATGCAAGTAAGAAATTAAAACCAAATGCAATATGAGAAATTCACACTGCATTTCCTATTCTCAAATAAAAGTAAATCAGTCTATAATTAACGTTGCACCACACTAATCCTTACTTCGTTCGAAAATAGAGATCGAACCAAACCTAAGTTCAGCACAAGTAATCTTTTTATTATTCATCCAGTCATCTCCAAATGATATATTCTCTCTATTTTCCTATTCTTTTGTACCCAACAGAGCTAAACTATTCAATTTCTGCCCTTCAAGATCTTTATTTTGAGCCATAAGCATATAAGAAGACTATATAACAGAACTTTCAGAAGGTGAAAAATATGGACAATGCAAATTGTATCCATATTGCAGAGGTTGTTGTTTGTGATCATCGTGGTGTGCTATCTGACCATGATCAAAGTGCAAATCAGTTTCATAAATTCTTGAGGAACTTGGTAAAATAGATTGACAGGATATGTTCGCCAATGTCAAAATAAAGCATGCCTGAATCAAAAGTATGCCTTCACTTAGATGTGGTGATATTTGTTAATATATAGAATGTGTTCCTAACTTTCAAATGTGCAACATCCAATGTGGCATATATAACTATTTCTAAGATAATAAAGCATGCATAAATTAGAAGTATGCCTTCACTTAGAAGTGGTAATATTTGCTAATATATGTGTCAATTGTTGGTCTTTTAAATAGCCTCCAAAATAATTTTTTATTTTGATTAAGATGAATTTGCAATATGTACTGTAGTAGCCCAACCGACTTAATGATGGCCGCCCATACATTTTTCCTTCCTTTGTGGAAGCTATCAAACAGGCGAACAATTGTTATCTACATATCAATAATATATTGGACAAGCAAATAATTAATGAGGGCCACCTCTTTCATAACTTGAGATGCATAACTTTTTTTCAAAATGTGTCGTGCATTTTTATTGCATTTGGGTGCCTCCTCTTGTAGATAATCCCTCATCCTCCAAAGATAATAAAAATGTATAACATCCTCTTGTAGACAATCCCTCATCCTCCAAAGATAATAAAAATGTATAACATCGCTATACCAAGAAAAAAGCATTAGTAAAATCATCATGGAAAAAATGCCTATAAAACATATAAGAAATAAAGTACATGAATAGCTCTCAAGTTATGCAATTAAAATCAACAATTTTGAATGCACAAGATTGTGCTTTGCTAGCAAGTTAGCAAAATAGTGCTCATTTAATGAAACGTATTCAGTAGTTGTAACATAAAGAAGGATTTGCTCAAATACAAATATCCAAGAAACATTCACTCAACAAACTCACCAATAGACTCATTGACATATAGAGGAATCAATCATAGGAGAAATGGCACAAACAATCTTTTTGCTAAGAATATAATCAATGACAATATACCATAACAAAGTGAGTTTCACAAGTACTTCAATGAGTTTTAACATGCATTGTACTAACCTAATTTTTATTTATGGGGTCTTATCTAAATGAGCACTCTCTTTTGCTTTACTTTAGCCTTCTCAGCATCAATTATGGACTCCACCAGCTTCACCGAGCTCTCCAACTCACCTTCCTTATTTACAACCACATAATCAAACCTTTTCAAATGCCTCACATCTTCCCTATTTGTCACAACCCTCATGAGCAAGTCTCATTCGTTTCTATCTTCCTATCAATCAATCTCTTCACCAATGCCTCCATGCTCTTTGCCACCAAGAACACGAAAATCACACTCTCACTCAACATCTTTCTCAAAGTCATGGCATCATGTACATCCACTCTCAACACAATATTGCACCCTTTCTCTATATACTGCATAATATGCTGCTTTGGGATCTTTTTATAATCACCATACACCAATGCATACTTTAAGAGCTCATTTTCCTAGATCATAGATAAAAATTCTTTTTACTCTCAAAAAGTAATCTTTTCTATCAACTTCTCCTTACCTTTTAGCCCTACTAGTTGTTGTACCCACAAAATGCAAATTTTCTCTAACTTATCTTAATCTTTTGATCACAGCATCTTTACTAGGACCACTGATCACAAAAATCAAAGATACAAGGTTTTCGAACTATAGGCTGAGAGCTAAAGGACGAGCCCAAAGAGACCTCCAGGGCCTAAAATACCTTGAGAAAGAAATGAGTGTGAGAGAAAATAGATATGATCAACAAGCAAATTTTAAGAACAAATAAATATGGGTTTATATTTTAAAAGACTAAATTTTTAATTTTCACTTCATTAAACAAAAACAAAAAACTATTTTTTTCTATAAAAAAAGAAAAATTAAATTAAAAAAGATGATTGAAACAAAAAAAATTAAAAAATAGATGATTTTTCTTCTTTATTGTTTTAATCTAAGAAATAACAGATTATTGAAAAAAAAAAAAAATAGATTAATACCTACAATCTTGTGACTAAATAAAGAAATGGAGACAAGATCTATGGACATTGGTAGTAGTGGTGGTGGCGGGGCTTAGGCAACGATGGTGGTGGCGTTTGTGAGCTTATATTGTCGGTGGTGGGCAACACCATGGTTAGGGTTTTCTTTTTCATTTTGGTCCAATCTTTCTTTGCGTGTGTGTTAATGTGGGAATGTTTGGATTATTGTTTAAATGGTAAAAAATGATGTCGTTTTAGTTGACCATTTTGAATAGTAACCCAAACATTCACACTATTAATATAGGTAGGAAAAAATATACTTACTTGCGAATCCTCCACTCACTGAGTTACAAGCTCATGTATTTTTTCACATTTTTCCTATAAGAAGCAGTTGAGTTTTGAACATCTTTAGAAAAGCCTGTGCAATGCCGAGACGAGCCACATGACATAGACTATTGTATGATTTAATTTATTAAACCATGTAGTCAATATCTTTTGAGACATGCATATCGTTTTGGTTAATCATTTTGGTGTCACGTGCATTTATTAAATAGAAAAGCTCACTACAATGTTGTAACTAATATATATTTTGGGTTGTTATTGTAAGAAAAGTTAGTTATTATACTTGATATGTTTTGGAATGAGTTCTTAATATATATATGCTTAAGGAAGATGTAACATAATGTAAGATATTCTTGCCAAGGCATGGGCTTAAGTCAAATGAGGGGAAGATGGTGCCACCAGTGCCCCAATGACTCTTCATTTGCAAGATAATCGATCCATTCAGGACTTTGACGACACAAAAGGCCTAGCAAGATAATATTTACAAACCACTACACCATTGTGCAATATTCTCTTGCCTTTCTTCTAATTACAATTTAAATTTCATTATTTATTATTGATTATTCTCTAAAAGCCACTACTGACTTAAGAATTTGAGAGCTGATGGAAAAAATGCCATCAGTAACCTTAACATTTCTTTGATCTCAGGAGATTCAAGAGGTGAACAAAACTCAAAAACAGGATCCTTCGCTAAGTCTAAAATGTCTCTCACGAAGTTCAAGACTCACATCTCCAACCGAGTTTTGTGAAGTCTTAAACTCTAGGAAGATGAAGAACCAACATGGTATACCAAAAGGAATCAAATGGAGACATGATTGCGGGAAGAGCATAAACACATGGTTTCCTTTCAAACCATTCAGAAGAATATAAACACGGTTTTCTTCAAACCGTTCAAAAAATCATGAACACATGATTTTCTTAGAAAACATGAAGACTTGGTTGTTTTGAAACCCTCAAAACATGATGACTTCAAACCATTTGAAAAATGACATAGTACATGATGCCTTTTTGGCTAAGATCAATTCGATTGTTTGTATATAAAAACAAGTGTAGAAACTTTCATTTCCTAAATGTGGAAGTTATTCATATATAAATTTTTAGCTTTGTTAGTTTATTTAAAGTTGTTTATATTTCAAAAGGAAGTCGTGGTATTTAGAGTTCATTTTTTCATAAAGTATAATCATTATTATAGTTTGTTTACATATTTTGATGAAGTTTGTTCATTCACAAAGTCACTCTTATTTTTAAAATTTTGCTTTAGTTTGCAAGTCAAGAGTTTACAAAATTAAATCTTACGGCCGACTACAACATACTATCATCAATAAGTTCAAAAGCATGAGTTTAAATACTTAATACATAAGTTTGAAGAGAAGTTTAAATATAAGTCAATAATTTCATAGTAAAAAAGTACAAGCAATGGAGCCTAACCTTGATCATCATCTCAACTTTCGTTCGGCTCAACAATGCCAACTCCTCACCAGTCATAGCCTCATCTCCGGACGACACATCCAAAATCTCCAAAGCTCACCAATTCTGCTCTAGACAAATGGGAGATAAAAAATCAAGTGTCCACCACTTCTTTAAATCCTATAAAGAAACATGCCCAAATGAGATAATTTCAAAATATTAAATGCAAAAGGTCATCAAACCTTTAACTAGACACGTTACCTCTACCGTTAAATTAAATGAATGCATGTACCATTCGACCATTACACCAAGTGCGCTGATAGTGCACGTCTCTATAAAATATAAAAATATGTGTGGAAAAATAATTATCTGTATTGATTCAATCAAATTATGAAGAAGGTTACAAGATATATATACTAATAGAAAAGAAATTCAACTTAAAATAGAAATATTACATACATGATATCATACTACTAATACAATCCTATCAATAAAGTAAAGAATAAATAAGGTAAATAATAAGGTAAGTAAATATTTGTTAATACTCACTCTCAAATTGGAGCATGTATGTCAAAAGTGCCCAACTTGCGAGTGAAACTGTGAAATGTCTTATTGTCCAATGCTTTAGTAAATAAATCTACAATCTAATTGTTGCTTGGAATATAAATAGTCTTGATATCTCCCTTAACAATTCGTTTATGAACAATATGACAATCTATTTCAATGTGTTTTGTTCTTTCATGATATAGTGGATTAACAGCAATATGCATTGTTTGTTTGATTATCATAATATAAGGTTGCTACTTGTGGGTGATCTACACATAAGTCTGTCAGCAATTGTCTCAACCATGTAAGCTCACAAGTAATAAAAGCCATCGCCCTATATTTTGCTTCTGATGAAGATTTGGACACAGTCGTTTGCTTCTTACATTTCCATGATATAAGCACATTTCCCAAAAATATACAATATCCCATAACCGACCTTCGTGTAGTAATATCTCCAGTCCAATCTGCATTACAAAATCCTGCTAGCTGCAATTTTCCACTTGATGGAAAATATAATCCTCATCCTAGTGTCCCTTTCAAGTATCGAGAGCAATCGATGAACTGCATCAAGATGGAGTTGTTTAGGTGCTTGCATGAACTGATTGAGTGTATTGTTCGAATATGAGATTTTCGGTCTAGTAATGGTGAGATAAATGAGCTTCCCTACCCACCGTCACTAATATGTGGGATCTTTCAACAACTTTCTATCTGTCAAATTAAGTTTCAATGACTGCTCCATAGGAAATGCAGTACGTTTTGCTCTAAGTAATCCAGCCTCTTTAAGAATGTCAAGAGTATACTTTCTTTGATTTATTGAAATCCCCGATCTTGAGCGAGTAATTTCTACTCCAAGAAAGTATTTTAATGTGTCAAGATCCTTCAACTTGAATTGAGATGCAATGAACGTTTTTGTAATAGAAATTACTTATCTATCATTTCCTGTGATAATCATATCATCCACATATAATAGAATAGCCGTAAATGAATCACCACTGACCTTTGTAAAGAGTGAGTAATCTGCATGTGACTGTTTGAACCCAAACTGAATGACAATAGATACAAATTTTTAAAATCAAGAAAAAGATGTTTGTTTCAATTCATATAGTGATTTATGAAGTCGACATACAAGTGGCATCTCTTCCTGTCGACGAAATTCAGGTGGAAAAGTCATATAGACTTCTTCATCAAGATCACCATGAAGAAAGGCATTTTTTACATCCATCTGATCAAGCGTCCAGTTTTGAATAGAGGCAATAGCAAGTAAGTAACGGACTGTTGTTAACTTTGCAACTGGAGCAAAATTTCATTATAATCAATTCCTTCTCGTTGTGTAAACTCCTTTGCAACCAGCTGTGCTTTGTATCGTTCAACACTACTGTCAGAATGAAATTTGACATTGAACACCCACTTACAACCAATAGGATGATAACCTGGATGAAGCGGGAATAGTGACAAAGTATTGTTTTCTTCTAAGGTACGAATTTCATCATTCATAGCAACTACCCATTTGGGATCCTGACATGCTGTCTCATATGTAGCTGGCTTAATGATATAAGAAATATTGTATGTAAAAGCACGATGAATAGAAGAAAGATTTATATATGAAACATACCTTCATATAGGATGTTGAGTGCTGGATTTGACCAGAAGAGACCCGGTTTGACTAGGCAGAGCATGATTGACATAGTAATCTTTCAGGTGAATTGGGGTTTGAATTGATTTTGTAGATCATCGAATTTGGTCATTTGGTATTTGGGTTTGTTCAGGCTAGTCATCTGGAGGGTGAGAAGATGGGACCGGTCGACCGGTAGGTGGATCGGTCGTAGATGAACACTGCTCAATCGGTTGATCGGTAGGTGAAGTCAATCGACCGGTTGAGCTCTCTGTTGGACCGGATGAGGTGACCGGTTGAGCTCTCTGTTGGACCGGAAGAAGGGACCGGTTGAGCTCTCTGTTGGAACGAATGAGGGTACCGGTAGGTCGACCGTTTGAGCAGTATTCGGGATTTTCAGGCATGTTGTCTATTTCTGTTATGCGTTGGTCATCAGGGTATGTTAAATGTGGCGTTTCAACATCCAGAGTCATAGATTGTGACAACATGATGTAGTTGGTTTCATTATTTTGCTGGGAGGCGTATAGAAATATGGCTTCATGGAACATGACGTCTTGAGACACCACTAGCTTTCTGTCGGTTAGATCATATAATAGGTATCCTTTTTGTCCCGAGGGGTATCCAAGAAACACACACCTTCTGTGAGAATTTTTCCTTTTTTTGGGTCAAGTGTAGAAGCGGTAGCAGTGTTTGTAAAACATTTGTTTCGTGGCTTCACATCCTTCCCATGAAACTTGTGCCTTGGAGGGAAGCGATGGATGAAATAGCATGTATCAACAATGTGGCAAATTCGGAGTAAATGATACTTTCAAAAGAATATCTGGATGTAATAAAGCATGAATTAAGTATTCGTGACATGGTCGATCACCATGTGATTACTCCGTTCCCATATGGAATACTTCTCATCTTCTGCTTCTGGTGTTTTGATTTTCCCATCAATGAAGCCAATTTTATTCTTAGCAATTAGATCAATTCTCATAGCCCTACTCCATTGTCCATAATTGTTTCCATCAAGTGGTTTAGAAACGAGGATTAAGCTTGGATGATTGGATTACTGTAGAGCCATGGGATCCGATTAGGTAATCGTCGCTTCTATGGTGTTTATGCCAGACATCGTTGCTCAGAATCGACTCTCTGATACCATATAAAATATGAGAGAAAATATGTGTGGAGAACTAATTCTCTGTATTGATTCAATTGAATTATGAAGAAGGTAACAAGATATATATACTAATAGGAAAGAAATTCTACCTAAAATAGAAATATTATATACATGGTATCCTACTACAAATACAATCCTACCAAAAAGGTAAAGAATAAGGTAAGTAAATATTTGTTAATATTATCAAACTCTTCCACGTATTGTCACCATTCAGCCAATGTACCAAGCACACTAGCAATACGAGGCTCATCCATTACTTAATTGGTGTTGGCATCGTTAGATTTGACCAATGGATCTAAATCATGTAGCATCCACCATCCATCCATTTGACTTTTTAAAAAATATTATTATTTAATGCTGAAATCAGCACGACAGATTTTTCTGTGCGAAAACTACCGCGCCGCAAAAGCTTTTGCACAAAAAAAGCATGCATGCACCTATATGCATGTTGCCACATTTTGGCATGCATGCACCAGGTGCATACATCACTACATGGCATGATACCGCGTATACACGTACACCGTTGGATTTTTTGCACGATACGGGCATTGTTTCATTTAGCGAAAAGCCTTCTTTAGGTACCTTTTTACTTATTGTGCAGTACCAACGCTACAAGGTTCATTTATCATATAGTAGTCACCGTTGTCATATAGCCATCTCGCACAATCGGCTACATTGAACTAAATGGCCAAATGGTCTCCACCTATGACAAAAGCATGCCGTTCGACTATGTGTCTAACCAACCTTTGGTCCCGTTCTATCTGAGACAACATTTGCGCGAACTATTGGTCTCGCTCTATTCAACTAAATAACAATATAAGCTATTCTTTAATCTGAGTACAACTTGGATTAAAGAGTGTTTGACAAATTGTAGTTGGCAAAAATTGCATAAATGGCCTAAGAGGCTCAAAATACATAACGAGGCCCATTAATTGGCCCAATCAACATGATGTCATTTTTTGCCCCAGCTCATAAATATCAAAAGACTCGGACCATGGTCCAAAACTGATGGGTCAATCTAAAATCAATAAGATTTTGACCAAGTCGAATACATGATCAATATCTTCAAGCTAGGCATATCACTATCTTACATTCAAATCGCATTACGAACAACTAGATGGTCAAATCATATCTTGTCGATGAAATTGGATTTTGTATACGAATAAGGTCACCTTGTCTGTTTATTAGATGTATGTGATCTTATCTCCAAATAGCTCTTCAATAGAACTCTTCTCGTAAAATCACATCTCCGCCTGTGGATCTCAGAGGATCTTTACAATTGTCTTCCTATAAATACCATGACTCATCAAGTGACAATGTACGCTCAATTACACACTCTAAATATACTCTCTCTTTGTGTTCAACACGATTTCACTCTTTTAATTGATCACTGATTTGACTATCGGAGAGCCTACGGCCGACACCACATCGGTGTCTCACGTCTTTAACACTCTTTCTTTTATTCTCATTTCTTGAGTTTCAACAGGATTGTAGGTGGCCCAACTTTTGTTCACTTCAATTGTAGAAATCTACCGTCTACATTATGTTATTCACGTTTTGAAATAAAAAAGAGAAACTTTATATTACATGAACAAGAAACAAAAATTAAGGAAATTGCGAAATTAAAATTGAAGAAGAAAGTGCAAACCGAGGCTGTCGCAGTACGCTTTTCTTAAAAACAGATTCGTCCCCTATCGCAGTTATGAACGTCATCTCCCGGGATACAACGGTAGAACTGGTTGTACCAATGAACCGACCCACCGCCTCAACTTTATCACCTCTAAAAGAAAACTTTGAGGAACAAAAAGAAGAGAGAAAATGTTTGAATTGTTGTGTGTTGAAATGAGAAAAATGGACTTGTTTATATAGGCGGAAGAATGACCTTCCAATTCCAAACTCACCATTAACATGAAAGTTACAAGAGTTACAAAAATGAAAGGGTAGAGAGTTGAGAAAATCAAAAGGTGAGCTTTAAATTTTTCATTCACCATACTTGTTTATATAGACACAAGAATGACATTTCAATTCCAAACTCACCATTAACATGAGAGTTACAAGAGTTACAAAAAATGAAAAGGTAGAGAGTTGAGAAAATCAAAAGGTGAGCTTTAAATTTTCATTCACCATACTTATTTTCCAACAATCCTCCACATGAATGGAAATTAACAGAGACACGGAAGACTTGGTGATAAAGTTCAACGTCTCGAATCCCGTGCATAGGATAGGTAGGTGTTATCCTTTGAACCTTCCTTATGAAAGTATATTTACTTTACTAGGCGATCGATGAGACGCGATGTCCTTGAACTGCTCGCGCCGTTTGTGTAAATGATGATATACCTCACACGTAATTCTTCCCGACATAGTTCGGTTCTCATTGTTATGTTTATTTATGGCCGTGAACATCTTCCCTGCGGTTCTCATGAGAGTTTTTAAGAATTGCACCTTATACAATTCTCTTAGAAGCGCCCCACTTCTCTCTCACATAGGTGATTTCTTATTAGAAGTAGTACGCTCTATTCCGCGTGTAAGAATCATTAAAAGCCTTTTGCTTATCCTTTCCTCTACGGGTATCACTGTTTTATCATAGGAATGGATAGGAGAGAACCCCCCACAGTGATCTAATTAAGTATTTACAATTAAGTTGTCCCTTTGAACCTAGATCTTGGGATCTCTAGTCAACTAGGTTGGGTTTCCATTGTATTAACTTATTCATCCAAAAGCTTAAGTCACATTCCTTTCGACGACTTTCCAATTAAATCTCTATTCAAACCTTTAGTTAGTGGATCCGCAATATTATCCTTTGACTTCACATAGTCAATAGAAATAACTCAGGTTGGAGAGTAGTTGTCTTATGGTATTATGTCTACGACGTATGTGTCTAGACTTACCATTATACATGTTACTCATGCCCTACCAATTGCGTATTGACTATCACAATGCATGCAAATTGTCGGCACAAAGCTTTGACCATCTAGGAATATCCTCTAAGAAGTAACGTAACCACGACCTCTTCACCACACTTGTCTAAAGCTATAAACTCGATTCCATAGTAGATCCGGCTATAACCGTCTGCTTAGAGGATTTCCATGATATAGTCAGCACCTCCCAAAGGTGAACACAAATCCACTTGTAGACTTTGAGTCTTTTATATCGAGATATCGAATTAGCGTCATCGTATCCTTCAATAACTCGCCGGATATCCGGTATAATGCAGCCCATAATTACGAGTATATCTCAAATACCTTAGTATTTTTATTATTCCTTTCGAAGGTGAGCTCTGGATTACTCGTGTATCTACTCAGTTTGCTAACTGTGTAGGCTATGTCTGGTCTTGTACAACTCATTAAGTACATCAGACTTCCAATAATTCTAGAGTATTCTAATTGAGAGATACTATCGCCTTTGTTCTTTGATAGATACTGACCGGTATCTCGTGTTCTAGCCATGCCGAGAATCATCCTTGTTAAATTTTTCAAGAATTTTGTCCACATAGTGTGATTGACTTAGGACAATTCCCTCTGATGTTCTTGAAATTTTAATTCCAAGTATCACATCTGCTAAGCCCATATCCTTCATATCAAATCTTGAATTTAACATGTATTTAGTAGATTTAATCATCTTATCGTTGCTTCCAACAATAAGCATGTCATCAACGTAAAGACATAAAATGACATAGCCATTTTCAATGTCTTTGATATAAACGCATTTATCACACTCGTTGATTTTAAATCCACATTCCATCATGACATGATCAAACTTTTCATGCCATTGTTTTGGAGCTTGTTTCAAGCCATACAATAACTTCACCAATTTACAGACTTTGTTCTCTTGCCCTGGAGCAGAAAAACTCTCAGGTTGTTCCGTGTAGATTTCTTCATCTAAATCTCCATTTAGAAAGGCAGTTTTCACATCCATTTGATGTACTTCGAGATTCCGCAAAGCTGCAATTGCAAGTATCATCCTAATAGATGTTATTCTCGTTACTGGAGAATATGTATCAAAGTAATCAAGACCTTATCGTTGTCTGTATCCTTTTATAACAAGCCTTGCTTTATACTTTTCGATTGTTCCATCTGCTTTCATTTTCTTCTTGAAAATCTATTTGTAGCCTAGTGGTTTGCATCCCGGAGGAAGATCCACTAGCTCCCATGTATGGTTTTGCAGAATAGAATCTATCTCACTTTTAATTGCCTCTTTCCATTGAGGTCATTCAGAAGAGTTCACAGCTTCTTTAAAGCTTTGAGGTTCAGTTTCTAGCATATAAGTCAAAAAATCAGGACCATAAGATTTTTCTGTCCTTTCTTGTTTGCTACGTCTTGGTTCAATCTCAACCTCCTCTTCTACTTCTTGGTCCTGACTATTCTCAATCATAGTCTCATATGTTCGTTTAGAAGAGCTCGCTTCTTCTTTGGACTTGTATGGAAATACATGTTCAAAGAATGATGCATTTCTCGATTCCATTATCATGTTTTTGTGTATATCAGAAATTTTTGAATCAAACACAAGAAATTGATAAGCATTACTGTTATGTGCATATCCGATAAATATGCAATCAACAGTTTTTGGTCCTATTTTCACCTTTTTTGGTGTAGGTACCGCCACTTTGGCAAGACACCCCCACACTCATAAGTATTTGTAGGAAGGTTTTTTTTCTTTCAATAACTCGTAGGGGCTCTTATCTTCTTTCTTCCAAGGCACCTTATTTAAAAGGTAATTAGCTGATAACACAGCTTCTCCCCACATGTTCTGAGGTAATCCAGAACTTAACAACATTGCATTCATCATTTCTTTCAATGTTCTATTTTTCCGTTCAGCAACACCATTTTGTTGAGGTGAATAAGGTGTTGTTGTTTCATGTTTAATTTCGTGTGTATGCACAGAATTCAACAAATGGTGATTCATATTCACCACCTCTATCACTTCTCAACACTTTGATCTTCATGCTGAGTTGATTTTCAATTTCATTCTTATAGAGAACAAATTTCTCTATAGCTTCGTCTTTACTTTTAAGCAAATACACAAAACAATATTTTGTGCTATCATCAATAAAAGTAATAAAATATTTGTTGCCTCTCCTTGTTTGTACATATTTTAAATCATATACATCGGTGTGAATTAAATCAAGTGGTTCAGTTTTTCTTTCAACAGATTGAAATGATGACCTTGTCAATTTTGCCTCAACACAAGTTTCACACTTATGTTTATTATCAAATTGGAATGTAGGTATGCAATTCAAGTTAATTAGTCTACGTAAAGTGTCGTAATTAACATGTCCTAGTCTACCATGCCACAAATTGGAAGACTCAAGCAAGTAAACGGAAGAGTTTTTCATTTTATTCATTTTTGGCTTAATAGCCATAACATTGAGCTTAAAGAGCCCATCACTTACATAACTCTTTCCTACAAACATTCTAGACTTAGACAAAATGACTTCGTCTGACTCAAACACCATACGAAATCCATGCTTGTTCAACAGCGAGCCGGATACCAAATTCTTGCGAATCTCTGGCACATAGAGCACGTTGTTTAGAGTTAGCTCTTTCCCAGATGTCATCTTTAGAACCACCTTTCCATGGCCTTTGATTTCAGAGGTTGCTGAATTTCCCATATACAACTTTTCTCCATCTGTTTCTTCAAAACCGCTAAACATCTCCTTGTCGGAGCAAACATGTCAGGTAGCACCAGTCAATCCACCATTCTCTTGGATTTGATCCCACCAGATTCACTTCAGAAATGACAGCAGCGACGTTCATTTCAGACACATCATGAGTGATGTCATCAACCATATTGGCTTCTTTCTTGTTGTTCCTCTTCTAACTCTCAAGACTCCAACGATCTGTGACCTACTCTGTCACAGTTGTAGCAATTTTCAAAAAATTTTTTTTTTGAACCACCTCCTTTCGGTCCCATCTTTGGCCCTTTTCCAAACTTGTTTTTGTTCGTCTTAGAACTTTGACCATGCTCCACAACGTTAGCTTTGGCCATTGGAGGATTGAACCCTTCTTTTTCGAACCTTTGTTGTCTTCTTCAATTCAAGTCAAACAATCGGTTCTTCATGTTCATTTCCTTTAGCTTGTGCTTGAGTAATTCTTGAAATCTTTCCAAGTCGGAGGCGCTTTTTCAATCATTGCCGCCACTTGAAAGTTCATAAACCATCCCCTCGGCATGAATCTCGTGCAAGATTACTTGAAGTTCTTGTACTTGATCGATTCTGATTTTGAGTCCACCATTTTATAATCCGAGGAAGCGGTCGACAATAATTTTCTTAGCCCCCCGTGCATCCTCGGTTTTATATTTGCGGTCTAGAGACTTCCACAATTTCTTCATTGCTTTCATTGTTGTACTATACACGTTGTATAGTGAATCGCCAAACCATTCATGACATAATTCTGGCATAGGAAATCAGAATGTTTCCAAGCTTCAACAGCGCTGACAGCTTGTATGTCTCCCTCTCCCTGTTTGAGTTTCGGAGCATCTTCAGTCAAGAATCTCGCAAGATTCAAGGTGGTCAGATAAAATAACATTTTCTGCTGCCACTTTTTGAAATTCAATCCATTGAACTTCTCCAGTTTTTCTCCATGATTAACTAGAACAGTTACATGACCAGTTGGAGCCATAGTTTGGGTCACAGCAAAACTTGGCACTTGTGCCACAATCTGGTTCACAAATGGACTTGGCACAGTAGCCACAGTTTGGTTTTCAGTACCCACAACTTGAGTAATTGGATCAGTTGTCATTTTCGGAAACAAGAGAATAATTTTAGTTCCACTTTTAAAATAAATGAGAATAAACAAATCTGTTTTTCAGTTTAGTTACACTTGCATTTATGAAATTATGGAAAATCTAATCCCAAAAAACAAATGTTAACCAATTTCTTTTTGTCTTGTTAATTTGAATAACACGCAACTAAAAGGCTTCCAGGTGAGGAGGGGGGGGTCACAATTGGACCACTTAAATCCCAAGCTCTCCTTAGACAGTTTAGGTCTTTTTGACAAAGCCTTCCAGTTTTGCGAATATACAAATCAAGAAAACTTCAACCAAACTAGTTTCATACGTATGTAATTCACTCAGCTTTATAAATCAACTAGTTTCATACGTATGTATTTCACTGTTTTATATGTAATATATGTTTATCAAGAATCTGTTTTAAGATTGTTATTCACGTTTTGAAATAAAAAAGAGAAACTTTATATTACATGAACAAGAAACAAAAATTAAGGAAATTGCAGAATTAAAATTGAAGAAGAAAGTGAAAATCGAGGCCTGTACGTGTACAGTTTCCTTAAAACAGATTTGTCCCCTACCGTAGGTTATGAACGTCTGTCTCCCAAGATACAACGGTAGAACTGGTTGTACTCAAATGAACCGACCTCTTGCCCAAATTTATCACCTCTAAAAGAAAACTTGGAGGAACAAAAAAGAAGAGAGAAAATGCTTGAATTGTTGTGTGTTGAAATGAGAAAAATGGACTTGTTTATATAGGCACAAGAATGACCTTTCAATTCCAAACTCACCATTAACATGAGAGTTACAAGAGTTACAAAAAATGAAAGGGTAGAGAGTTGAGAAAATCAAAAGGTGAACTTTAAATTTTCATTCACCATACTTATTTTCCAACACATTCATGACAAATCCAATCAGAACGAGTGTTCCAGGTTCTATTTGACTTTACGAAATATTTAGCAAAACTAGAGTTTAATTGGAAATTTGGAATCTTGTAGAAAATGAGATTTTACCTTTTCATTCTTATTGGATGAGTTGATCTTATGAGATAAAATGTTGACAATGACTTATCTTGTATAGCATATAGCTCTCTATTTATATAATATGTAGGACTTTTGTAGCATAACACAGATCCCATCAAGTCTGTCTTCATGTGTATACTTGTCCAGTTGATAACTCATATTCTATGTTGGACTTTCATATACGATTGGTGAGAGTTTGTTCTTCCAAATTTGGTGTTCCAACGTATTGCTAAAATGTAAAATTTCATCTAGCCAAGTATGTCACAACTACAGTAAATGAATGTGTGGTTTTGCTTATCTTCGTTGTGAATAGTGGATTAAATTTAGTAAGTATCATATCATTTTACATATTATTGAACAAATATGTAAGAAAGTGATAATCATTAGATTAAATTGTCCCATGATGACTTGTATATTAACCAAGCATATTGTATGAAAAAACATATTATGTAATTTTTTAAGTATAAAATCTCACAGTCTATAACCTAATTTATTTGTTTCAAGTACAATTGTTACATTGGTTTATCATTACAACATCCTCATCCAAAATAAACCAAGAACTAGAATATAAATCAAATTCTCTGTCAAATTCAAATCAAATTCATTTTAATCAACAGTGGAAAACATGTCAACAAAAGAGCATAGACACGTATTGAGGTGCAAATAATTCATTGAAACCCAACGATAATTATATCTCATTATTGAAAACAAAATTTTGGTGAAGTCGAAGTTCTGAAGTGAACAAAATTATAATTAGCATATGACCTGATAAATTGGACATGAAATTTATATCGGATTTTGATTTTCGTTTCGCTTGGAAAAGTAGGCCAAAATTTTGCAAAGTTTCAAATTTAAGTCACAAAATTGAGACTATAATAAAATGAATTGTTCATAATATCAAAAAACTATCAAACAACATTTAAATTTGAAAATTAATGAATAAAATAAATCCAAAATACCTTTGATTCGTGAATTTTGGGTTTGAATTTGTAGACAATGTTTGGATTTGTGGACAAATTTAAATTGAAGAAGCAAAGATTATTTCATCTGTTGATTGTATGTTAACGCATGTTTGATAGTGCTGAAATTATTTTTCAAGTGTTTATATTATAAGTTGTTGGTAAATGCATGGATGAAAAATGAGTTATAAGTTGTGAGTCCTATAAAATGTGTGAATAAAATATATGTTTCACCAGCTAAAATTATAATTAATCATCTCCAAACACGTGCTTAGAGGAATTTTTTACCAAAAAGTAATTAGCGATTGACATCTTCTGTTGAAATTGATTCTCCTAATTTTGAAAATCAATATACCATGTTCCATCTCAAATTGTGGATGAATCATGGAAGAAATGTTTAAAAATAAAATATGTTATTCATAGTCAGCGACTACCATAGTCAATCTATGTGACAAATTATGTAGCATTAATTGATATGTTATTTTGAATAGGATCCAAAAATTTATATTTAAGATGACATGTTAATTAAAGTCACATATACTAACTATGATAGTTGCTGATTTATAGCATTACTCTTAAAAATAAGATAGGTATAATAAGTGTCTGTTTGATGGAGATTATAAACTAGTTTATTTGCCCAAAATCAAAAAGAATGGTTTATTTGATCAAGTCAAATTTTTTGTCAAATAAACTAGTTTATAAATTCTATCAAACGGGCTCTAAATGCTATGATATAACCATATTATTAATTTTTGGAAAATTTGAAGGAAGTAATTTCCCTAATTTTGAAAAATGGTGCAAATTTCAGTTTAATGTCCTCTCCAAATTTAGTGCATCGCTCTGTATTTCCAAAATATATTTAGGTTTGGAGAATTTCATGAGAGGTCCCGAAATTGTAACACCCTCAATATTATTTATTTAATATTTAATATTTAATATTAAATCATAAATAAAAATATCGACAAGTTAACTACGAAAATTTATCTTGAACAAATTATTTGATTGTTTTTTAAGTCGGCAAATTTTTTTTTTTTTTTTTTTTTTTTTTCACCAAGCTCAACAAGCTTTTTGTATTATGATGAACAAATGTCAAATCAAAATGTAAATTCTATGCACCCATCAATCAAAGAGATAAAAAATGAATGACAAATTGTCTAGGTTGCAATTGAAAAGACCCTAACCTGCTACATAATCTTTGAAGGAACATCTTACCTACCTAGCAAAATTTGTAGAAGTAGTTGCTAATGCAATTATATGAATAGCAGTTGATGATATAAAATAGCGAGACAACTTTTCTTCCGCCTAACTTTATGATTGCTTGCAAATTGAAATAGAGGTGGAGTTCACCCCAGTAACTCTGATCAAGTCATTATAGGGTTCGTAAAAATGAACACATAAGACAAATATAGTTTATCATTTATTACTCGTTGAAGGACTTATTTATACTGTTGAAAATACCCATTTGGTGGAAAATTTACATGTACTGGATTTCCTCAACGATTAAAGGTCTTCCAAATGGAAGATGCGAAATAAAAAGAGCCGGATGAATGGGTTCTTATCAATTAGCTTCTTCACAATATGTCATTGCTCAACTTCCAAAGCAAAGCCTTGAGGATGTAGGCATGGCAACTTATGGTTGTTTGTTTTTGTCGAGTTCGATCATCTTAGTCAATTATCAATAGCCATTTGTTCATATTTGACTAAGTTCAATTACTTGTTTGAAAGCATTCTACCACACTCTACTTTAAAAGAAATCAAGTTTTATCCAAATAGGTTTTAAATACTAGTGTTATCGAAACCGGTCCGATCCAACCAGTTCAACCGGTAAAACTGGGAACCAGATCCTAAAATCGGGCTAGTTATGCAGAAAAAACCTCTATTTAAAAATCGTCGACCCGTCGGTTTTGAGGAACCCGTTGAACTGTTCCTGGTTTTACTAGTTTTAAAAATCCTTTCTTTTCACAATTAATTGTAGGTGACAATTGATATTCATTTCTCTCTTTGCACAAAATAGATTAAAAAGAATGAAAAACAAAGCAATTTTGTGATTTTCAAAAACTTATTTTTTATTTTTTAAATTTTTTTGTAAATTTTTTAATTTTTTAAAAATCACCGGGTTAACCCCGGTTTGACCCTTTAACCCTTGACTCTTTCACTTTTCCGAGTTGATGCACGGGTCGGTTTTTAAGACATTGTTAAATACATTTGAAAACAAAATATTACTTAAAAATAAATTTAAGTAATTTTAAAAGCTTATCCGAATATGTTAATGAGCTGGATAATTGATAAGCAATGGAACAAAAGTTAAATATTATCGCCTGCGATTTATATATTTATATATTTATTTATAAGCATGATCTGGCTGGTGGAAGGAACCTTCTATTAAAAACTGCACACACATTTTGACCACACACCTAATTTCAACAAACGCGGGGGTAAAACGACACCGTTGCTTTCCCAAACGGAGGCCCGCGAACGACCGTATATAAATAAATAAATCTTTCGTTAATTAATACTAAAATTAGAAAATAAATAAAAGGAAGAAAGAAAGAAAAGGAAACCGTACTTGGAATCTTTGATTCACTAATTTATTTTATTTTTCAATTATTCCCTACTATCAGATTATAATTGTGATTTTTATTATCCGTATTTTCCGAAAGATTATTATTTTACCGGCTGAATTGCTATTTAGGGTTTTTTTTTTCTGATAATTTTCTTATATTTTGGTGTAAACATTGTAGCATATTTTTTTTTGTGCTTCTTTGTGTATTTAATTCAAAGCCTGTACTTTTTGGGGGAAAATGACTGCGAATTTTGATAGATGGGAAAAAGATCCCTTTTTTTCCGCTGCAGAGGAGGTTCAGGACTCGGCCGACAGGTAATGAAAATTATTTTGTTAAGTTTTAATTTCGAAAATATAATGGGCATGCGTAATTTCTTGAATTTTGATGTGGTAATGTTTGACTCTGTATGTGTGGGACTGTAGTGTGATGGTAAAAATTGATATTATGTAACTTCTTTTGAAGGATGGAATCTACTTATAGAACATGGATTCATGCAAAGAAGGATAGTTCTGGTGTTTGGAATTCCAATGAGCTTCGTAGAGATCTCCAAACTACCCTTGGCACCGCAAAGTGGCAGGTCTGTTACCTACACACACAGCCACACATTCACAGATTCACATATATAATATACCCACACCCTCAGGCATATATTGGCATTATGTATTCTACATTCTTATGTTTGCATGGATGTGTTTTGAGTATGGTTGTTGATGAAGGATTGATGTTTATATTTAATCTAATCCAAAAATCCGAGGGTGGAAATTCTGTTTATAGCATTATTTTAATGGTGTGATTAGTTTTGATTTGGTTGTTGCCATGCTTAATTAATGCAGTTGGAGGAATTTGAGCGGGCAGTGAATTTGAGTTATACCAGTAGTAGTTCAGCTGATGATGCAAAAGATAGGCACCGGGACTTCATTCATGCTATTGAGAGTCAGATTTCAAAGGTTGAAAGCTCTCTAAATGAATCCACAGTCTCACAGGGCAAGCCACCTTTGCCTTGGGTTCAATTAAATGAAGGAGAACGCAATGAGCTAGCCCTATTTCTTTCTGGACCACCATCATCTTCCATGGATAAAATCTTGGCCAGCGTACATAGTAGGGACCAGGGAATGGAGTTCTTGCAAGAGGCTGGTAAACAGTCAATGCCTGAGTGTTCAAGGAGTTCAGCTAATTTGGTGGAGTGTGGTCGAGTGGAGGCTAATGAGGAGAAGTTTCAGGGCATCGGAGGACAGCTAGTGCCAGTGCTGACATTGGCTCCTGGAATATTGCAGTGGCTGATGACGTTTTACTCCATAGTACCTCTAGTGAACAACCTGATCCCCCACCTAGAAAGATACCTAGCTTTTCAGGGTTGTTAAATACAATGGAATCATCTGTTTCCAAGTTGAAATGGTCAAAGAATGGTTACAGGAAGTTAAAGCTTATGGATCACCACCAAGAAGCTGATATTGCATTACCTCAAACTCATTTGACCAGAGTGAGTATTTGATTTTCCTTAATAATGTCCAAAGGTAGTCGTCATTTTTAATTTTTTTTTGGTTAGCTGTAATATGCTGATAGAATCTTCATTCCTTCATGAAGGGCATCAATATATGCTATGAAAAGAATAAAAGCTGCCTTGATGGTTGTGATGATTATTATGACAAGCAACTGTATGGTTGGTGTGGAGCCATCCAGAGACAGCTCCAGAGGTCCCAATATCATATGCAATACAGTCGACCTCTTCAAGTCGCCTTCTCCACTACTCTCCTCCTGTGCTTGATTGGTGAGCCTCGTAATTGATGTTTTATTTTTTACTTTTGTAGTCATTTGTCATTTCTACGTTAATATTTCTCAAGGGATAAATTTTGAATTGGGCCAAGTTTGTGCTCTGGTAATGCTTACCACTGTTCTTGCTATTGACATCAAAGTGCCTCAGCAGTTGAAAGGCATCTGTTTAGCACAGAAATGATGTTGTCAATTGCTTTTGACCCCCAGTTATATCTTTTTTTATTTTCGAATTACTAATATATGGTCTGGTACCTCCTCTTCGTAAATTTGACCACTTTTGTTGCAAAAGTACAGATGTCATGTCATGTGTGATTTCTTATATTTATGTCTCATTGAAGTCTAAGCTGGACTTCATGAGATTTTTCTGGTACATGCCTGTGACATTGTCAATATTTTTAGATCATGATAAACTCAAAAGCTAGTTTACTTTTTAAGTGCTGCATTTCATAACTGCTAGAGGATTAATCTTGCAGATGCTCAAGCTTTTATGTGTCAGTTGATGGATAAGTTTCACTGCTACTACAGCATTATGTATATTTGGATTTACTATGTGGCTGTATTTTCTTTCTTTTCTGTTTGTCTATAGCCTTCCTTGAGGGAAAGAGTGTCTATGGTATATCCATTGAGAAGTATTAAAATATTCAAAAGGAAAAAAAAAAAAAGGGATGAATCTGGTTCACTGTAATTATTTTCGTGCTTATGAAACCCAGCACTCATTGGTTCACGAAATGCAGTTTTGGGTCTGGAAACTTAAAGTGTAGACATTTAATTCACTATGGCTAATGGCTAGTAAGTAGCTATGCAGTTCAGTGGTGCGTTAGTATTGGGTCCATCTTTTCTTTTGTTGCCTGAATTTGTCAAGAGATACTGAGGTGCAGTGTTTAAAATGCAAAGGTGCATGCTGAACCATTTTACGTGTCATGAGCCAGGTGTAAGTAGACTTATACATTTATAAATTATTGTTAAAAAAGTAATAGAAATCTGTGGAAAATGAACTGAAATAGAAAATTTTAATTTATGCGAAATGTACAAACTTGACAATTTATAAAATAATTGTTGTTTAATCAAAATGAGCAAGACTTGAAATTTCAAAATTTCCAGAGTGTTAGACTAGCAACTGATTATAAAATATTCTTTTAAGTGTGAAGTTAGAATAACCAATGGACTTGAAGTAGCATAGCAATTGTTTTCTCTATCAAAGATTAAGATGGTAAATTATCTTGGTAAATCTTAAAACATAATATTCACACTAATATATTTCATACACAGAGAAGAAACAAGAAAAGAAATAATTTTTGTTACTGAGAGATGCTTGGAACCTTCAAACAAAGGCAAGGGAAGTGTACCCTAGCAAATAGTGTTGCATGTGACTGAGGAATCCCTGCAGATTTCTATCTATGGAAGAAAAGAAAAAAATGAATTTTAATATGATGTTCTTCTATGTGTTTTCCTGGAAACTTGTGGGTAATCTCTAATGCATTTATCTTGTACGCCCTGTGGTATGTTGACCCCTGGGGGCACTTTGGGCTCAGCTTACCCCAGGGGATGGCCCAAAAGAGCCTTTCTTTTCCTGCACCGCAGAGATACTTTTTTTTGTTCTCTCTATCTCGGCCCTGTGTCCTTTATTCTCACCATTTTCACTATAGAATTTAGTTGAGTGTATATACATGGATGACAAACTAGATCACTCTTCCAATGCTAGACTTCTTCTCCTTCAGCTGTAGAGACATTATCCACATGAGAACATCTTATTTTCATTTTGAATTTCCATGCATGTACGAAACTATGAAGTCAATTTATCAAACAGGATGAGTGGGAACTCAAAAGTGTTGTATTTTCAGGTGAAAGAGCACAAACCCATCAATGTAATGAGTTTTAATTTTATTGAGTAATATTTGAAGCATAAAATATTATTTTGGAAGTAAACTATAATCTACTTGTGACATTAGTATAGAGACTTAAAGAATATTGTATAACCAGAAAGAATATGATGAAATGAGTAGTATAACAAAAATTTGTCACATTTTATAAAGCAAAGTTGTTTTCTCCGTGACGGTACTCGTGTTTTTTGCTTTGTGCCATTACACCTGACTTGTAATCAGGTGCAGACCGTCAGCGACGAATATCGTAATAGATATTATGTCAAAGACTTACCAATTTTAGGCTCTTATTTTTGATAAAGAAACGAGGATTTATTTGAGGGATTTTCTTATATTTTATTTAATCTCTTCCCTTAATAATTAGGTTCAAGATAGGAAAGTTTCCATATTGTTAGTTTGGTAATTTTTCATTTCTTTTTTAGAGACTCTTAGCATAAATAAATGGGCATTAATTTTTGATTTAGGTAGACTATTGAATATTGATTATTGAGATATTGAAATGTCCACCTCCAATTCTTGTGCCTGTCTCTTCTCTCTTTCCTTCTCCTTTCTTCTCTTCTCCCCTCTCTTCTTCTGTGTTTCTATACTGCGCTGTGCTGCATCAATCAGAATCATCAATCTTCATATAGATTGTCATTGTGGTCCCTTACTCCCATAAAATTCATGTGAAAAAATGAAATTGTAGCAAAATTAAGTTACTCTCAAAGAAGAGGCAGTTTCTTGTGCATTGTGTCCTCTACATGCTTCTCACAAAATGGCTATTAAGTCATCGGTCCTCCCAGTTGCCTCCCCCACAACCAATCAAACACACACACATCCCAAAAAGAAAAATATATGTATGATTTAGGGGACATAGGTGCATATGAAAAGTTATGTTACCCATGGAAGATGATTGCCAATTCTGTTTTTCAACTTTTTGGAATTGGTGGTTCACTTTCCAATATTGTAACATATAAAATTGCTAATGGACAGGTTACATGTTGCTTCCAGATTGTATTCCCATCTACCTATTATAGAACTACATGAGTCCCTATTATGCATGTTTATGTATAATTGCCAACATGCAAAACACTATAAATCTGCATTGCTTGATTTGAAGCTTAGGATTTTTGAGTTTATTCTTTCGTCGACATCTTATATTTTACTCATACATGTAGAGGAATTCTATGCTAACTTTCAAGATACTATTAGGTTACTTGTGCTTGAAGAATTACCATTAGATAAATAGTCAGCATGGTATGGTAGGTACTTATATGAGAAATGCTGCTATGAAGTGGATACAAATGTGAAACTCCCATAGTTATCCTTGTGAATAAATTTAAATGTCATGTTTATGGATGGCGCATCTTCACATGCGAGGTTGACATAATATATTGTTTTGCTAGTATATGTGAGATTTACTTGTTATTCGTTAAGAGTTCAATTTGTGTGTTCAATTTTGTTTAAGACCCAGAGATGTGTTTATCTAAAACGGATAAGAGTTACGCATTGAAGTCTGTTAGTGGAATGCTTATACCATTTTTTCCCCTGCAGTTCTATTGGCATTGTTTGCAGTGTGAAGAGGAGCTGATCATTTATTCATTCCAATTGATCAATTTAGGGGGTGAAAAGGTTAGAGAAATGCCACGTATTATTTATGACGCCACCTAGCACACCTCTATCTTATTAGCAAATAATAGTTCTTAAATGTAAATCAGTGTTCAGGACAAATTCTTTCGTCCCTTCACCCTATTGTGGAATTGCAGATGATGTCCTGTCTGTGCATCGTACGAACGGGTGAATTGCATTTGTGCCACTTCCTCAGACAACGTATTTGATGCTGACTTTACACAATGTATTTATAATATTGATTGGCAGCGTGCACCAATGTGAAGGCTCATAGTAATATTGATTCATTCTTCTTGTTCTTGATCAAATTTTATGTATTCTTAAACCGTAGATTGTATATAGTCAAGTAAAATACAGGATGGCCCTGATATTTTCATGTTTCAAGTGAGATTGACAAATAACACGTCACAATGTATTGATATTTTTCAACTGGTGAGTGATTTGTCCATACGATGAAATGCTCATTATTATGCAAAATACCCGTCATTTTGGATTTTTGATAAATATTTTACCAGTAATGCTTGTTGCAATTAGTTTTATCTTGATCTTGATGAGGCAGTTACGACTTTTGAGTAACTCACAGATTTTGTAAGAATGTATGGACTTTTTGCTATTCATGTGCTGAGGGAGAACTGGTAGATTTGTCTTGAGCCGATGAGTTGGTTGCTGAGTACTGGTAGTTGTTGTAATATCATACATTAATCAGTCAAAGAGAGACTCAGCATGAGAGTGTTGATTTTATACAGCAAGAGTCATTGGTTCAATCTGGATTGTCCCGAATATAATGTCAAAAAAAGAGACCGTTTCAACTGGGAATCTTTTGAGTGAGATTTTGAGAAGAGTTAGAAATAGTAATTTACAACAAATTAGCGTGTCAAATCTTTTTATCATTTTGAATCGAGGTTGAACCTAAATATACGCCCAAAAGACTGCTATCCACAGACAACGAAAACTATTTGTTGCTGCGTACCCTCACAAGAGTTAACCTACAAAGAATGGTGGATAGTCAACTTTTGTGCATAAAATGCTTTGAGATACGGCGGCCGGGGCAGTCTCAGTCACATCTTACGAAAATTGTGTTGGAAATTGGTTTAAAAAGTCGAGAAATTAACTAAGTGACTCCGTGTCAACTTAGTCAAATATACAAGACCCGACCCAATCCGTTTAGGCAAATTTGTTTGCCACTTGACGCACGCTTGAGGGGCAACGCCCGGACGGGATCGACCGCCCGGTCAGTCGCGGGGTCGAGGCGGCAAATCAGTAGCTTTGGGGCAACGCCCGACAAAAATCAGTTTATCCAGTATGTTTAAAGGGTATATTTGGCATCTCGAAACCAATATCGAATGAATGAGAAATTACGAAAAAGGACAAATTCGGGTCAAATGTTTGACCATGCGATCGCACGGTATGTAAACTGCGATCGCAATATGGCTAAAATTTTAGCGAGTGTATTTTGGTCCTTCCATGCGATCGCAGAGAGGCAAAGCCTTGCGATCGCATGGTTAAACTCTGGATGAAGTCTTGTTCTAATTTTGTACCATGCGATCGCAGCTTGGTATAACCATGCGATCGCATGGGTTTGCGTGAACAGACATGTCCTTTTGAAGAATTGCACGATTTGGTTCATTCCTTTTCGTTTCCAACCAACTCTCCAACGTTAAAAAGGGCCATGGACGTCCATTATGAATATATATTGATACAGAAACATATTGCAATCAAAAAGCACTCATATTCTTCATCTTTGAACCATTTTTATTGCATAAAAGTTGCATAAAAATCTGGTTTTCCATTTCATTCATCCGTTGGAGTACAAAAGCCATCTTTGGTTCGCTGTACTTGAGTTTTTGTTGTGCTACTAAACTCAAGCGAAACCGTTGTATCTTGGGAGCCATTTGCCAAAGACCGAAAGCACCTTATGGGCAATTTGACTTAAGGACAAAGAGTTCAACTCTTTTCCTGGTTAATTTCATTTCAGTTTTCGGTTCTTGTTTTTATTACTTTGGGTCACTTCCACGTAATTCCGCCAACAATCTTAAGTCAAACTCTTCGTTCAGCGATTTTTTTGTGGTAAGTATTTGGTTTGGTTGATCTTCCGCTTTTACGTGAATGTAAATGAATTCAATGATAATTCGAATGAGGGAACTTCAAGGAAGTATCCCTACCGGTGTGATTCATCCGGTTGTGACTCCGGCCAGTGCTACCCCTACTACTGCTCATTCAAGCTCCGCTCCACATGGGGAAAACCGGAGAAGTTCATTGGGGTTGAGTTTAAGAGATGGCATCGAAAATGCTCTTCTATCTCACGACCCTCAACTTGGCAAAATTCTTGAAAGAGGATCCTCCCGCTATTCAAGATGGGGAAAACAATCGGGCATCATTGATTGCATTGATGCTTGGAAACATTCAGATTTCTTGTGTAAGAACTACATTCGAATGGCTTGGACAACACTTTATACAATGTGTATTGTTCCAAGAAATCGCAAAGGATTTGTGGGATTCTTTGGAAAAGAAATACAAGATCAAGATGCGGAACAAAGAAGTTCATCGTGGGGAAGGTTTTGGACTACAAGATGGTAGATTCAAAGCCGTGTCAATCGCTAAGTGCACGAGTTGCGATCATACTTCATGACATTCATGCGAGAATATGTCTCTAAGTGAATCATTTCAAGTGGCTGCAATCATTGAGAAACTTCCACCCATGTGGAGGGACTTCAAGAATTATCTCAAGCATAAGCGCAAGGAAATGAATATTGAAGAACTTGTGGTCCGACTAAGGATTGAGGAAGACAATCGAAGTTCGGACAAAGTGTTGGAAATAGCATACCACAATCAAGGGCTAATGTGGTGGAATCCAACAACAACAAAGGAAAGAAGAGGAAGCATTCTGTTGAACCTTCTAAGAAGAATGCAAAGAAGTTCAAGGGCAATTGCTACAATTGTGGAAAGGCTGGACATCGCTCCGTTGATTGTCGCAAACCAAAGAAGCAAGCCCAAGCAAACATAGCCGAATCTGATTCCATATCAAATGGTATATCTGACATGAATTTATCGGCGGTTGTTTCAGAATGCAACAACGTTGGAAATCCCATGGAATGGTGGGTTGATACGGGTGCAACCCGTCACATATGTGCTGATAAGGATATGTTCACATCCTACACTCCAACCGAGGGAGAAAAGCTGTTTATGGGGAACTCCTCATCATCCAAAGTGGAAGGACAAGGCAAAGTGATATTGAAGATGACATCGGGAAAGGAACTTAGCCTCAACAATGTTCTTCACGTACCGGATATTCGCAAGAACCTCAGTCGGGTTCTTTGTTAAGCAAGAATGGCTTTAAGTTAGTCTTTGTGTCGGATAAGTTTGTACTTACCAAAAATAATATGTATGTTGGCAAAGGCTATGTAAAAGATGGACTATTCAAAATGAATGTCCTAACTATTGTACCGAAAGTTATGAATAAAACGCCATCTTCCGCTTATATTCTTGAGTCGCCTAATTTATGGCACCATAGATTAGGACATGCAAACTTTAATTCAATACGCAAGTTAATGAATTTAAGTGTATTCTCCGAATATGCATTTTAATAATGGAAAATGCGAAACATGTGTAGAGGCAAAAGCGCCAAGGCACCTTTTCATTCGGTTGAACGAACCACAACACCTCTAGAATTAATTCACACGGATGTGTGTGATTTAAAGTTTGTACAAACAAGAGGTGGTAAAAATATTTCATCACGCTCATAGATGATTGTACAAGGTCATCATTACGTATACTTGTTGAAAAGCAAAGATGAAGCTTTGGAAGTGTTCAAACACTACAAAACCGGTTGAAAATCAACTTGGAAAACGAATAAAAATGATTCGTAGTGATAGAGGTGGAGAATACGTTGCACCATTTGAGGAATTTTGTGCAGAATTTGGAATCATTCATCAAACTATCGCACCATATTCACCTCAATCGAATGGGATTGCTGAACGTAAGAATCGAACACTAAAGGAAATGATGAATGCAATGTTAATAAGTTCTGCCACTCTCAAAACTTGTGGGGGAAGCCATACTTTCTCGCAAATCATATCCTAAATAAGATACCACACAAGAGTAAAGTTGAATCACCTTACGAGTTATGGAAAGGTCGGAAACCTTCCTACAAATATCTCAAAGTGTGGGGTGCTTAGCAAAGTACAAATACCCAAACCTAAACAAGTTAGGATTGGACCAAAGACAATTGATTGTGTCTTTATTGGATATGCAATCAATAGTAGTGCATATCGATTCTTGGTTCATAAATCAAGTACTTGATGTACATGAAGGCACGATTATTGAATCAAGAAATGCGGTCTTCTTTGAAGACAAATTTCCGTGTAAAGAAAGGAAGCAAGTTCGCTTAAACGAACTTATGAAAATGTACATGGAAATGACGACAATCTTCAAATAAATGAAGAACCGAGACGTAGTAAAAGCAACGAATTCTTAAGACATTCGGTCCGTAATTGTAACCAATTGACTTGAAAATGATCCGAGGACATTTGATGAAGCAATGTCCACTCCTCAAGCTCCTTTTTGGAAAGAAGTCAGACGTAATGAAATTGAATCCATCATGAGTAACCATACTTGGGAATTGGTTGAACTCCCTCCGGAAACAAAGCTTTAGGTCAGAAATGAATTTTCAAAAAGAAATTGAAATCGGATGGATCAATTGATAAATACAAGGCTAGATTAGTAGCCAAAGGGTATAGACAAAAGGAAGGACTTGATTTCTTTGATACTTATTCACCGGTGACTAGAATTACGCCTATATGTGTCTTGATTGCAATCGCGGCATTGCATAATCTTGAAATACATCAAATGGATGTTAAACTGCGCTTTTAAACGGTGAATTAGAAGAAGAAATCTATATGGAACAACCCGGGGTTTGTTGCACCGGAAATGAAAAGAAGGTGTGTAAACTTGTAAAATCTTTGTATGGATTAAAACAAGCACCAAGCAATGGCATGAAAAGTTTGATAAAACTATGTTGTCAAATGGCTTCAAAATCAATGAATGTGACAAGTGTGTCTACATTAAAACACACCGATGAATATGTGATTGTATGCCTATACGCTGACGATATGCTAATTATGGAAATAACTCAAAAGTCATTTCATCGACTAAGAAAATGTTAACAAAACATTTTGACATGAAGGACATGGGAGTGGCGGATGTGATATTAGGGATTAAAATATCTAAAACATCCGATGGTTTGTCATTATCTCAATCTCATTATGTTGAGACTATACTTAAGAAATTTAAGGCGTATGACGATAAACCGCTTAAGTCACCAGCTGACCTAAGTATACACTTAGCCAAGAATACTCGTGAGCCCGTATCTCAATTGGAATATTCACGTGTCATAGGCGCTTTGATGTACATCACCAACCGCACAAGACCGGATATAACACAAATAGTCAACAAGTTGAGTAGATTCACTAGTAATCCAAGTGTTGAACATTGAAGGCATTAAACCGAGTTCTTAGATACTTAAGACACACGGTTGAATATGGATTACACTACTCAAGATATCCCGCGGTGTTAGAAGGATATGCCGATGCAAATTGGATATCCGACACTAAGGATTCAAAATCCACAAGTGGTTATGTATTTACCATCGAGGTGGAGCCGTGTCCTCGAAATCGCCTAAGCAAACTTGTATAGCTCGATCCACAATGGAATCTGAGTTTATTGCTTTAGACAAAGCCGGAGAAGAAGCGAGAATGGCTTCGTAATTTCCTCAAGAAATTCCATGTTGGGAAAAGCCGGTTTCGCAATTAACATACATTGCGATAATCACCTAAGAATAGCAAGGGCACAAAAACAAGATGTATAATGGTAAGTCTCGACATATCCGCTTGGAGACATAACACCATTAAACAGCTTAATATCGAATGGTATAATCTCTATTAACTATGTGAAGTCAAAAGAGAACTTGGTCGATCCTTTGACGAAAGGACTTGCAAGAGATCAAGTATACCATCTTTCGAGGGAATGGGCCTAAAGCCTATTGAATAGAATTACTATAACGGAAACCCAACCTTGTAGATTGGAGATCCCAAGATCTTGGTTCAACGGGACAACTAAGTTATAAAAGATTCTAATAAAAGCACTTATTCCCATTCCTAACTTTTAAAGTGCTATGTCAAATATGTATTAGGATAAGTATACATACTTTTAATGATTCAAAACCTTGAAGTGGAAAGGTAAGAGATCACCTATGTAAGTGTGAAGTGGGGCCGCTTCTCACGAATTCGAGGCTTAATTCTCTTAGAGCACTTATGAAACCAAGAGTTGTCCAGGTCAAAATGGACACAACCATGAGAACCGAATTGGTTAGATGAGTTATGGTGTTGGTACAATTGTTCGGGTTTACACGAACGGTCGGATGGTTCAAAACATCGTGTTCACCAACTAGCCTAGTAAATCCGATTGTATTCAACTAAAGAAGGTTCAAAGCCACAAGCTACCTATCTTGATGCTATGACTTGTCGTTTGTACTCCATTGTTAGAGTCTCGCATATCATTGCATTTTCATTTGCATCGTGTTTTGCGTATCAAGGAATTTCCATTCATGTGGGGGATTGTTGGAAATTGGTTTAAAAGTCGAGAAATTAACTAAGTGACTCGTGTCAACTTAGCCAAATATACAAGACCCGACCCAACTGCTTTAGGCAAATTTGTTTGCCACTTTGACGCACGCCGGGGCAACGCCCGGAGCGGATCGACCGCCTTTGGGTCGGTCGCGGGGTCGAGGGGCGCCCCCGTCAGAGGCTTCGGGCAACGCCCGACAAAAATTCAGATTTATCTCGTATGTTTAAAGGGTATATTTGGCATCTCGAAACCAATATCGAATGAATGAGAAATTACGAAAAAGGACAAATTCGGGTCAAATGTTTGACCATGCGATCGCACAGTATGTAAACTCATGATCGCAATATGGCTAAAATTTTAGCAGAGTGTATTTTGGTCCTTCCATGCGATCGCAGAGGCAAAGCCTTGCGATCGCATGGTTAAACTGGATGAAGTCTTGTTCTAATTTTGTACCATGCGATCGCAGCTTGGTATAACCATGCGATCGCATGGGTTTGCGTGAATGTATATGTCCTTTTGAAGAATTGCACGATTTGGTTCATTCCTTTTCGCTTTCCAACCAACTCTCCAACGTTAAAAGGGCCATGGACGTCCATTATGAATATATATTGATACGTAAACATATTGCAATCAAAAAGCACTCATATTCTTCATCTTTGAACCATTTTTATTGCATAAAAGTTGCATAAAAATCTGGTTTTCCATTTCATTCATCCGTTGGAGTACAAAAAGCCATCTTTGGTTCATTGTACTTGAGTTTTTGTTGTGCTACTAAACTCAAGCGAAAACCGTTGTATCTTGGGAGCCATTTGCCAAAGACCGAAAGCACCTTATGGGGGCAATTTGACTTAAGGACAAAGAGTTCAACTCTTGCCTCTGTTAATTTCATTTCCATTTTTTCTGTTCTTGTTTTTATTACTTTGGGTCACTTCCACGTAATTCCGCCAACAAATTGTATTTTAAACTATAACGATTCCTTCTTGTCACGACCATACATAGATTTACCTCCATTTACTCAAAATAGATACTTACGTCTGCATTTCACTCTTTCCATTTTTATTTTTTTTTCAATTTCCTCAATTTTCTTCTTCTCAATTCTTCTTCTCCAAATCTTTCCTTTTCAACCTTCATCCTCTTATCAATCTCCATTTATTTTTATACTCGGTCGAATTCCACCGAAAAAAACTAGTATAGTAGTTATAGTTCAAATCATAAAAATAATGAACAAATTTGTCTTGTACTATCTACTATAAAAGTAACGGTCAACGTAAGGGTCCTAACTACAAAAGCAACAAGCAATAAAATCTTGTTCTTGATAAAATTAAAATCACTTCTAGTATTTTCTTGTTTTAAAAGTGAGATTCCTTTTCTCCTACACTGATCTTGCTCAACCATGATGAAGTTAATTCCAGTTTTCTAGCCAAAATTGGTTTTCTTATTTGTATAAACAGTACAATACCATGCCGAAGGAATCCTTCTTGAAATCTAGCAAGAACAAATATTATACATAATTAAAATAGAAAGACAACGCAGAATACAACATTCAATTTCGGATTGAGACTATTTGGTGCGGCTAATGTTCCATTTTTCAAATTTGAAGATGGAATTTTGGTCATTGCAAGGGTAGGTCCAAAAAGAAATTATTGAGAAGCATGAATTTTCTGAATGTTATTTGACGAGATTTTAGAATCTTTTTTTTCATCGCGGTTTTTATTATCAAATTCCGTGCCTTGGAATGTTACTCTAGAATTTCGATACTGACTGCCAAATGCTGTGCCAAATCCCCATCCAAGCCCTAACCCGACACCACAGCCACCACCAGCACCAAGACCCAAGAAGTTTAAAGGCATGCCTGAAAACAATAAGCAACAGTTGTTAGGACAGAATTAGCGATACAGGAACATATTATAGTGCAAGATACCACCAAAATGGGAGAAAAAATGGCATATCAGTAATAGTACTTTATGACCAAAATGATGAACAGATCCTCCATAGAGCTCAATTTCTTGAAGCTACCAACTTTGTTATAAATGATTAAATGGATATCGAGTGAATTGTGAGCATAACTTGGTGAAAAGAGAAGTTTCGTGTGTAGTATGTAGAAGATTAGCCAAAAGTTTGTTGAATGCTGAGTTTTCCTCACGAAAACAGCAAGTAAAATCAAGTCAGGACGTATAAAGGAAGATAAGACTTCTTCCTTAAGTGAGTAGGCACCCTCTCAATCTCCACTTTCATTGTTAAAGCTTTAAAATCAGTTAATCCATTGAACGGTGAAGTTAAATGTTCCAGAGACCAGTGGCATGAGTCTCTTGGTAGTATGAAGAAAAGAATTTCACTTCAATGAATTTATCCGTGTCACCCGACTAAGTACTAACATTTTGATTCAATAGTTAAGATAATGTGATGACAATATGTGGGTGACAGAGGATTGTAAGTCTAAGTCTTGTGCAGGCTGTGTCATCCCAAATGATCTTGGCTTGTACGTACATCATGCTAATTGAATTCCTTTGTACATTACATGCTATGCCTGTTCTGGATGAGTTGGTGACGATAGAAAGTGGATGGTGGTTATCTAAAAGCTTAGACAGAGAAATCTTCAACATACCTCCTCACGTCCAAGCCAAAAATCATTGTTCATCAAAGATGTGACACGTGCAATTTTTATAAATGGGTAGGAGTAAAACTTGAACCCAGGACTTTTATGTGCTTTTCATATATGTCAAGCCACCTCATCTACAAGTTTAAGCTATTAAAGACATTATAGAATTTATGTATTAGATATTTTATCTTCAACGGATGAACTACCTATGAATGAAGCAATCGCATGGATTACATATGAGAACAATGAAGATGAAAAGTGTAATCTTTCAGACGATCAAGGGAACTGTTGAAAGCAATTGATTCAAATTGATGAATCAGCTAGAGCTGGGACATGCAATTCTGGAGAAACCAAAACATTTGAAAATCTGTAGGGATCATTTCCTGGGTTTTAATAAAAAAGAAAGAGTAAACTGCTAGTTTCATAAGTTGATGAGAAGGAGAGAACGATAAAAACAAAGAGAAAAAAGTTCTAACTGACGTGACCTTGAAGGAAAATGCTAAACCGAGGAAAGAAAAGGTAGTAGTGACAAACCACTCCATGTTACTCAAATTTGAGCAAGGATGTTCAGTGCGCGTACCGCTTACATGTCAAATTCATCAAGAATCCATATTTGGGATAGTCGTCCCGGTGAAGTATCAATATATTTCTAACCCTTTCCTTTATTTTGACTCTAAAATGATATCTAGCGTAACATAGTTATAGAACAGATCAAACAATGTCGAACTGCTATAGAAAATATGTGAGCAATATGGTATATTGAATGCCTCTGATGCACTTTGTTATGCCAAGAAACACACATGGCCAAAGAGGACCCACAGAAATGCCAAATGGACGGAAAAGGTAGGGATCACGTGCCACTCAAAACCTAGTAAGGCGATGAAGTTAAAGCAAGTCTAGTTTAAAGCTTCGGCGTAAAACTTTGCCTAAGGCGAAGCCGTCAGTCACAACAACCAGCCAATACAAAGTAGAGGGTAGACTTCTCCATAGGCATCCCGCTAGGTATTTGTCACCCTTATAGCTCCATAAGGCAATGGTCAACACTTGGAGTTAGCAGCAAGGATAACCAAAAGGTCTTGGCGAAGTATTGTAAGACGAATGAGGAAAAATGGCGAATACTAAGCCCATTAAACTGTAAGCAACAACTATAGTTTGGAGCACAGAATCTCCATGTGGGCCATGTAGCAAAGTTAGTTACAAAGAGTATGCAGAAATATCGATCAGAAAAATCAAATAAAAAAGACTAGCGGGACAATGCTTGAGATATATATAAATAGCCCTAAAAAATCAAACTAGGAGAGATATTGAAAAACCTTGGCCAAATTCTTGCTCTTTAAATTCTCAAATCTTATTTAACAGCAATCACCATCTAAAACCCCAATTTATGAGCTCCAGTGGCTGAAACAAGGGTGGACGGATTGTCGATGGATTTGTCTTGACAAGGAGGTAGACAAGGATTTGTTGGCTTGGGGTCAACACACTTGTCAAAGTTTTAGGTGTCCAACATGGCTTGCATGCTTTTATAAGAATCAAATTATCATAGTCCATCAAGGAAGTGAATTTTAACCTGTGTTACGTTGTTAGCACCAATTACAAACTCCCCAGTTATTGGCAAATGACTATCCTTGTGCTTTGTGTCTTAAGCAATCATGTTTTAGGCATAGTTTGATTGATTAAGAATTCCAAAGTTCCTGCACTACCTGAAAATTTATAAATCTGAGCATTGACATCATCTGTTAGGGTTACGCACCTCTCGGCTCAGACAGTCACCCTTTAAGTATAATATTTTTCCTCCTCCATGTAAGTCTCACAAATCTGATGTCACACATGCAAAGAAAAATTGTACCACGCACTCCTTTAAGCTAATGTTACTGGAAGTTGGCAATGAGTTACCTCAGCCGAACATTAGCAAACTTTTCAGCACCTAAAAGGCCTTCAAATCTAAAGGACCAATTAACAAGAATTGAAGTATCCATATCCCAAATATCTTGTTACTTCTAGTTTAAATAGTCCAATCATAGATCCCCAAAAGAGGGGTGACCATCATGAGTTCAATCCAATTAAACCAAATCCGAGTTAATTTTTTTTTTTTTTCCCCACAAGGAACCAAGAATTTACAACACTTATGCTATTGGCTGTCATAGGCTTCACTTACTTTCGAAAACTACATGGATGCCATTTTCAACCTGAAGTATCCTTAATTACTTACTACAAATCAATCAAACATCAACATGCAAGACAAATAATTTTACAGGAAATCAAACTCTCAAAGGAGATTCTAAGCTAAGTAGTCAAATTCCACAGCTTTATCATTCCAGTTAAACTTCAGAAAGAACTTGTTATTTCTACTTTAATAGTCCAATCATAGATCCCCAAAAGAGGGATGACCATCATGAATTCAATCCAATTAAACCAAATCCCAAATCCGAGCTTAATTTGATTTTTTCACAAGGATCCGAGACGTGCTTGCATCCTTTGCTTTCGTGAGCTTCTCTCACTTTCGGAAACTACATGGATGCCATTTTCACCCTTAAGTATCCTTACGACAAAACATCAAACATCAACATGCAAGACGAAAAGTATTACAGGAAATCAAACTATCAAAACAGATGTAATCAAATTCCAAAGCTTTAAGACTCCAATTAAACTTCAGAAATTAAAATCATTAATAATCAGATAATTTTTTAAGGATTAGAGAGAAACTTAAAGAACCCGACCTCCGAAGCCCCATCCAACGCCAAAACCACAACCAACGCCGAAACCTGTGAAATCTTTCCATAAAGTTAAACACAATGCAGGAAAAAATGTAAAACACAACAATTATTAGCAAAAAAAATAAACAGACAAACCCAAAAATATTAACAAAATAGTCAAAATACTAGCGAATTTGTTGATTTCACAGAAAAAAACATACCAAAACCAACACCTGCCCCATCGAAATTCGTTAGCACCATTGCTTTGCCTTTGAAATTTCTGCTAATTTCTCGTTTCTGCTAATTTTTTCATAAATATGTAGCTTAGGGACTGTAGCCTGTAGGAAGAGATCCCAGTTGAAGATTTGGGCCAGGTCCTCCCATTCTGGTTACACGGTCTCAAATTGAGAAAAGTTACATAAATAGCACAAGTAGGGAACAGTTGATTTGGCACTTTCATTTTTTCTCTCTCACTTCAAAACCAGTTTTATAGGTGCTACTCTCAAAGAAATATGCTACATCAACCGAAAAAGCTCCAATCTCCATTTATTTGGACTCAGCTCCATAAATCATTTTTTAGTCATTTCGCTACATTTATTGTTTAATTTATTAAGAGATATAAAACAATTAAATCATTAGTAACTACAATAAGTCGTGTTAATTTTAGGGGGTGTATTCAATTGAAACTTTTATAAATTTTTATAAGTTGGTGACTTTTGTGAAATTCGTAGACTTTTAAGTGACTTTTATATATTTTTTTGGAATTAATAAAAGTCTTCTTTAAACTTCGGTAAACTTTTATTAAATACTTCGATAAACTTCTATATACTTTCATTTTTTTTTAAATATTAAGCTAAATTTATATATACTATAATATTATTTTATATATCCAAATCATCCACAACACATGTAATTAAGAACTCAAAATAATAAATTATATTTCACATTGTTAGCCTGTCATTCTTATTAGCTGTGAAATTAATAAAGTAGGTTAACTTATGTTATTGTATATATACATAAGTATTGATTGATTTATTCTTTATTTTCAATAAAAAAAAATTCTCTAAAATAAAGAGAAATCATAAAAGATTGTGTATTCTAGATTCATTTTTTTGGCACAAAATGACTTTAACAGTGTTTATATTAATATAAATAACAACAAATAATGACACACTTATTTTGTTGACCTATTAGCCAAATTAATTATTGGCTAAATTACATTAATAAAATAATCAAAATAAAACAAAAGATTTTCAGTACAATACCAAACTATTACCATGGAATAATTTTTAATAATTAAGCGAAAAATTTGACTCTCACTAACATTAATCAAAATATTATAAATTCATCACGTAAAATATCCTTAAGTTTTAACACAAGACTAGTGTGATATCAAAGTTTTGATTATCGCAAATTCTAGATACAATTGCATATAAATTATTGATTGCAACAAATTCTTACTTAAATGGAAGTGATACGAAAAAACCTTAGAAGTGAAAAAAAAAATGGACGTTTTTTATTTTGGGACTCTGAAGTCTTCACAAATCTCACGGTAGATGGAAGACTTTTTTTTAGATTTGCTATATATACTTTTCACTAAAAAGTCTCTAGAAGTCTGGTAAATAGAGAATCTCTCGAAGTCTTTCTTAATTTGAATACCCCATAACTTATAGAGACTCATACAAAGTTTTAATTGAATACCCCATGACTTTTAAAGACTTTTTAAAAGTTTCTAAAAGTCTCAATTGAATACACCAATACTTTTAGAGATTCTTAAAAAATCTACATTGAATACTTTTAAACTTTTAAATACTTAAAATTTTTTAAAAGTCTCAATTTGAATACACTCTCCTCAGTTTTCTAATTTGTTTTATCTTACATTACTTTTATGAACATGAGCTTTTTTAAATTTATTCAAAACGTTGTTCAACTACCCACGTCATACTTTAATTTATAGGTGCTACTCACAAAGTAATATGCTACATCAACCAAAAACTAAGTTCCAATCTCCATTAATGTGGATTCCGCTACATAAATCATTCTTGAATCACTTCGCTACATTTATTGTTTAATCTATATATAGATTTTAAGCAATTAAATCATTAGTAATTACAATAAGTCATGCTAATTTTAGTCTTCTAATTTGCTCTATTAAAATTACGTTACTTTTATGAGCATGAAGCTTCTTAAATCGATTCAAAACATTATTCAACCAACCAAGTCATACTCTAATTTTTTTCAGTACTTGGCACCACGATTTATTAGTGTATATTTTCATGTTGTACCTTTAACTACATATTCATTTTAACATTGTCATTTTCTTTAAATCCGTCTTTTAAGCATAATGTCATTTAAAATATGTTTAGAAGTGCTTTTCAATACTTATAAGTTGATTAAGTATTTTTTTTATCCACAGATTTCGTAAGTCCTACAACTTTTACCTACACATTCTATAAGATCTACTACTTATAAGTAAAACCAAGCATGCACTTAATCGTTAATGCCAAATCATAAAACACATTAAAAGTTTAATCGCCGTCTTGCAAAACTCGCCTTTTAATGTTAATGGAATATTCCTACCTTAGAGTTTCTAAAACAGTGGGATCGGCCTCGAAAAAAATCATTTTTTATAGTGTAAAAAAAAATTTAGTGTAAATTTTTTTTTTTTTATCAACAATCTAGTCTTGAAGTGTAATTTTTTTCCCCAATAGCAGTCCGTGTTATAATAATGGTATTATAATAATCTTCAAATATTAAAATCATGATAAAGAAAGAAATGAGATTCAAAAAAAAAATTGTGATGGCCTGGGCGATCATCAATTGGGTTTTGCTAGTGCAATTTTCAGTTTCTTGATGTCTTTTCATGGAAATTTGTGTCTTTTTCTGATGGTTTAAACACCATTTTCGTGTTATGTTGATAGAAATTTATATATTGAAGATATATTTCATATATCAACAACAAGAAAAAGGATCAAAATTAGAGAATTGTGAAATTACTTCTATATTCTCCAAAAATATTCAGATTTTTCATAAAGTTTCTTTGTTCTACTTTTGTGGATTTCACTTTTGCTTGTGCAATCCGGTTTGAGATTTGTAAATCCGCCAAAGCTATTTGCTTGAAGGCCCTTTAGCATCCCATTTAACGAGAGGGCGCAAATAACGCTTTTAGGACAGCGTTCTTTGTGATATAAGTTCGGTTGTTATTTGGTTTATTTGTAGATTTTCTTCTTCAAGTTTTTTGGAGTGTTCATGTCATATCAAAGAATTTTTCCAACAATCTAAAAGCGTTAGTTGTTTGATATGGCTTTGATGGAACCAACTTCATCCGATAGCAAGACAAGTTGAAGTTCTTATTGACTACGTTAAAGATCTTCTACATTCTTGATTCCGACTTGCTTGTAATCTCTGAACCGACAGATGATGATACTGATGAAGTGAGGGCTAAAAGGAAGAAACGCCAAGAAGATGAACTCATTTGTAGGGGTCACATTCTAAATGCACTTTCCGACAGACTATATGATCTCTACACTAACACAACATCGGCAAGGCAGATTTGGGTAGAACTAGAGTACAAATATAAAGCAGAAGATGAAGGTACTAAGAAATTTATAATCTCAAAGTATTTTGATTTTAAATTTCTTGATAACATCCCATTGTTGCCTCAAGTACATGAACTACAAGTTATCGTCAACAAATTGAGAACAATGAAGATTGAACTTCCCGAACCTTTTCAAGTAGGTGCAATTATTGCTAAATTGCCCCCAACTTGGAGAAGTTATATGAAGAAAATACTTCACAACTCCAAAGACTTTTCATTGAAGAAAGTTCAAAAATATCTCCGAATTGAGGAATAGTCTAGGACAAGAGATGGGAATGAAATTTCTCATACTGGTACTTCAAAGGCCAATGTCGTGGTGAAAATAACAAGTCCAATAAATTCAACAAATCCAAGAAGAGAAAGTCCTTCAAGGATGACAACAAATTCAAAAATAAATTCAATGGAGAATGCTATGTTCGTGGCAAAATCGGACATCAAGCAAAGGATTGTTGAAACCGAAAAAAGGTAAAATTGAGGGCAAGGTGAATTCTCTTGAAAGTGACAACATTGTTGCCACCGCGAGTGAAATCAATGCTATTAAGGAAAAAGCTCCGTGATGGTGGTATGATACGTGCGCCACCATTCATGTTTGCTATGACAAGACATTCTTCAAAACATATCAAGAGGTTGATGATGGTCAACAAATTGAAATGGGAAATGAAGGATGCTCCAAAATCATAGGCAAAGGGAGTGTGGAACTTCAATTCACATTCGGGAAGAAAGTTATATTAACTAATGTACTTCACATACCGGATATGAATAGAAACCTTGTTAGTGGAGACATGTTGGAAAACCGGGCATTAAAACGGTTTTTGAATCGAAAAAACTTGTACTATTCCGTAATGGGATTTTTGTAGGAAAAGGCTATTCTACTGAAGGAATGGTCAAGTTATGTCCTATTAATAACAATGATAATAAAGAGAATTCTTCTTACTTGTTGTGTTCTATTAAATTATGGCATGAAAGACTATGACAAAGAGCATCGGCATAACCATTATCGATCTGGAGAATCTGGAGTAGTTCAAATACCTCGAAAAGAGACAGGAGATCTTTGGCCTTTTTCAGATATGCCACCATAGATTGCTCACGAGCTGTGAAAGTTCTGTTGACTTGGCTAACCACCAGTTGCGAGTGGTTGTAGATCTGATTTTTCCCTGCTTTCATCTCTTGTGCCAGCCTCAAGCCTACTAGGAGCACCTCATATTCGTCGGTAACAGTTCGAGGCTTTGAACTCTAGGCGAAGTACGTTGTTGAGATTATGACCGTCAGGTACGATCAACAAAATCCAAGCTCCACTCCAACCTTGCACGAGGATCCATCAACATACGGTTTCCATATTGGTACTCCCTCACGGTTAGCTTCAAGCGTGCCTTCCGGGATATAGGCAAACTCACCATAAAAGTACACAAAGCCACCCTTTATGGAGGGCCTTGGCTTATGGGAAATATCGAATTGGGCGATCTCGATTGACTATTTTATCGCCTTCTCAAGTATCCGACTTTTGGAGAATCTATCTCGAGAGGAGATTCATCGTGAAATCTATGCTATGTGACGGGGAAGTAGGGAGGAGCTTCGGGACACGATTATCAAAGACATAATAGACCGGAGCTGCGACGGACCTTCCTATCGATCAAAACCGAGCTCATCGCCTTTTCGGACACCGCGAGGTAGATGAGCAATGTTTCTCCATTATTTGGTTTGGACAAAGAGCGGGGCCTTCGCCGGGAAGGATCTTAAGTTCCTGGAAGGCCTTCTCGCATTCTTCACCCACTCGAATCGCTTCACTCTTTTGATGGTTTGGAAGAAAGGCTAGCAACGGTCGATCACCTTCGATATGAATCGGTTCAGTGGCCACCAATCTTCCTATCAGGATCTAAATCTCATTGGGAGATGATGGTGATCGCATATCAACGAGCGTTTTGATCTTCTCGGGATTAGCCTCTATCCAACGTTGATTCACCATGTAGCTTAGGAATTTTCTAAATACGACTTCGAAGGCGTACGTCAGGGAGTTAAACTTCATGCGATATTTATGGAGAATTCTGAACATCTCCTTCAAGTGTCCAATGTGGTCTTCGGCATTCACGCTCTTCACTAACATGTCATCAACATAGATTTCCATTATGTTTCCAATCTGTTCTAAGAACATACAGTTCACTAACCACTGATATGTAGCTCCGGTGTTCTTTAGACCGAAGGGCATCATCTTGTAGCAGTACAACCCTCGGTCCATAATGAACGAGGTGTGCTCTTCGTCTCCTACGAACATCGTGATGTGGTTGTAGCCGGAATAGACATCCATAAAGCTGAGTAGCTTGCGGCCGATAGTCGCATCAACCAACTGATCAATGCATGGTAACGATAAACTGTCTTTGGGACATGCCTGATTCAAGTCAGAGAAGTCTATACACACCCTCCACTTTTTGTTCCTTACCAACACGGGGTTGGACACCATTGGGAGTAGACTGCCTCTTTGATAAACCTGTTTACCAATTGCTTGTCAACTTCTTCTTTCAAGGCACCATACATCTCGGTACTCAGAGGCCTTCTCTTTTGGATCTCAAGTACATTATAGGATCCACTTTTAGGGTGTGGCAAGCCACAGATGGATCAATCCCCACCTTGTCGCAACGTTTCCATGCAAAGACATCGACGTTCTCTCACAAGAACTGCTTCAGTTCTTCTTTCATCCTTTCCTCAAGTTTTTGTCCCACTTGCAACATCTGGGTAGGGTCTGAGGGGTTTACATAGAAAGCTTCCAGCTCCTCCATAGGAGAGGCCAGAGAATTTGAACCTATAATTCTAGGGTCTATCATCTCCTCGTCCATCTTTTTGGGGTCGATGTCCATCGGTTCCATCTGTATTGTCATCACCGCTGGGGTAACATCTTCTTGATTTGCCGCCTTCTGAGCGCGTTCATATAGCGTGCCCCACCTCCTGCTCTGTTATTGCAAATTTTGGCGACCCCTCTAGGTGTTGGAAACTTCATTGCCAATTGATGGATCGAGATAATCGCCTACAGATCCTTAAGCACGGGCCTACCTAGGGCTCCATGATAGGCGAAGCGAGTATCAACCACTAAGAACTCTATGAATTTTCTGAGATGACACGGGGGCTCTCCAAAATCCACTGTGAGTATGATCATCCCTCGTGGGACGAGGCTATCTTTCGTGATACCGAACAGTGGTTCTGAAATGGCTGTCAGTTCATGGTCCACATCCATTTGGTCAAAGGCATTGCCAAACAAGATATTCACGGCACCTTCATCATCAACCAGTATTCATCCTAACTCGTTCCTGGCTACGATGGCACAAACTACCAAGGCATCGTAATACGGGTAATGTATACCAACCTCGTCCTCTTCAGTGAATGTAATTTGTGGGGGCCTTGGGCCGATGTCCATGGACGTGCCAACTTTCCACTAGTTCTTCTCTGGCTGCCATTACGTAGTTTCGTCGCAAATTCATCGTATGCCCTCCAACATAGGGCCCCCCTACAATTGTATTAATTTCTCGGATCGGAAGGGTCCGGCAGCACTTCTATCCTTGGCGGGTCCATGTTTCGCTGCTTTTTTCTCACATTACAAAGCCGAGGTCCATCGTCCCCAGCGCCAGGATGGGGTCTTCGCCTGGTCAAGGGCAGCCCTCGACACCCTGGGCCGGTCGATTCTCCTATCCTTGTCCCTGATTTCTGCTGTTGATCAGTTTTTTTACATCGGGGCAATCTTTAGTGTTATGCACCCAGGTCCTGCGTATGAGGCAGAACTTGGGTGGAGGAGCAACTGGGGGGAAAACTGCTACGGGTAGTCCAGCACGAGGGGTCGGGATCATCTCTCGTGCGGTTGAATCTTCTATAACGTTGTTCTACCGCTGGGAGAACACTTTCTTCGAAAGTGATTGAAGCGAGGTTCGTGAGAGAGTCATCCCTCCTCGATAGCGATCTCCTCTATCTCTTTTACTCTTTCTCAATTCTCGATCGCCTCTTCGGATCGATTTCTCGCAGGATCAAGTCTACCAATTGATTGTAGGTTTTAGGGTCGATTATTTTAGACATCTCTCCGTATAAGGGTGCGCATGTAAAGTCCGATCACCACCAAGGCGTCGAGCCTTCTTATCAATGATGTTCTCAATTTTATTGATGACGACACTAAACCTCTTGAAAATAGCTCTTTACCAACTCTCCCTCCCCTACCGAATGTCTTGGAGTTGGTCAATATTGGCTATCATTGTCCAGTTGCCAATAAAAGCATTGATAAACTCCTGTTTGAGTTAAGGCCAGCTTCGATGCTTCTCGATTTCAATTTATTGTACCACATCTTCGCATCAGATATGAGGGTGGTATGGAAATTTCTACACTTCACTACGGGAGAGTTACCTTGGAGCTTCGTTTTATACACATTAATGTGATCCGTGGGTCTCTTCTCCTGTTATATTTTTCCATATGGGGCATTCTGAAGTTAATGGAGAGCTCCATGGCCTTCATAAAGTTGAAGAATGAGAGGTTCTCGTTGTCGTCATCTTCATGGCATTCTAACTTTTCATTTTCATCCTCGAGTCTCACAAAGACAAACTTCGGGTCCTTTCTCTCTTCTGTACGGGCCTTGCTGCTTTCACTGTGCCTACTGTGCACCGGTAGAGATAATGCTATGGAGGATTCCATCCCTAACATGTCAAACACATCGGCAAAGTAGGAGTCGGCTAGTTTCCACGCGCTAGAAAGGGTCTCACATTTTGATTATCTTGCAAGGGCCTCGAATTTATATTTTGATGATTCCTACCATTTGAAATTGGCAGGTCGTCCCGAGATCGACGGCTCTCTATCGAATCATACCTCGAAGGGCTTCACCGAGCACGGCTACACTTAGGTCCATGTTGAAGAGATTGGTTCTCCAACAGTTCAAGCGCTGCTTTCATCCAGGCATTATCTAGCTTCAGGTCATGGTTTTCCTGCTCGACCGTCTACTTCTGTCGTTGTCTTCTCCTCTTGCGGCGAGTTATGTTATGAAGGTCTTGAACGCTTTCCTGCCGCAAATCAGTATGATGGGACTCTACTTCTTCTTCCAATGAATTTTCTGTTGCCATGCTCTTTTGGGTAGAAAACATGTTTTTACCACAAGTTTTAAGTTGTGTAACGTTTTTCAATTCCAACATACGCGCCAATCTGTTGACGTCAAAATTTTTACTATCCACGTGTCAACAGATCTCTAGTCAATCCTCTACCAACCTGTATGTCACCTACACACTAGGACAACCGTTAAGCACCAAGATCACTAGGGAAAAAGGGTCCAGTGATCGTTGGTACTCCGACGATCAAGTCAACTGACAGTATATGGAATAATATACGAAGAACGAAAACAATTAGGTGTGGGAGAGACAAACAAATAGAGATTTGAGCAAAGTTTTAGAATGAGAATAATGCGTACCTTAGAACAATTAGAGATGTTGTATTTATAACCTCAGAGTCCTAATTAATTTAGGAAAACAATCATTTAGATATCTGATTGAATCCTCCTTCCTTATGAGATAATAATGATTGGCTGTCAATGCAATCTCCTAGATTTTAGCCCTTATTTGATTTGGTTTTCCTTATCACGTTGCCTGATCTTTAGGAGATTGATATTTGGTTTCCTTGTGAGAATTTGTGTGCCAATCTAACGCAATCTTTCTTTAAACATATCCCTGGTCATTCTGGAATATCGTGTTGCCTGCTAATTACGATGGATACGAAGCTAGGCGAAGTTCTCTGGGTCGGCCATGAGTGTCGAGGTCGTTCATGGGCTTCGCTATACTTTGATTTAGAAATGCTAATATATTGATGTTCCTTAAATGTATCCATGAGGCCCTCGCTAGGTATCTGAGGCCTTTATGAATCCAGAAGGCCCTCGCTTGGCCTATAAGGCCTTAGCGAAGCCTAACTTGGGCCTATATGGGGCCTTTGCTGACATAGAGACCTTGACGAAATCTGGTGGTAACAAATTTAACCTCATGTCATACTATTTTTTTATTTCTATCAGTAAATAGAACAACTTACGGTTCTAATTTCACCTCATGAATTAAAGTTTATTTAAAAAAATTCTTGAAAATATTGAAACAACTCAAGAATTGTCAAACTGGCTCTGTGCTTAATAATAGTAACTTGATGTGAAAAGTTTCTCAAAAATACGTGATTACATCCCAATTAAAAGTCTTTTACTCTATTTTAAAAGAAAAAGAAATAAGTAGAAGAGTAAAACAATCATTTTATGCCCGACTCCATTATGAACATTTGATGATAATTGATAGTTGTGTATGTTGATTTAAGCAGGGGCGGATTTTGTAGTGCTACCTTGGCCACATACTATTCTTGTAAGGTTAAATTTTTTTTTTCATATTTTAGCTCATCCCATATTGAAATTAGCCCTCAACGCACCATTTTTAATAAAGCCCCCACTCCCAAGCCAACTTCTAAAATGGGCCAAACTTTTACCCAAACCTCTTAACCCATTATACACTAAACCCATCAGTTTTCACCCAATCCCCAATCCAAGTAAAACAACCTAAATCCCAAATACAAAATTTTGAAACTCCCAATTCCCAAATCGGAAATTCACAATTCTTCCCAAACCTACCCATTCAACAATTAGTTTAAAATTGGTTTTGTTGGCTTTTGAGTTTGGATTTGTGTTTATGGAACTTTTGCTATTAGTGAATATCTTGATTTCTCAAGAAAACTCACAAATATCTACCCCTTTTATTCAATCTCTTAAATTTGTTTTTCATTTTCATGAATTTTTTTATGGAAAAATTATGTGTTTATTATGGATTTTTGTTATGGGTTTCACTTATATTCATTAATTAGTTTATTTTTTAATTTCTTGATTGAATATTTTTGATTGAGACAATTTTTACATGGTTGAATTGTCCATTCTTATTTTTGAATATGTTGGACCCAAAAACAATTTTATTGTCCATTGTGAAGTTTGAAGATAAAATAATTTCTACTTTCCCTCGAGGAAAAAATATTTATTATTAATGTAATGTTATTGTATGCATTCTATTTGGAGGAGAATTGATTCCTGAGTCTACAAAGGTTTCTATTAAGAATGGTTGCTGATTAAAATTAAATGATCTAGATTTTGTCCTCGAATAACACTCTATTTTTTGAGATGTTGGCAGTGAATACTATAAGAGTTTTAATTACTGCATAAAACCAGAAACCTTAATCCTTTGAGAATAGTTCAATCTCTTTCGAAAGAAAGTCGTTTTTTTCTTTAAATTCTCGAATTCAGTCTTTTAATTCTAGTGCTTCCACATAGTCTTCATTTCGGCATGTTATGTCCAAAACAAGGCTTTTGGTAGTGCTGAAATTATAATTTAAGTGCTTATATTATAAGTTGTAGGTGAATGTGTGGATAAAAATGAATTGTAAGTTGTGGGTCCTATGAAATGTGTGGATATGAAGTATCTTTGATCAGTTTGACCAGCTGAAATTATAATTTAAGCAGTGGCAAACATTTAAGAGTCTTGGATGGCAATTTTGGTAAATCACATTTTTTAGATACACAAAACATGTGATCATCTCGTATTAATTACTATTTACTCTCAAGGAGATACATAATTCATTTTATAATATTAGTTCTTAGGTGTTTTAATCACATTAGGATTCTAATTCCTTAATTGCCTACTTGCATACATTATCTTAATTCTTCTATTGATAATTTGTTTGTGATGATCTGAATTTTATAGCCCTGTTAGTGCAATAATGAAGTTATTTTTCTTTTCCCCACTATACGCTTTCCCAATTAGAATTAATATTTTCAAACTAAGTAACCCAAATCCTAATTGATCTTAGAATAATTTTTTAACTTACTATGAAGCACCATTATTGAATTGTTGGATTATTAAATTGTTTGTATTGTGTTTTTAGAAATAAAAATAGATCATCACCAACCTTGTGCCAAGAAGGGAAAAATATTGTTCTCTTTCTTCAAAAAGACAGATGAATCTACTACAAGTACACATTCTATTAGAGTTGGTGGTGATACTTCAATTCCTACTGTTCAACTTCTTCCAAATTCATCTCTTGAAACCGAACATCATTCATCTTTAGAACCTGACGTGCAACCATCTACTTGGATAGAAAGAGATTCGGAGAAAAGGAAGCACATTAGTGAACATCCGATTAATTTACAAGTTGAGATTAGATAGGCATATCTACAAGGTGGGCCTTATCAATCAATACTTTTAGATTAGCAGAAGTCAATATTTAGAAATCGTAATCGTCGATTTAAAAAAAATGGTTCACCAATTTCGGTGATTGGAGTATTTGCCTTTAACAAATAAGGCATATTGTTTTTATTGTTTTTATTTCTGAATAATGATAATCCATCCAATAGTTCGGCATTGTTGGCAAATGGATTTAACAATTGGAAGAGGATAAACCAAGGAGACAAATGTGCATTCCTCACTCACATGGGTTCGACACCATCATCATTCCATCATATGTGTGAAAAAATAGGTTGAAGATTTAATGAGATCGTCTAGACATATTGATAAAGTGATGTACACCATAACGAGAGAAAGTTCTTAAAAATCATTTGCGTTTAAAGACTATAATTTTAAGTGTTCAGTGGCTAGCACTTCATGGTACTATTTTTAGAGGTCATGATGAATCTTCATCTTCATTAAACCATGAGAATTTTATTGAAATGGTGAAGGCTTTTGCAAAAATGAATACGTAAATTGGAGAAGTTCTATTGGATAAAACACCTCAAAATGACAAATACACTAGTCCAAATGTTCAAAAGAAAAATTTGCACATCAAGGCCAATAGAGTTAGACGGATGATTCGTGAGGAGTTTGGAAAAAGTTTCTTTTGTATTCTTATCGAGGAAGCGCAAAACGAATTCAAAAAGAGAGCAAATGGCCATTATCTTGCAGTTTGTGAACACCGATGGTATTTTAATATAACACTTTTTTGCAATCAAAAGTGTCAGTGACACTACATCCCTGAATCTAAAAAATGAGATGTGCGATGTTCTTGTTCCTCACAACTTTCAAGTTCAAAAAATGAAATGGCAAGGCTATGAGTACATGGAACAGACTTCAAGCATTATTTCTTAAAGAATGTCCATATGCGTACTACATTTACTGTTTTGCCCATCGACTACAACTGACATTGGTTTTTGCAGCCAATGATGTGATTTGTATTTGGAAATTTTTTTTCTCATTCGGACAATGTTGTTAATATTATTAATTTTTTAAACGCATTAATGTTTTGCAAGCTGCTCAAAGAAGTGAGCTGGAGGATATGTTAGCTAGTGGAGAACGAAAATCTGGAAGTGGGGCCAATCAGATTAGTAATTTGCAAAAATCAAGCTCTACTATTTGGAGTTCACACTATGAATCGGTAAAGAGCTTGATAGATATATGTACTCTGCAACTTTCAAAGTGCTTGAGTATCTTGTACATTCTCCAAATGGAAGATCTCAAACCTCAAGTTCATGGTGTTCTTGAAACCATTACAAGCTTTGAATTTTGTTTCCTTGCATTTAATGCATAAAATTTTGGGACTCGTGACGTTCTTTGTCAAGTTCTTCAAAAAAGATCTCAAAACATCCCGGCTACTATCAGGTTTGTCTTTACAACAAAAGTTATCCTTCAAAGATTAAGAGAAGATAATTGGAAAGAATTTCTTATTAAGCGAAACATTTTGCTCAAGAAATGATGTTGATATACCTGACCTAAATTCTTTTTATAAAATTGGTCATTCTCGTGAGCACGTTACACTTGAGGATCATTACCGCTTCAATGTCTTCAATGAAACAATAGATTTTCAGCTGATGGAGTTACATACAAGATTTAATGAGCTATTGGTAGAACTTCTCTCTCTAACTGTTGCTTTGGATATTTGAAATTCTTTTGAATTATTCAATGAAGATGATATTTTAAAGCTTGCAGAGAAGTTCTATCCTGGTGATTTTACATAGCAAGATGTTTAATCGTTGAGGTTTGAGTTACAACATTATCAGTATGATGTAACTCTCAATCTTCAGTTTCAAGTGCCTTTACTTTTCTCGAATTATGATGGCTCTTGGTTGCAAGTAAAAGGTCAACGAGTTACATTATACTGATTAGATTGATACGTTTTATACTGACACTACCTGTATCTACGACGACTACTGAACGAGCTTTCTCAAAATGAAACATGTGAAGATAGCAAATCGTAACAGAATGGAGGATGAGTTTCTTTCTGATTGTATGACACTCTACATTTAACAAGAATTTGTCGAGAAAATAAATGTAGATTCTATTATAAATGAGTTTTACGTTGTTAAAGCTCAATGGACACAACTTCAGTAGGTAATGTAGTAATTAGATTTTTTTTTTTTTTTTTGTTATATGTTAAAAAATATTTATACTTGACTTATTTTAAATTTCAGCTTAGTCCAACATGATTTTCTGGATCCACCATGGATTTAAGGATTTAAAGTCTAGTTATTTAATTCGATGTCGTAATTATTCAGGTATATCCAATAGTGCAATATTTGGTTTACAATGAAATAGCTCATTATAGCTACTATTTTATTTCTATTAGCAAATAGAATAACTTACGGTTCAAGAGTCACCTCATAAATTAAATTTTATTTAAAAGGTTTCTCAAAAATATTGAAACAACCTAAAATTTGTCAATCTGCTCTCCGCTTAATAGTAGTAACTTGATGTGAAAAGTTTCTCAAACATACGTGATTACATCCCAATTAAAACTCTACTCTATTTTAAGGGAAAAAGAAACAAGTAGAAGGGTAAAACAATCATTTTATACCCAACTCTATTATGAACTTTTGATGAGAAATGATAATTGAGTTTGTTGTTTTAAGGATTTAAAGTCTAGTTATTTAATTCAACTTTCGTAATTATTCATGTATATCCAATAGTGCAATTTTTTGTTTACAATGAAATCACTCATGATCGAAATCGATGAAACAAATAAAATAATAATATCTATCATTAGTAGAGATCATAATCAGTTTAGATAGCAATGTGGCTCCTAATTAATTGCCCAATACACTAAAATACTTCACAATTTTATTGGACAATTAACAAGAGACTCACTGCCACATAAACTGATGATAATATATCTACTAATGATAGATAATATTACTAAAAGTATATTTTAATTTAACCTCATGTTATGCCATTCTTTGATGTCTATTAGTAAATACAACAACTTACAGTTCCAAACTCACGTCATAAATCTAAGCTCATTTAAAAAGTTTTCCAGCAATATTGAAATAATTCAAGAATTTTCAATTTGGCTCTCCGCTTAATAATAGTAACTTCATGTGAAAGGTTCTCAAAAATACATGATTATAATCCAATTAAAAGTCTTTTACTGTATTTTAAAGAAAAAAATAAATAAATTGAATGGTAAAAGAATCATTTTATACCCGAATTTATCATGAACATTTAATGAGAATTGACAATTGGGTTTGTGGATTTAAGAATTAAAAATCTAGTTATTTAATTCGATATCCGTAAGTATTCATTTAAATCCAATATTTACAATGAGATCGCTCATTATTAATGGACCAAATTCAATAAAAAGAAATCAAATAATAATATCTATTATTAGTAGAGATCATTACCAGTTTAGATAGCGGTCCACTTCTGATTTATTACTCAATGCATTAAAATACATCACAATTTTATTGGACAATGAACACAGGACCCATTACCACATAGACTGATGATGATCTTTACTATAGCATTAATAAAAAGTATATTTTAATTTAACCTATTGTTATACTATTCTTTAATTTCTATTAGCAAATAAAACAACTTACGGATATGGGGTCAACACATAAATTAAATCTTATTTATAAGGCTTTTCAAAAATATTGAAACAACTTAAGAATTGTCAATTTGGCTCTCCGCTTATTATACTAACTTGATGTGAAAAATTTCTCAAAAATATGTGATTACATCCCAATTAAAAGTCTTTTACTCTATTTTAAAAATAAAAATAAATAAGTAGAAAGGTAAAACAATCATTTTATACCCGTCTCTATTATGAACATTTGATGAAATTGATAGTTGGGTTTGTTGATTTAAGGATTTAAAGTCTAGTTATTTAATTCGACGTTCAGTAATTATTCATATATATCCAATAGTGCAATATTTGGTTTACCGTGAAATCACTCATTATTATTGGACCAAACTCGATGGAAAAAAAATAGAATAATAATATATATCATTAGTAGAGATCATCATCATTTTAAGTGGCAGTGTGGCTCCTAATATCATTAAAATGCATCACAATTTCATTAGACAATGAACATGGGACCCATCGCCACATAGGTGATGATAATATCTAGTAATGATACATAGCATTATTAACAATTATATTATAATTTAACTTCATGTAATGTGTTTCTTTGATTTCTATTAGAAAATAGAACAACTTACGATTCTAGAGTCACCGCATAAATTAAATCTTATTTAAAAGGTCTCTCAAAAATATTAAAGCAAGGATTGTCAATTTGCCTCTCTCCTTAATAGTAGTAATAACTTGATGGGAATTTTTTTTTTTTTTGAAAAATGCGTGATTACATCCCAATTAAAAGTCTTTTAGTATATTTTAAAAGAAAAAGAAAAAAGTAGAACGGTAAAATAATCGTTTTATACCCGACTCTATTATGAATATTTGATAAGAATTGATAGTTGTGTTTGTTGATTTAAGGATTTAAAGTTTTGTTATTTAATTCGACTTTCGTAATTATTCAACTCTATCCAAGAGTGCAATATTTGGTTTACAATGAAATCACTCATTATTAATGGACCAAATTCGATGAAAAGAAATAGAATAATAATATCTATTATTAGTAGAGATGATCGATAGTTTAGGTGGCTATATAGCTCCAGAATTATTGTCCAATGCAATAAAATGCATCACAACTTCATTGTATAACGAACAAGGTACCCACTGCCATAAAAATAGATGATGATCTCTACTACTAATAGATAGTATTATTAAGAAGTATATTTTAAATTAACCCCATATTATGCTATTCTTTGATTTCTATTAGCAAATAGAACAACTTATGGTTCTAGAGTCACCTCACAATTATAGCTTATTTAAAAGGTTTCTCTCGAAAATATTGAAACGACCTAAGAATTATCAAATTGTCTCTACGCTTAATAGTAGTAACTTGATGTGAAAAGTTTCTCAAAAACACGTGATTACATCCCAATTAAAAGTCTTTTACTATTTTTTAAAGGAGAAAGAAATAAGTAGAAAGGTAAAACAATCATTTTATACTCGACTCTATTATGAATATTTGATGAGAATTGATTGATAAGTTGGTTGATTTAAGGATCTGAAGTCTAGTTGTTTAATTCGACTTTCGTAATTAATCATGTATATCCAGTAGTGCAATATTTGGCTTACAATGAAATCACTCATTATTAATGGATCAAACTCGATGAAAAGAAATATAATAATAATATTTATCATTAGTAGAGATCATCACTAGTTTAATTAGGTGGCACCGTGGCTCCTAATTTATTGCCCGAAGCATTAAAATACATCAAAATTTCATTGGAAAGTGAACAAGAGACCCACTGCCCCATAGACAGATGATGATCTACTAATGATAGATAGTATTAATAAGAAATATATTTAATTTAACCTCAGTTATGCTATTCTTTGATTTCTATTAACAAATAGAACAACTTACGATTCTAAACTTACCTCATAATTTAAAGCTTATTTAAAAAGTTTCTTGAAAATATTGAGACAACACAAGAATTGTCAATTTGGCTCTCTACTTAATAATAGTAAATTGGTGTGAAAAGTTTCTAAAAAATACGTGATTACATCCTATTAAAAGTTTTTTACTCTATTTTAAAAAAAAAAATAAACAAGTAGAAAGGTAAAACAATCATTTATACTCGACTCTATTATATATGAACAATTGATGAGAATTGATTGCTGAGATTGTTGATTTAAGGATGTAAAATCTAGTTATATATTTGACTTTCGTAATTAATAATTTATATCCAATAGTGCAATATTTGGCTTACAATGAAATCACTCATTATTAATGCACAAAACTCGATAAAAAGAAATAAAATAATAATATCTATCATATGTATAGATCATCATCAGTTTAATTAGGTGGCAGTGTAGCTCTTGATTTTTTTCCGAATGAATTAAAATGCATTACAAATTAATAGAAAAATGAACAAAAGACCTACTGTCACATACCACATAAACCGATGATGATCTCTACTAATGATAAATAACATCAATAAGAAGTATATTTTAATTAACCTCATGTTATACTATTATTTGATTTCTATTAGCAAATAGAACAACTTACTTTTGTATAGTCACCTCATAAATTAAAGCTTATTTAAAAAGTTTCTCAAAAATATCTAAACAACTCAAGAATTCTCAATTTGGATCTATTCTTAATTGTAGTAACTTCAAATGAATTATTTTTCAAAAATACGTGTTTACATTCCTATTAAAAGTTTTTTACTCTATTTTAAAGAAAAAATAAATAAGTAGAAGGGTAAAACAATAATTTTATACCCGATTCTATTATGAACATTTGATGATAATTGATTGTAGGATTTGTTGATTTAATGATTTAAAGTCTAGTTATTTTATTCGACTTTCTTAATTATTCATGTATATCCAATAGTGCAATATTTGGTTTACAATGAAATCACTCGTTATTAATGGACCAAACTGGATGAAAGAAATTGAATAATTATCTCTATCATTACTAGAGATTATCACCAGTTTAATTTGGTGGCAATGTAGCTCTAGATTTATTGCCCGAAGTATTAAAATGCATCACAATTTCATTGGACATTGAACAAGGGACCTACTGTAGGGATGACAAAAAAACCCGTCCCCGCCCCGCCATGCCCCCCCCCTAATGGGAGGGAATCCCTTGACATTACTAAGCGGGCCGGGCGGGATCATGGTCCCCGCCCCGCATTCCCCGAATCCTCCCCGAATAGTTTTATTTTATTTTATTTTTATGTTGTAAAATTTAAATTGTATGTAAAAATATAAAAAATAATATAATTAATTAATTAAACGGGGCGATAAACGGAGATTTTTTTATACCCGTCCCGATCCCGACCCCGCTTTCCAAAAATCCCCGACGGGGCGGGTATGGGAATGGCCGCCCGCCCAAACCCGCCTTGCCATCCCTAACCCATCGCCACATAGACATGCGATGATCTTTAATATAAATATATAGCATTACTAAGAAGTATATTTAATTTGATCTCATGTTATGCTATTCTTTGATTTCTATTAACCAACAGAACAACTTACGTTTCTAAACTTACCTCATAATTTAAAGCTTATTTAAAAAGTTTCTTGAAAATATTGAGACAACACAAGAATTGTCAATTTGGCTCTCTACTTAATAATAGTAAATTGGTGTGAAAAGTTTCTAAAAAATACGTGATTACATCTTATTAAAAATCTTTCTCTCTATTTTAAAGAAAAAAGAAACAAGTTGAAAGGTAAAACAATCATTTATGCCCGACTCTATTATATATGAACATTTGATGAGAATTAATTGATGAGATTGTTGATTTAAGGATGTAAAATCTAGTTATATATTCGACTTTCGTAAATAATAATTTATATCCAATAGTGCAATACTTGGCTTATAATGACATCACTCATTATTAATGCACAAAACTCGATTAAAAAAAATAAAATAATAATATCTATCATTTGTATAGATCATCACCAGTTTAATTAGGTGACAATGTAGCTCTTGATTTTTTTCCGAATGAATTAAAATGCATTACAATTTAATAGAAAAATGATCAAAAGACCCACTGTCACATACCACATAAACCGATGATAATCTCTAGTAATGATAAATAAAATTACTAAGAAGTATATGTTAATTAACTTCATGTTATACTATTCTTTGATTTCTATTAGCAAATAGAACAACTTACTGTTGTATAGTCACCTCATAAATTAAAGCTTATTTGAAAAGTTTCTCAAAAATATCTAAACAACTCAAGAATTCTCAATTTGGATCTATTCTTAATAGTAGTATCTTCAAATGAATTATTTTTCAAAAATACGTGTTTACATTCCTATTAAAAGTTTTTTACTCTATTTTAAAGAAAAAATAAATCAGTAGAAGGGTAAAACAATAATTTTATACCCGATTCTATTATGAACATTTGATGATAATTGATTGTAGGGTTTGTTGATTTAATGATTTAAAGTCTAGTTATTTTATTTGACTTTCGTAATTATTGGTGTATATCCAATAGTGCAATATTTGGTTTACAATGAAATCACTCGTTATTAATGGAACAAACTGGATGAAAGAAATTGAATAATTATCTCTATCAATACTAGAGATCATCACTAGTTTAATTTGGTGGCAGTGTAGCTCTAGATTTATTGCCCAAAGTATCAAAATGCATCACAATTTCATTGGACATTGAACAAGGGATCCACTGCCACATAGATATGCAATGATCTTTAATATAAATATATAGCATTACTAAGAAATTAAATTTGATCTCATGTTATGCTATTCTTTGATTTCTATTAACCAATAGAAAAATATAGTGTTCTAAACTTACCTCATAATTTGAAGCTTATTAAAAAAAACTCTTGAAAATATAGAAACAACGGGTTAATTTTACTAACGATCACTGAAGTTACCTTCAAATTATAAAATGGTCATTGAAGTTCAAAAGTTTCAATGGTGGTCACTGAAGTTAGAAATCCTTTCACTAATGGTCACTCTATTAAATTACTAATTTAAAATGGTAATGTGGTATTTATTTATTGCATAGTAGTCCATATAATTTATATAATATTCACTTTAGTCCTTATATTTCAATTAAGTCTTTCAAAAATTGTATCTTTAGGTCTTTAATCTTTTACATATTTACACTTTGGTCTCCAAATTTTCAATTATCTTTCAGTTAAGTCCTCCAAATATTGCATCTTAAGTCTTTCAACTTTTTATATCTTTACACTTTGGTCTCCAAATTTTTAATTATCTTTCGTTAAGTCCTCTAAAAAATTACATCTTAGGTCCTTCAACTTTTTATATCTTTACACTTTGGTCTCCAAATTTTAATTATCTTTCGATTAAGTCCTCTAAAATTTACATCTTAGGTCCTTCAGATTTATACATCTTTAAACTTTGGTCTTCCAAATATTTGATTTTAGTGGCCAAAATAAGTACAATTTTAGTGGTCAAAATAAGTGTACTTTCAATTAAATCCTTGACTTTACACTCGAATTTTTATCTAAACGAACAAAATAATATAATTAAATAATAAACTATTTAGTGGTCAAAATAAGTGTAAAATTCATACTTATCACTTAGAGTTGACCACTAAAAGTAGACATTTTAGTGGTCAGACCCTATAATATTATTTTGTTCGTTTATGTGAAAATCTGAGTGTAAAGTTAAGGATTTAATTGAAAGTGCACTTATTTTGACCACTAAAATTATACTTATTTTGACAAATAAAGTCAAGGATTTGGGAGATCAAAGTTTGAAGATGTATAAAGTTGAAGGACCTAAAATGCAATTTTTTAGAGGACTTAACTGAAAGATAATTAAAAATTTGGAGACCAAAGCGTAAAGATGTAAAAAGTTGAAGGACCTAAGATACAATTTTTGGAGGACTTAACTGAAAGATAATTGAAAATTAGGGACCAAAGTGTAAAGATGTAAAAAATCGAAGGACCCCAGATGTAATTTTTGGAGGACTTAACTGAAAGATAATTAAAAATTTGGGGACCAACGTGTAAAATGTAAAATATTAAGGATCCAAGATGTAATTTTTGAAGTACTTAACTAAAATATAATTAAAAATTTGGAGACCAAAGTGTAAAGATCTAAAAGATTAAGGACCTAAGATACAATTTTTGAAAGACTTAATTGAAATATGGAGACTAAAGTGAATATTATATAAAGTACATGGACTATCATGCAATAAATAAATACTACATTATCATGTCACATCACCATTTTAAATTAAAAATTTAATGGAGTGACCATTAATGAAAAGTGATTTCTAACTTCGATGACCACCATTAAACTTTTGAATTCGAAATGACTATTTTATAATTTGAAGGTAACTTCAATGATCATGGTGAAAAACCCTAAACAACACAAGAATTTTCAATTTGTCTCTTTGCTTAATATTAATAAATTGGTCTGAAAATTTTCTCAAAAATACGTGATTACATCCTATTAAATTTTAAAGGGGAAAAAATAAGTAGAAAGGTAAAACAATCATTTTATACCTGACTCTATTATGAACATTTGATGAGAATTGACAATTGGGTTTGTTGGATTTAAGAATTAAAAATCTAGTTATTTAATTCGATATCCGTAATTATTCATTTATATCCAATGGTGCAATATTTAGGCTACAATGAAATCACTCATTATTAATGGACCAAACTTGATGAAAAGAAATTGAATAATTATATCTATTATTACTTTATTAGTAAAGATCATCACAAGTTTAATTAGGCGGTAGTGTGATACCTGATTTATTGCTGAATGAATTAAAATACATTACAATTTAATAGGAAAATGAACAATGAACCCACTGCCACATACCATATAAACTGATGATGATCTTTAATAATGATAAATAACATTACTATGAAGTATATTTTAATTTAACCTTGTGTTATGCTATTTTTTTTCATTTCTATTTGCCTCTTAAATTAAAGCTTATTTAAAAGATTTCTCGAAAATATTGAAACAGCTCAAGAATTGTCAATTTGGCTCCATGCTTTATAGTAGTAACTTCATGTGAAAAGTTTCTCCAAAATAGTAATTACATTCCAATTAAAAGTTTTTTTTCTATTTTAAAGGAAAAATAAATAACTAGAAGGATAAAACAATAATTTTATACCCGATTTTGTTATGAACATTTGATGATAATTGATAGTTGGATTTGTTGATTTAATGATTTAAAGTCTAGTTATTTATTTCGATTTTCGTAATTATTCATGTATATCCAAACTCGATGAAAAAGAAATTGAATAATTATATCTATCATTAGTAGAGATCATCACTAGAACTTTTGACTTATTATTTTTATGTATTCTTGCAGCAAATCAGAGATGAATATTGATAAGAATTGGACAAATATTAGAAATCACACAAAATCGCAAGAATTTTGGAACGGTTTGAAATCATTTATAAACAGGGTGATGCCATTCGTAAACGACGATGAGGAATGATTAGATGTCCATGAACAAGATGTTTAAACTGTTTCACGCATTCATTGGAAACTGTTGAGGCTCACATATTTCATAATGGATTAGCAGAGAGTTATGTAATGTGGATTTACCATAGTGAGACTGAGGTTCAGATTGTAAATGTTCATACACATAATGAGAGGGCGGGTGTGGAGGATGAGATAATGAATGTCATGGACGACATAGTGGGTTATGAGCATGTTGGTACAAGTTTGGATGTTTACTATCACGAATTATTTGAGACTCTACATTCAGAACTATACTTGGAGTTTCATCGTTCTCGTTCTTAAACTTTTTAGTGAAGTTGATGCATATAAAGCCGTGAATAAATGGACAAGTAAGTTTGTCGATGATCTTTTAAAGCTCCTGAAGCTAGCGTTTCCAAAAATGAACCTCGTGGACTCACACTACGAAGCTTGGTTTGGGTTACAAATCTATTTATTCCTGCAAGAATGACTGTACACTATTCTGGGGCAAGCATGCTGATGACAAACTTGTCCTGTTTGCCAGAAAAGTTGTTTGTTGCAGATTTCTGGGAGAGGGTTAATGAAGAATGTTTAGCATAAGGTGTTTCGATATTTTTTCTTGGCCCTCAGACTTAAACATCTGTTCGCCACGAAGGATACTTTGAAACTCATGAAGTGGCACAGTACAGGTTGGTCGAGGGATGAAGATGTGATGCAGCATCCCGTAGACGGGAAGGCGTGTCTAGAATTTAATATAAGGCATCCATAGTTTGCAAGTGAGATTCGTAAAGTCTGATTGGGTTTGGCCACAGACGGATTCAATCCATTTGGAAACATGAGTCAGGCTTACAACATGTGGCCGGTTGTTGTGTGAACTTATAATATGCCACCTTGTTTATGCATGAAACCATAATACCTCATGCTGACTCTATTGATCCCCGACCCTCAAGCACCAGGTAAGGACATGGATGTATTCTTACGACCATTAGTGGACGAGTTGAAGAAGTTGTGGGTCAATGAGATTGGGCACGTATGATGCTGGAACAGCTAATAGGTTGGTGTTCAAAATGCGTGTCGCATTGTTGTGGATGGTTAACGATTTCCTAGCGATGAATAGTTTGTCAGGTTGGAACGTTAGGGCTACATGGCATGTTCTACATACAATGAGAAGACGCCTTTAGTTCGTGTGATTTGTAAAAACAGCTTACGTGGGTCACCGGCAGTTCCTGCCACCGAGGCATCATTTCAGGAGCAGTTTTGACTTTGACAGAAAGACGAAGAGGTAATATCCTCCTCGTCAGTTAATGAATGCAGATATTTTAGCACATTTTATCCATGTGAGGCATAGTATTCTAAGAAAGAACCCTAGCTACGGAGGTGCTAAACTGAGGAGAAATGATAATGAGCTAAATTGGAGAAAGATGAACATTTTCTACCAGCATCCGTAATGGTCTATTACTGAGCTAAAACATAACATCAATGTCATGTACATAGAAAAGAATGTATGTAATAGCTTGCTCGATACAATTCAGGTTGATCCTTACAAATTGAAAGACACGGTCAATAACAGACCTGATTTGATACAATTAGAGATAAGAAGAGAGTTATACTAGTTTCACAACATGAACAGGTGTATGAAGCATATAGTAGGTTACATGTTATCTACTATAAAATCGTCAGAGGTTTTGCAAGTACACTAGATCGGTTAAATTTCCTGATAGCTTCGCTTCAAATCTGCATAAAAATATTATACCTAATGATAGTCGCATTATTGGGTTGAAGTCACACGATTGCCACATTGCCATACAAATGTTATTTCTAGTCGAGTGTCGTGCGTACTTGAACAATACTATTTCCACTACAGTCATTGAACTGTGTACGTTCTTCAAGTAGTTGTGTGCGAGAAAACTAAAGATTAGCGACATGATAGCTGCTCATGAGCACCTGATACTCATTCTCTGCAAGTTGGAACGAATCTTTTCACTAGCCTTATTTGACATCATGATTCACCTCATCATGCATCTGCGTGATGAAGCAATACTTGGTGGTCCAATGCATATGAGATGGATGTATCCTTTTGAACAATACCTGAAGAAACTTAAGGAATACGTCAGAAATCGAGCTCGACTTGAGGGTTCAATAGTCGAAGGGTATGTGGTTGACAAGGCATTCAAATTTAAACCGATCGGATAGGAACGATGATGTAAGTGTTCCTAGAAGACAACTTTCTGTTTCTCAATCGCAGTGTTGTCCAATTGAAAAAAAAGACACCAACGCTTCGTACCGATGTTCAAAATCAGGCAAGAAATTGAGACACACGTGAAGTAAGACCACATTCTTAAATTGATTCAATTTTCTTTTTCAATTGTCCTTTGAAGTACTTAGTTGACCTTATTTGCATTTTACAGCTGACCATAAGCAGGAGTTATTGCTTTAGAAGTGGCAATGGGCTTGGTCCGTTACCCAATGAGCTCAGGGTCATTCCAAAAAATGGGGCTCGATTTGGCCCACGAACTTATAGGCCGAACGAGCCGAGCCGAGCTGCTCACGAGCTCGGCTCGTTTTTTTTTTTGAATATTGATTTGGAGAATTTTAAAATAAAAAATAAATAAAGTGTGAAAAAAATTTTTCTATTAAAAATTAAAAGTTGAAAACCTTTTCATTTTTTAGAGCTTGGGACCGACTACTTTGAATGTAGGCGGAGTTACGTAACAAGTTGTTACGTGTACAACTTTTTAGTAAAATAAGAAGAAGAAAATATAAAATATGTACACAAATAATACTTACTACAAATTTAAGTATTCCATATTCATATTTTTAAGTTTTTCGGACATCATTCTGTCCAGTTTGTCTTGGATCCGAAGTTCGGCATCATCCAAATCTTTTATTCACAATAAGCCTTCTTATATGTCGGCTATAAGTCTTGACCTGAAATTAGACAAAACCTTCCACCTGTACTAAAAGTAGACTCTAATGATATAATTGATACCGTAAGTGTTAGTAGATCACGTGCCATATTTGAAAAAATTGGGTATTGATGTTGATTTTGTCTCCACCATCATAGTATATCAAATTTTCTCTCTCTTCATCATCTAAAATACTAAGCATGTCATACACGAAATATCTAGCTAATTCTAAAGATTTTTCACTAGAACGAGAAATGGAAGAAGTAGAAGAAGAACCACTATCATGTTGATCACCCCTATGTGAACTAACGTAACTCCATAAGTTAATATCATCATGTGATGACGAAGTATGTGTTGGAATAGGGGGTTGTACGATGTTCCTACCAGCCTTTTCAATGTAGACCTCATACATTTGACTTAAAATTTGTTCTAAATTACCACACGTTAGTAGATTTCTGTACGTTATTTTTTGTGAAATTGCCATTATGGTTACTTTTGTAACCTCTAAGTTAAGTTTGGAATCCATAATAGATGCTACTGAAAATAACATAGAAAACTCTTCTCAATATTTTCTAAATTTAGCCTCCACGACATATATAATATTAGAAAAAAAGCAAAATTCTTATGTCTATTAAAATTGTTAGCAATATAATAGAAATAATTTAAAACTAGTGGAGATAATATACACCTGGACATGCATTTGTTGCGTCGAAAAGAACATTAAAAATTTTCTAACAAAAGCACATATTTCTCAGTCATATGTTTGCAAATTATAATATGCACTAATGTAATTTTCATTATAATATGGACCATGTGAGTATCGGCCATTATAATATGCAGTAATGTAATTTTCATACCCTTCACAAGATTCAAGCATATGATATTTTGAATTCCACCTATGGCCAACATCAGTGCAAAAACATTTTTCTTACTTGCGGCTAATTTTCAACACATAGACCAATAAAAACTTGTTTTCTTGTTGGTGATACTATAATATAATTAATAGCATATCTAATTTTTTGTAATTGCATTTCTATAAATTTTAATACATCTTTCATAATTAAATTAAATACACAACGAATGTGAAACAAAATACCATCAAATTCAGTATTGAAATGTTGAATTAACTTTTTAATTACTATATTGTTGAGTCTTGCATTATCAAAAGTAAAACTACGAATTTTTTTTTTTCACAATTAAATTCACGTTACACACTCAATAAAACATGAAAAATATTAACTCCATTACGTGGTAAAAGTAATTTGTCTATACGTTATTACTTTTTTAATGTATTATCCAATTATTATTAATGTAATGTGTAGTTGTAGCCATTTATCATTTTTTATTATTACCGGTCCATAAGTCTGAAATGAAAGATAAAACATCATTATAATTATTAATATCAGTTATAATAGCTTCTTTCTTTTTATTAAATAAAATAATATGAAGAGTATTTCTAGCAACAGATGACGTACCTTTGTTGAAAATATTTTTTGATGAAGTTCGTGAAATGAAGATTTTCCACCAAGCTCAATAGAAACTCGGCATTTGCTAATTGTGACAGTCATTCTCGGTATATGTTCTCTTGTGAATATACCCAATTATTTAGATTGAGAGTACTTCATAGTTGGCTTTGGGAGATCCAAATTGGAGTTGTGCCTGATTTGATTCCAATCTTTCGTATTTGAATTGACACTTTTTGAAGTGTCTGTTTAGATGAGTCATACATATCCCCTTTTGTCACGCTAACTTCTCTTTACAGTGTTTACACTGTGCTTTGTACTCAGGGACTCCGTCTATTAGTTTACCAGTGGGTACTAACTCAAAATGCTGCCAGCACCTAACTTTTTATTTTATGACTTTTCATTTAGTGCTAGAACTGGTAGTTGTATTTGTATGTTTGTCGACATCTTCTTGAATGTCATCCAAATCAATTGGATCAGTACTATCTCCAAATTCATCAAAAATATCGTGAGGAATTAGAATATCATTAAGACCACTAAAATCAACGTCACTTCGATTGTAGGCAATTTAGAACAAAATAATAAAGAGAAGAGTATAAGATGTAGTAGAAGAAGTAGAAAATTAAAACTTAAAAGTATAGACTAATATTTAGATAATGAGATTTGAGATAAATAATTATAAATTAATATTGAGACATAATAAAATTTAAGAATTGTTGTTGAATTGAGTATATAAATAAATTTGAAAGATTGAAGTGTGAAAAAAAAAAAGAGTTTATAAGGAAGAATTTATAGGGAAAAAAATAAATTTGAAAAGAAAAAAAAAACGACGTGCAACGGTCACTTAAAAAAGTGACCGTTGACAACGGTCACATTTTTGTGACTGTTGGACACGAGCCACGAGTCGAGTTGAACGTGGCTCGTGCCCACAAGCCAGCTTGTTTTTTTTGTCAAGTCCGACCCATTATGGGCCCAGTTTTTATGGCCATTTGCCACTCCTATATTGTGCAATAGCTGCACAAACATCGACATGTGCATAGAAGAGACTTTCACGATTGGTTTTGTAGGAAGGTAAACGAACAATGATCAATCCTATTTCAAATATATGCACATATTTGTTTTGTATAACATTTACTAAAACCATGTTTCACATCATTTAGGTATATGTAGCAACGCCCCTCAAGTTTCTCATGAGTTGTTATCTTTGGCTACTGGATGTTACACGCATGTTCTGTCTTATGCAGCCTGTGTCGTAAATAGATTTCGCTTCTTGACTTATGATTGTGACGTTCAATGAAAAACTCAAAACATCGGTGTATCTGTTCTAGAGATTGGGGATGAAACTTACTACGGCGACTACATAAGATAATGGAGTTGCAATTTGGGTCAGACCTTTCAATTGTTTTGTTTCAGTGCAAATGGTTTAAGTGTGGTGGCAGATACAAGATAACATAGAAGAACGTTACTAGTATTGACGTCAGTTCAGAGGTGTACAAGGATGATCAGTTCATACTAGCTAGTCAAGCACAACAAGTATTCTACATTGAAGATCCTTCTCGTGGTCCTAACTGACGAGTTGTACAAGAAGTCTATCACAGGAGCACGTGGGACAATATGGGATGTGACGTCACTAAGATAGACCTGTTTACATGCTGCATAACAACAACTCTTTCCTTTTCTCTCTGATCTTGGAAACTTAAAGCACATATCTTTATACCGGGACGATAGCGAATATGATGATATTTGTGTGCCGTTTATCAAGAGATCGTGGTCTAACACTACAGAAGATACATCGTTCATTAACAATGAGGATATGGAAGATGATACATTTGAAGAATACGAGGATGAAGAAACATGCAGTGAAAGTAATGAGGACGATGGTGACAACAACGAAGATCAAATATATCATGATAGTGATTCAGATTGAATATTGTTGTGTGTAACTAAAGTTTCTTTTGACATTTCAAATAATTTCGTAGTAATTAATAAACTTAGTTTATTATTCATTAATGAAGTGTATATTTGATGTACTTACATTTAATATTAATAATTAATTAATTAAAATTATTTATTAAACACTATGTATATAGTTAATATTAATTCAATTGAAATTGCTTTATTAATTTATAAATAATTTCATTTCTTAACAATCAATTAATAAATTATTTTGGTCGTTTATCAAATTATTTAATTAATTTTTTTAATATTTCTAAATAATTAATTCATTTCAATTAATTATGAAATACTATGTATATAGTTAATAATAATTTAATTGAATTGCTTTATTAATTTATTCGCTTAACAATTTAGGTAATTTATAGGGATGACTATTTCAATTTAGCAATGACAGGCGCTTCATTTTTAACGCATTCATTTAATTGTCGTCTCTATACACCGAAATTGAAATAGCGACGACATTTGTCGTCGCTATAGAAAAGCCATCTATTAAACTCTGAAATCCTCTTCTTCTTCCCCCATTTAATCTCTCCCAAAATGTAACTGAAAACCCTAGCTTTTTGGCAATTCACCGCCGTTTCCACCATCGTTTCCACTCTGTAGTGTTGTTTTTATTTTTCCTTTTTGATCCTCAAGAAAATGGACTGCTCTTTCATGGTGAGACTTGATCTGAAGGTGAAGATATAAGATTCTTGGAAATTTGGTACATTTTTGTAAATTGTTCGTATTGGACGTAATATTGGAATGAAATTTGATCTAGGGCGTGTAGCCCTACTAGGCACTGTGATGGATCATCGGGAAATTTCTGTTGATGCATAAATTTTTTTGAAGGCTCTCAATTCTTTGTTTTTTTTCTAAAATTGTAATCTAATATCTGTGCCAAATGTAATTCTTGGATAAAAGGAAGAGGAAAGGGAATGCCAATAAAATCTAATTCTCTAGAAATTACTTCATGTTATGTAGTCGAATCTATTTCTACTTGAATGTGAAGTATACGATGTATTCTGATTATTGCCCACAAACTGAATACATTCATGATGTTCGTACGTATGTGTGTGGTGTATGCATATATACCAGCCTTGTAGATAAAGGATCACGGGACATATTAGCTAAAATTGCCCTTAATAATAGATTACCTGGGGTTTCTCGTCGTCTGGCCAAGTAAGTGATTCCAATCTTAGTGCAGTGTATAGCCCTCCAAACCCACCACCTAGTATGCAAACTATTGGTCTCTATAACTATGAAAATTATTTATTATTTGTTTTTGCTCGATAAACTTGTTGAGGTGTTGTTGAGGTGAGGGAGACTCAACAGACCCAAGCTACTTCCAGTGGCGCGTTGGTTGGCGAGTGTGCTATTGCGCGGGAGGTCCTCGAAGAACAACGAAGACACGTCCGTGGGGTCGGATGGGTTCTAAATAGCAGATCTCCCTTATTGGATTCTACCAATGCATCAAACGCCCCATGAGAACAGACCCAGTTTTCTGATTCTGTTCTCTTTGATGATCATTGATTTACGATGTATGAGGCACAGTTGTATCAATAAGAGACAGGACGATTGTCGTCTCTATTGCTAAAAGAATTCCAAATTACTAGAGGCAACATTGTCGTCTCTGAAAACTTGAACTTATAGCGACGACGTATAGTGATGATATGACTTATCAATACCTCTAATTCGAAGAAATTAAATACAACAATGTAATGATGACAATGTCTTGGGTATAGATGAAAATATCTATAGAAGCGACATATTGTTGTCGCTAAATACAAAAAGACACTAATCTATTGATACGACTTATAGCGACAACATTAACGTCACTATAAATAACAAGGACGACTAATCATCATATAGCGACGACAAAAGTCACCGTTATAGCCATCATTTCCTGTAGTGGAAATATTAAAATGCATCACAATTTCATTGGACAATAAACTAGGGATTCACTGTCTCAAGATTGATGATAATCTCTACTAATGATAAATAACATTACTAAGAAATATATTTTAATTTAACCTTATGTTATGCTATTCTTTTATTTCTATTAGCAAACAGAACAACTTACGGTTCTAGAATCACCTCAAAAATTAAAGCTTTTTAAATAAGTTTCTCGAAAATATTGAAACAACTCAAGAATTGTCAATTTGACTCACCGCTTAATAGTAGTAACTTGATGTGAAAAGTTTCTAAAAATTACGTGATTACATTCTAATTAAAAGTCTATTACTCTATTTTAAAGAAAAAAGAAAAAAGTAGAAGGGTAAAAGAATCATTTTATAACCGACTCTATTATGAACTTTGATGAGAATTGATTGTTGGGTTTGTTGATTTAAGGATTTAAAGTCTAGGTATGTATTTTGACTTTCGTAATTATTGATGTATATCCAATAGCGCAATATTTTGTTTCTAATGAAATCATTCATTTTTAATGGACCAAACTCGAAAAAAGAAATAAAATAATAATATATATCATTAGTACAAATCATTACCAGTTTAATTAGGTGGTAGCATTAGGTGGTAGCGTGGCTCCTGATTTTTTGCCCAATGTATTAAAATGCATCATAATTTCATTGAATAATGAACAGGGGACCCACTGCCATATAGACTGGTGATGATCTTTACTAATGATAGATAGCATTACTAATAAATATATTTTAATTTAACCTCATGTTATGTTATTCTTTGGTTTCTATCAACAAATACAACAACTTACGGTTCTAAAGTCACCACATAAATTAAAGTTTATTTTAAAGTTTCTCAAAAATATTGAAACAACTCAAGAATTGTCAATTTGGCTATGTTCTTAATAATAGTAACTTGAGGTGAAAAGTTTCCCAAAAATAGGTAATTTACATTCTATTAAAAGTCTTTTACTCTATTTTAAAAAAAAAAAGAAAAAAGTAGAAGGGTGAAACAACTATTTCATACCCGACTCTTTTATGAACATTTGTTGAGAATTGATTGTTGAGTTTGTTGATTTAAGGATTTAAAGTGTAGTTATGCAATTCGACTTTCATAGTTATTCATGTTTTTCCAATAGTGCAATATATGGCTTACAATGAAATCACTCATTTTAATGGATCAAACTCGAAGAAAAGAAATAGAATAATAATAATATCTATCATTAGTAGATATCATCGCCAGTTTAATTAGGCGATTGTGTGAATCCTGATTTATTGTCCAATGCATTAAAATGCATCACAATTTCATTGGACAATGAACAAAAGACCCACTACTCATAGACTAATGATGATCTATATCATTAACATTATTAAGAAGTATATTTTAATTTAACCTCATGTTATGCTATTCTTGATTTCTATTCGCAAATAGAACAACTTATTGTTCTAGAGTCACCTCATAAATTATAGCTTATTTGAAAAGGTTTCTTGGAAGTATTGAAAAAAATTCAAGAATTGTCAATTTGGTTGTCCACTTAATAGTAGTAACTTGATGTGAAAAGTTTCTAAAAAAATACGTGATTACATTCCAATTAAAAGTCTTTTACTCTATTTTAAAGAAAAAGAAATATGTAGAAGGTTAAAACAATCATTTTATACCCGACTCTATTATGAACATTTGATGATAATTGATTGTTGGGTTTGTTGATTTAATGTTTTAAAGTCTAGTTATTTAATTCGACTTTCGTAATTATTCATGTATATACAATAGTGCAATATTTGGTTTACAATGAAATTAATCATTATTAATTGACCAAACTCGATGAAAAGAAATAACAATATATATCATTAGTAAAGATTATCACCTTTTGGTTTATTGTTCAATGCATTAAAATACAACACAATTTCATTGGACAATAAATCGAATGATCCACTGCCACATAGACTAATGATAATATACCAATGATAGAGATAAGATTACTCGGAAATATGTTTTAATTTAACCTCATATTATGCTATTTTTTGATGGAGTTCGATTCGTTCCAACAATATTGGCCCCCGTTCATGCGTGTGCCAACTCCTAAAACGATCCTAAAATGGTTCTCATTGAACTCGTAACAATATCTCCTACTATGTGCTCAACCATGAGAAGAAGATGTATTAAGTCCCTTCTTGTTGATAAAATAAAATAATTTCATGTATATAAAATATATGCATTGAGTAAAAATGTCTAGTATATATGTATGTGAAAGTTCTAAAACCTAGATTAATTAAATTAAACACGAATTTTAATTTTAATTAAACAAGCAAAGGACGTAATGTAGTCAGAATTGGCAAGATATAGAGATATACAGCTCGACTCGCACAACAAAGATGTTCGCTTCCTAATCTTGTCTAGTGCGGAAATTAAAGGATTAAATACGAACACAAGATGTAATGTGGTAAACCCCAAGGGAAACATCCACGGGCCCCCATGCCATGGGTAAAAACAATCCACTAATAATCTTGTTAAAAAATACAATAGTATCGATTTTTATAATTTCATAAAATTAACAAAATAACAATCAAAAGAAAATGATCAACTCTCTCGTGATACTTCTTCTTCTGACTTGTTGATGAAGTGGAATCAAACCCACCGGTCTTGACTTTATCGCCACTTCCCTATTGTACTTGACCGCAACCACCACTTGGATTAAGAACCCGTTCTTAACTTCACGCCAAGTAGCTTGAGCAAGATATGGAATTGTTCGTTGAGCACCAATAAGTTCTTGATTCTTCAATGAGTTTGAAGAAAACCTTTTTGCTTTGAAAGTTGAATCAATGAAGCGCCATGTCTTGTTCACCTTGAATGTATTCGGCAGATTTCAAGCTTATGGAACAAGAGCACAAAAAATATTTTCAAAGCCTTTATTCTTCAATGTCTTGAAGAACTCGCTGCCTTTGAACAACTTAATCAATGAAGCATCGGGTCTTGTTTTCCACCAATGAATTCGGCCGATTTTACTTAGAGAATACAAGACCAAAAATTATATTTCAAAAGCTTAATTCCTTATTGATTTCCACTCTTACTTATAGTTAAAGTAGAGATCAATTTAGGAATTATTTCTTACCTAAGAATATGCAACAAGGATGGTAAGATAATTAGTAGGAAATAATATAGAAAGATTTTCTTAGATTTGTAGTAGGAAAGAATTTAGGAAACTAAATATTTCCTTCCTAAACAAATCTAAAAGAATAAAAAAATTCTTTAACTTACAAAAGGAGTCATCATTAATATTCATGAAATCGAATATATCAAATATAGAAACAGAATAAAATCGCAGCTTTTGCCGATCCGAAAATGATTCGCCTATCAAGCCGGTCGACCGAATCGGCGTTAATCGCACAAATCGAAACACAAATGTTGACCTGCTTTTTATCATTAAAATCAGTTATATTTATTAAGATAGCCAAGATATAAAAAGTGAAAAATATGACACATATTTTCCAACAATCTCCTCCTTTGGCGTTGCTTAATTACAAACACATAACTATCGATTTTTAATGTAAGTGTGATGTGTGTGAATAAGTAAAGAACCCGTGAGCATCAACATACAAGGATTATGGCTCCCCTTAGTGTGTAAAACAAGAACTCCGCAAAGAAGTTAACAACATATGCAAATACCACACACAATAGCCATAACATTTAATATTGCTCCCCTTAGCAAGATATCATCTAAGTGTAGTGATCAAACTATCATAAACCTAAAATACTACTATTAAAGTTTAACCAACAAAGTGTCCAAAGCACGACAAACCTAACAACCATAAAAATTAAAATTACTACTACTCCCCTTTTGGAAGAGGAACGCCAAAGGAAGAGATAAAACAAAAGTAAAGCAAAGTTGGAAGGAAATAAAGCGAAATTTAAGTGTTTAAAACAGTTATCCATAGCCAAATAGTTAGAGGGTTAAGAGTTAGAACGGGAAAAGTTAGTGCGGGAGGATCTCAGGCTTTTTTACTGGGATGTAGATGCATTTGGAACCTCTTGCGGCGAGGGGGTATCTCGAGGAGCATCACCGGAGGATCGCCAATATAGGTGCAGAGGTCGGGCAAAGAAGTTGCTCACCAACCAAGTTCGTAAGTCGGTATTCCATTGGATCTCCGTGATGTGCGCAGAATTCTGAGTAACTATTCGAATGCATATTTTATATGCTCATCGCCCGTAAATTCTAGTTTGTCCAACACCCTACGCATGAAAGTTATCATCAGAAAAACCTTTGGTAAGGGCAAAAATTTGATCTACTTGTGTTCGAACCAGCCCCAACTGAGTTTCTAGTGCATCAAGACGTCCAGAATGGTCCAACGAGGATAGAAAATGCTTGGGAACTCTGGGAGTGGGATGCGGTGTGCTACCCAAATTTGTAAACTCATGTACACCCAGCGATGGAATGTCCTCAGAGAAGCGGTTTGAATCCATAGCAGGCACTTCTTGATGAATAAGAAAGTGATGAATCAGAGCTGGATGCGGTAGTCTGTATTGCTTGGCCCTCCTCGGCCCTTCATAAACAATTCTATCAAAAACTAGTTTAACCCGACCAACCGGCATCCTCATCCCTAACTTGTATAGCATAACAGCCTGTCTCCGAAATGTCCGATCGATGAGTTAACGGATCGATATTGTTGATGAGAACTGATGCGACTTTTTGATTTGGGCAATAGCCGAGAAGCGCCGCCTCTCCCGATTCCACCAAAGTGAGCGACCATTTCTTCAAGCAATGATGTCCTTGGTCAATTCTTCGTCACTTGTGACAACCACATGGGTTACTCCAAGCCACCCCCGAGGGAGTTAGGACCAAGGTAACATGTCTTCCCCGAACATAAACCTTCCACACCGAATTCATTGCCCAGCCTTTCCCAAATTCTTTGGAACATTTGCCATAAATTCCTTGACCAGAGTTTCATTGAATGGCCCAGAAAAACTTAACAGATTATGTAAATTGTGGAAATCAACAATTTCAACCAAACCAAACGAACTAAATTCTAAGAATTGCAACCTTACACTCAATGATGAACTTGCGGTAGATGGTAAATGACATAAACAAACTCTCAAGATTCTCCGATAGAAAACAGTAATTGAGGGGGTTAACAGAGTGTCTACCTCTAGTTAATGTGTCAAGTCTGAATATTTGGGGGTCAGAACTAGGAGTAGGCACCCCCTGAGGTAGTGACAGGTCTGTTCTGACCGGCAGGAGTGGGCTTCTCAGCAACATCAGCCATTTTACCTTTCCCTTTCTCACCGGTGGCCCTTTTCGTTGGAAGAGGTGTCTGGAATAGATTCAAGATTCATCAAGGGCAACATCAAAATCGAATCAGATTTTTGAGAGGAGGCTTACTTGAACCTTCTACGAATGGAGGAGGTCGTTTCGAGACTCCTCATCACCAAATTTCTTCATCCTCACGGACCTCCTCCTCAATTTCGGCATTATCGCACCCACCGTCACCCGCTGCATTGTCGACCCCATCGTCACTTGCAGATTCATCATCCTCATCTCCTTCTTCATCTCAAGTCTTGAGCACCCAAGGTGACTTTCTTGCTCGGATAGGTGATTGGGTCGTTAGTTTTGGACGGGCTGATTTTTAGAATGGCCGACCGGCGATTGATATGCAACAATGTCCGCCGATTGGTCACCGAGATGCGATCGCCACTGGAGAAGTGTCCGGTATGAACCGGAGGGTTCCCGCTTCTTGTACTTCACGGGAGAGTCTTTGCGCGCGACATTTGTGGCCCAATCGCAGCTTTCAATGAGAGACGCTGGAGCAACAAAGTGTCCTTGGACGAATTTCCTGATGTTTCTTCGATTTTGGCATTTTAGTCTTCACCATTTGTTTGAATCAAAAAGAAAACTCAAATACACCTTCGAGATCAAGAATGAGGGGCTTCTGAGTTAGGAATTGAGGATTGAGTGTGAGAAGGTGAAGAAGAAAACCTTAGATCACGGTTTAAAAGGGGAAAATTTTCAATTTATTCAAAATTGCACAAGAAAGGAGCAGTTAATTAGGGACGTGTAGAAGGCAGTTACCAAAAACAAACTGATAAATGGCAGTTAATGACCACGAAACCTTTCTTAATCGATAAGTCAAATTTGAAATAAACCGCCTAATACGCTTCTTTTTATGGAAAACAGAAATTTTAAGTTAGAACCAAAATGCGATTGGATTCCATAAACCAAGAATTCGCCCGATTTTTCTCAATTAAAACCGATTAGGTCGCCAAAAGTAGATCATTGATTGAAATTTCTACGAGAAGGCCCATACAAGATACTCACACACAAATAATGAGAATATTTTATGAGATAAGATTGAATGGTTTATTTATGGGCAAACTTCATAGTTCTACAAATTATACAATCACCCAAGGATATCAAAATCAACCGAATCTTCCAATCGGATATATGCGCATAATTAGATTCAATTAATTTATCGATTTAAAAGCGTGAGTGCGTGATAGGACAAACTAGATTAATCAATCATAACCTCGTCCCACTCACGCCAAATTGAACCTAGTCAAGAAGATCGATCGAGATGTATTTCAAACCACCATCATCCGAACATATCTCTTTGAATAAAAAATATGAGCGTGCGGTACATGAGTACCATAGCAATTTTTCTTTTGAGTACTCGTAGTGTTGACTTTATTTGCATATATATATATATATATATTTGTCAAAGCACTGAATTTATAAGATCATGGAGTTGACTTTCTCACAGCCATAAAGGTAGCCCTTTTCTACATGATTTATGTTCATTATCAAGGACGGCCGCACACATTTATGGTGGTAGCCCTCTCCTCCATGAAATTGTCTCGATTAACACAACAACATACTATGGTGCCGAGAGACATAGATACCGACTCATGGGTCACAACAAAGTATGAAACTACTTTAAAGATAACAATCTAGTTAGTAGTAAGGTACAATCAACCAAGACAATATGTCCTCAAAGTGTGCTTATCTGACCATATTTTACCTTAAGTATAATGAGCATACCAAACTGATTGGTTAATCCAAGTAAATCTCAAAATTCATAGACCAATCATACAATTATATCATATGCTATTTGCAAGAAAAACCATTCTTCTCCCCCTCTTTTTTTTTTAAATAAATAAAAAATAAGCAAATGCAAACAAACACACATGATAATTTTTTTTTTTTTTTGTGAAAAAAATTAAAAACTAATGCATCAAGCAAATGTCCAAGGCCTTCCGTAGAGTCTCAAATCTAGCGTAATATAAGGCTTTGGTGAACAAGTCGACCAACCGATACTCACCCCAATATGTTCCAAAGTAATAACTTTTCTTCGACCAAATTCCTAATAAAATGATGTCTAATATCAATATGTTTGGTCCTAAAGTGTCGAACAGATTTTTAGAAATATTGATAGCACTAGTGTTATCACTGTATCACAAAGAATGTAGTCTTGATCAATATCATAATCACAAAGCATTTGTTTCATCCAAAGTAGTCGAGTGCAAGACCTACCCACGCAATATATTCAACCTTCCGCAGATATAAGGAAATAGAGTTTTGTTTCTTACTTAACCATGCAATGAGATTGTTACCAATGTAGAAACATCCTCCACTCGTGCTTTTCCTATCATCCGTGTTTCCACCAGTCGATCAAATGTATCCCAGAAGATGAGAATTAGTATCATTAGTATACCATAAACCATAATCGGCAGTACAGCTTAATATAGCGAATAATTCGCTTCATCGCTGCAAGATGTGATTCTTTTGGTTTAGCTTGATAACGCGCACAAAACTCCAACGCCGAATGATATGTCGATCGGCTTGCGCCAGCACAGTCAGATCGCCTATCATGCTTCATGCATGCCGGAGTCAACCTCCTTTCCCCGGTCATCTCTCGAAATTTTTAAGGACGCGTGGCCAAGGGAGTTCTCGATCGACTTGGTCTGCTCAAGACCGAACTTCTTCACAAGATTTTTAGCATACTTGGCCCGGGAGATAAAAATCCCCGATCCAACTCGCTTGATCCGCAAAAACTAAAAAGAAATTTAGTTCACCAACCATACTCATTTCGAATTCATTTTGCATAAGAGTAGCAAATTCCTTGGATTTTGTTTCTAGTGAAAACCAAATACAATGTCATCGACGAGATTTGTGCAATAATTAATCCAGCTTTTAAAATGTTTGATGAATAACGCTTTGTCGCCCCTCTCTCGCTTGTATCCCTGCTCCAACAAGAACATGGTTAATCGTTCATACCAAGCTCTTGGGGCTTGCTTTAGTCCGTCTGGTCCTTTTTGAGTCTAACCACATGGTCGGGGAATAAGGATCAACAAATCCCTTAGTCGCTCAACATAGACTTCTTCATTAAGAATTCCATTCGAAAGGCACTTTTGACATCCATTTGGTACAGCTTGAACCTCATTTGACATGCCACCGATAGTAAGAGTCTAATGGATTCAAGCCGAGCCACAGTGCAAATGTTTCATCAAAATCCACCTTTCTAGTTGAGTGTATCCTGCAACCAAGCGTGCCTTGTTTCCGACTATGTTGCCATGTTCATCTGATTTATTTTTGAATATCTACTTTGTCCCGATCACATTTGTGTCTTTTGGCCGAGGTACAAGATCCCACACTTTATTTCTATCAAACCGAGCTAGCTCTTCATGCATGGCTAGAACCCAATTTTCATCAATAATGGCTTCATTTATATTTTTTGGGTTCAATTTGTGAAGTGTAGCAAACATTCCCAAGTTCATTAGCAAGCCTCCTCCCGAGTCATCATGCCGCCTCGGAATTTGAGAGAACATTGTCCGCCGGATGTGCTTTCTCAATCCAAGAAGGAGGCTGCCTTCACATGTCCTGCTCACACTTGTATAAGGTGCGCCGTAACTTCCGTGAGCAGGGGCAGACATCGTAACTTGATGTCGGATGTTCCTTCAGAAATCACTATCTAGAGCAGGTGCATGAAGGTCTTGGGTAGGTTGACGTCCCAAAAACTGTTCTTCCCAAAGTCCGAATATTAGGCTCCCGTGAATAAGATGAAAAGTCATCAAGATCATCAATTTTACATTGATTGATTCAATGATAGTCCGAGTACGCATGTTATAAATTACATTAGCACGGTACCGTTCTCGTAATAACCAATAAACACTCCCTCATCACTTTTTGAATCGAATTTACCTAAGTATTCCCAATCATTTAACACATAGCATTTGCTACCAAAGGTATGGAAATATTTGAGATTCGGTTTTCTACCTTTCCAGATTTCATAAGGAGTTTGAGTGGTTCATGTTCTCAAAGAAACACGATTCAAAATATAACAAGCAGTATTAATAGCTTCAGCCCATAATTTAACAGGGAGCTTCTTACTATTTAGCATAACTCTAGCCATCTCTTCAAGAGACCTATTTTTCCTTTCCACAACACCGTTTTGTTCAGGAGTTTTGGGTGCAGAGAATTCATGAAAAATACCATTTTGATCACAGAAAGTAGAGAAAATAGCATTTTCAAACTCTCTCCCATGATCACTTCTAATTCTTAATATTTTATTCCCTCAAAATGTTTTTCTGTTGTTAATTTTAGGTGCAAAAATTTAAATCTTTCAAACACATCAGATTTTTCTCTCAAGAAATCAACCCAAGTATATCTAGAAAAATCATTCACGCAAACAAAAATATATTTCTTGCCCCCAATACTTTCAGTTTGAATAGGTCCCATCAAATCCATGTGAAGTAATTCTAATACATGAGCTGTAGTAAGAAACTTACCTTGCTTGTGAGTGCTTTTGGTTTGCTTACCTTTTAGGCACGAACCACACAATCCTTCAAATTTTTCAGTAAGCTTAGGAACACCTCGTACTGCATTCAACTTTGTCAGTCTCAACAAATCACTATAGTTTAAATGTCCCAATCGTTTGTGCCATAACTCGGTTGAGTCAGTCTTTGAAATATGACAAGTAATTTTGGTGTCAAGAAGATAACATTTATCATTGGATCTAGTACCATGTAGAATACAACTACCATCATACTTTAAGACTTTACAGGAATTTTTTTAGAACATAACCAAGTGTTTATCATCACAGAGTTGGCCTATACTAATTAGGTTAGCTTTTAAACCTACAACAAAAAGAACTTCTTTTAACGGGGAGAAGCCATCAATTAGAATAGTGCCTACACCTTCAATTTTACCGTGTGCTCCATCACCAAAAGTAACTGCACCACCTTCATGACTTTTGTAGTTAGTTAGATAAGATCGATTACCGTCATATGTCTAGAGCAACCACCGCCAAAGTACCAAGAGTTAGGAATAAAGGATCTATATGCAACATCAACCATATAACAATTTAATTCACCTTTTTGACCCAAATTTGTCTTACTTTAGTGTTGCTAAGGTGTCTCATTTGTCTATTAGCTAGGTTTTACTAAACAAACAATGAAAAGAGTCGTGTCCTAAATTACCACATATGCAACATTTTACAAAGTACTTTGATTTACCTCTCCAGTATTGGTTGTATACACGATGGTCGTGATTGTTTTTGAGTCTTGACATTGGTTAGAACTTGCATAGGCGTGTCACCCTAGTTCTCGACGGTGATGGGGAGCGATTTTGTATGAAAAATACAAAGACTTTGTTTCTTTGATGAAGTTGATCCGATTCCCATCTTTTCTTTCACCTTTTCCAACATATCACAAACCTTCTTTGACGCTTGAGTTCTTCCATAGCTTAGATTTCGCTTAGCGCGAGAGGCTCCAATTGTTAATTGCTTGATCCTTTCTTTTGAGACTTTTAATTCATCTAAAAGATTAGCAATTTGATCATCCTTCTCTTTTAAGATGTTGGTAAGAGCATTATTTTGAGAATCAATTTCACTTTATCATCTTCCAAAAATTCTATCAAGACTTGAGTGTCTTCAGAAGTTGTCGCTAAGAAGTCAGAACTGCAATCAAGTTTTGCACGGAATCAGTATGAGAGGTTAAGTTCACAGTTAAGGACGTTACCTGATCAACAGTGGTTCTGTCATCCTCGTCCTCATTAGAGTCTTTTTCATCATCTTCACTCCAAGTGATATTCATGGCCTTCTTGGTATGAGATTTCTTTAAAGTATTTGCACATTCAGAGGCTATGTGACCAAAACCCTCACACTCATGGCATTGAATTCGATTGTCAGATCTATTCATAGAGGTAGTGGGATTTTGTTTAGTGTTAGTCAGAAATCTCTTCTTTTGTTGGAGAGAGGTATTCAAATGCTTTCCCTTTTGATTTCCTTTTAGAAATTTTTTGAATTGTTTGGTGAGCATGGCCATGTTTTCATGTGTTTCGCTCTCCTCACAATCAACCTCGTCTTCATGGTTGTTAATTTTGAAGGCAATACTGGATCCCCTCATATGTCATCAATGATCCCACCAATTCTTCAACCTTCATATTCTCAACCTCCTTACTTTCTTCAATTGCAGTTACTTTAGAATGAAAACAATCGTGCAAGGATCTCGAGAATTTTCTTTACAATTTTGCTCTCCTAATATTTCTTTCCCAAAGTATAAAACAATGATTGGTGATGTCACCGAGTTTTGCATAGAAGTCCTTGAATTGTTCATCGCCTCTCATGGTTAGTTGTTCAAACTCTAGAGTAAGAATTTGAAGCTTGGATGACTTAACCATATTGGTTCCTTCATGAGCAATTCGTAAGATGTCCCAAGCATCTTTTGCAACCCCGACAAGTAGAGATTAAACGAAATTGATTAGAGTCTACAAAAGAAAATATGGCATTTAAAGCTTTGGAATTCCAATTAGTATAATTAAAATCGCCAGTAGCCCACTCGTCTCGCTTTTTCTCTCTTTCTACACCATTTTCGATAATGGTGATAGTTTTATAGCCATGGACAATTGAGTGCCAAGCTTTTTCATCAAGGGATTGAATATACACTTGAATTCTAATTTTCCAATAGGCATAATTAGTACCATCTAAAACAGGTGGTCTAAATGGAGCTCCGTCCATAACTAGGTTTATATGGATCGCACTTAAAAAGTGTACCAGCTCTGATACCAATTGAAAGTTCTAAAACCTAGATTAATTAAATTAAACATGAATTTTAATTTTAATTAAACAAGCAGTGGACAAAATATAGTCAGAACTGGCAAGATATAGAGATAACAGTTCTGACTCGCACAACAGTGTTCGTTTCTTAATCTTGTCTAGTGCGGAAATTAAAGGATTAAATACGAACACAAGATGTAACGTGGTAAACCCCTAAGGAAACATTCACGGGCCCCATGCCATGGGTAAAACAATCCACTAATAATCTTGTTCAAAAATACAATAGTATCGGTTTTTGTAATTTCAAAAATTAACAAAATAACAATCAAAAGAAAATGATCAACTCCCCGTGATACTTTTTCTTTCTCGACTTGTTGATGAAGTGGAATCAAACCCACCGGTCTTGACTTTATCGCCACTTCCCTGTTGTACTTGACCGCAACCACCACTTGGATTAAGAACCCGTTCTTAACTTCACGCCAAGTAGCTTGAGCAAGATATGGAATTGTTCGTTGAGCACCAATAAGTTCTTGATTCTTCAATGAGTTTGAAGAAAACCTTTTTGCTTTGAAAGTTGAATCAATGAGCGCCATGTCTTGTTCACCTTGAATGTATTCTACAGATTTCAAGCTTATAGAACAAGAGCACAAAAATATTTTCAAAGCCTTTATTCTTCAATGTCTTGAAGAACTCGCTGCCTTTGAACAACTTAATCAATGAAGCATCGGGTCTTGTTTTCCACCAATGAATTCAAATTGATTTACTTAGAGAATACAAGACCAAAAATTATATTTCAAAAGCTTAATTCCTTATTGATTTCCACTCTTACTTATAGTTAAAGTAGAGATCAATTTAGGAATTATTTCTTACCTAAGAATATGCAACAAGGATGGTAAGAAAATTAGTAGGAAAGAATATAGAAAGATTTTCTTAGATTTGTAGTAGGAAAGAATTTAGGAAACTAAATATTTCCTTCCTAAACAAATCTAAAAGAATAAAAAAAATTCTTTAACTTACAAAAGGAGCTCATTATTATTTCATGAAATCGTAATATATCAAATATAGAAACAGAATAAAATCGCAGACTTTTGCTTATCCGGAAAAATGATTCGCCTATCAAGCCGGTCGATCGAATCAAGGCGTTAATCGATCAAATCGAAACACAAATGTTGACCTTCTCTTTTATCATTAAAAATCAGTTATATTTATTAAGATAGCCAAGATATAAAAAGTGAAAAATATAACACATATTTTTCCAACAGTATGTATATATATACACTTGTGTACCGCTTATCGGTAGAATATGACCGTAAAAAAATAAATAGAGATTGATAGATGTTGATGAGAAAGAACAAGGAAAGATTTGGAGAACAATGGTGAAGAAAAGAGAATTGAGAATTAGAAATTTGAGAAAGAGATTTTTCTAGAAGGTGAAGATAGACGCACGTGTCTTTTTATCGTGAGTGGGAGTAAAAACCTCTCTTACAATCGGTCGATAATATATATATAACCACATTCTTTGAACTTTTCATTACATTGAAATATTATAACACCAATATCATCAATAATAATAATAATACTGTCTTCAAAAAATATTAATAATAATAAAATAATATGTATATAAGAGATACATTTGATATTAATAATAATTAGTAATATCATTATAAATATATGCATATTTAAGTTATACTCATAGAACTCAATCTGAAATTAAGTATTAATTAAACAAAATTTATTGAATGTTTAAAGCTCATTAGATTTTATGTTATAACAAATTATAAATACAGAACCTTTTAACTCGAATATCAACAAAAAATAAAGACAAAAGTTAACGTTTTAAGATGGAATCTTATTATGTTTATTTATAGGACGGAGTCTATTTCTATTGTTGCAATGTATTCACATTAAATTGGGATTTTTTCACAAATAACTATAATAAATAAAATATTTCTTAAAATACTTGTCATACCTTTTTGTTATAAAATATTGTTTTTATTTTTGTAATGTTACATTTGTTATATTTGTTATTTTAATTATAATAAATGTGTTACATTTGTTATTAACAAAATAACAAATGTAACAACAAGTGTTAAAGAAATATCAAATAGTATTTTTAGAATAAAAAAAGTTAAATAATATTTTTTAAATTATTTTATATTTTATAGTATATAATGAAATTATCACCATTAAATTATGTACTGGAAGCACGTGATGGGCCTATAATCATGTGTACTCTTTCATCCTTATAATGGGCCATGTAGTAACAAATGCAGGACTGCGACTTTGGTCAAACCAGCATTTAATTGCCTAAAATGGGAAAATTGCTTTTAAGTCACTTGTACGTGACTTGTTTTAAATTAGGTTAAAACATTTTTTGAAAATTTTATTAAGTGATACTCTTCAATAATATTTCAAATTATTCTCAAAATTATCCATGTGATCCATATTTTCCATCTCACTGCATGTCCTAAGATCAAACTTCACGGTCGCGGTGGCCACCTTTTTCCACCTCCAACACCTCCTCCGCCGCAGCTGAGCAGCATATGGAGAGTGCTTCTTCTATGGCGCGGCGGAAGATCTATGATTTGTATGGAGATAAAGCGTTGAAGTCTGGTTTATATCTTCCGAATGGGGGAGGGGGCAGGGGGTTTAAGTTTGATTCGAGGGATGCGGCGGATATTTTCGAGGAGTTTTTGGGTGAATTGGGTGGGGAAAAAAGGAAAAGACGGTGGCGAACGTGGTAGAGGGAAGATAAAGAGGGCGACACCATTGGAGAATAAGTTGTCGTGTAGCTTGGAGGAGCTGTACAAGGGGTCAAAAAGGAAGATGAAGATCTCGATGGTTGTTCAATATATCCTCCGAACAGTATCATAGATAAAACTAAGTACAAAATATTTTACTAGTTGAAATAATGATGCTGTTCTTAAAATATTCCATTAGTAGTACAAGATTATTGATACTATTTGTATTCAATAACAATATCATAAAATTGAAATAGTATCATTGGCTAAAACATTATCATAATAAAACAGTATTAAAGATAACATTATGGTATAAGTATACCATAGCACATTATCTAAATAACACAGTATCATAGATAAAACTAAGTACAAGATATTTTACTGGTAGAAGTAATAATACCGTTCTTAAAATACTCCATTAGTAGTACAAGATCATTGATACTGTTTACATTCAATAACAGTATCATAAATTGAAACGGTATCATAGGTTAAAATATTATCATAATAAATTAGTATCAAAGATAAAAGTATGGTATAAGTATACTATAGAACATTATCTAAATAACACAGTATCATAGATAAAACTAAGTACAAGATGTTTTAATAGTTGAAATAATGATACCGTTTTTAAAATGCTCCATTAGTAGTACAAGATCATTGATACTGTTTGCATTCAATAACAATATCATAGATTGAAACAGTATCATAGGTTAAAACATTATCATAATAAAATAGTATCAAAGATAAAAGAATGGTATAAATATATCATAGCACATTATCTAAATAAAAATAGTAGCATAGATAAAACTAAGTTTAAGATGTTTTAATGGTTGAAGTAATGATATTGTTTTTAAAATGCTCTTTTAGTAGTATAAGATCGTTGATATTGTTTACTTTCAATAACAGTATCATAGATTAAAACAGTATCATAGGTTGAAATATTATTATAATAAAACAATATTAAAGATAAAAGTATGATATAATTATACTATATTTTATTATATAAATAAAATAGTATTATAGATAAATGAATCTTAATATATCGTATCATACATGAAAGTATCTTAATAAAACAGTACCACATACACAAACTACCACCTAATAAAAAATAGTATCATAGATTGAAATAGTATCTACGACGACATTTTGAATGAAAACAGTATCAATGATCTTGTACTATTAATGGAGCATTTTGAACAGTATCATTACTTCAACCATAAAATATTTAATTTTGAATTTATGTTTTTTTGGTGAAGTTTATAAGTAGTTTTTTTTTTTGTGAATGTGGTTGAAAATAAGTTCGAGAAAAAAAGAGTTAGTAAATCTGGCCAAACATGCTATAAAATAGTATCAAACATTTTTCATAAAACAATATCTTAGTAAAAGTATCATATAAAACAGTATCATTAAATTAGCATTTTTTTTCAATTACAGGGATACGTTGGTCCTTTAGCGCTGAAATGTGACTTTAATTGAATTAAGTTTGAGCCATATGACTTAAGAGTCCATAAGCACATGAACAATTACCGACCCTGAATTTACCCATTTAAAATCACATTTAAATGGCAAAAAAAAATAAAATTCCAAGCATCCTTCAATCAACCAATATTTACTGATAACCTAGTACTCTATGCAAATCCTTGTCTAAGTGAAGCTAACCAGTAACATTCCATGCATTTTTCTTATTGCTCTCCTTGGATTGGGGTTCAGAGAAGGACGATACAGGATGTTGAGATATATTTTGCATTTGTTTGTGATGTGATATCAATAGAACATTGTTGACGTTGGAAAATGAAGTAGTAGTTTCCAAGCCAACTTGTTGTTTAAGCATTGAGGCCGGATATGACCAAGTAAGCAATAGATACGTGAATATGTAATGGTAGACCTGTTTATATGATCTTTCTAAGTGTGCTATTTATTTCAGCAATTAATATCCGACATATTGGACATGTATGCCTCTTATATAAAAAATATGTGATGATTAAATGCATTAAATGCCAAGCTGAGTATTAAATACCTACAAGACATCTCCTTTTTGGGTATTTAATATGAAGTGACATATGCATTAATTATAGGGGCTGGTTAGATGTCTGACACATAAGAGGACATGTCATACTAATGACGTGAGTTTAACTGCGAAGGAATGAGGTCCGAGCTGGACCAAGACCCGTCTTGGAATGAGGTCCGAACTGGATCAAGACTTGCCTTGGAATGAGGTCCGACCTTAAATTGCTTAGCCAGTCAAGAATTATTTAGCTGATGTAACAGATTGGATTGCATATCAATAATTACTCCCAAGAGCATATCAATAATTACTCCCAAGACCTGCCTTTGAGTTAGTCAAAGGTGGTCTTCTTCGTACCGCAACTTCTATTCATATTGATCTAAACCATCGGTTCCTAAGTAGTCGACATGGCTTTTCTGGCAGTCCATTCCGTTTGTAGACAAATGGCATAGCCTTAATAGGATGTCAGCTTTTGTGTAGCTCGAGGGCATGTTTTAATGAAACACCATTATTGCACTGACACCTCATTATTGTGGGATTGATTATGCTGACTTTCCATATTCTTCTTTATAAATAGAGGAAACTGAAATTCATTTGGCACTCTTGCCTTAACGATTTCCACGTTGCAATTGCTTTGTCTAAGCCGAGGGTCGAGAAGCGGTTTACTAAATCCAAGCTGAGGGTTAGAGCGATTCACTTGGGACTCGTGTCCCGTATTCCAAACTTAGGAGGTACCCATTCTTTTTCTTTGATGTTATTCATTTTCTATCTTCTTCTTCTGGTCAGTAGGATGTCTTACGAGGTCAGAAGTGAGAGTGAAAAATAGGCTATGTCCTGGGGGAGAGGTTAGGAGGAAGAGGATGTTAGTTCAGGTAGGATAGTTGAGGGGATAGAGGAGGATGATGTCCTTAATCCTGCTCTTTTGGCAGCTGTTCTTCCATCTAGTAAGTCATCCCCATAGACCGAAGTTAGTGGTGAAAGGGAGACACGATCTGGGGCTTTAGGTCGGATGGGAAAGAAGATAGAGTTTGGATATAGGACTGTTCCGATTTGGAAATGTAAATTCTTTCCTTCTGAGGTCAGCCAAAAACAACTTAGGGATTGGCATAAAATTTGTAGGATCCCAGACAACGTAGAGTTTATGGTCCCTGGTCTCGATAACTAGGCTGATGATCCACCTTTGGGCTGCGTGGCCTTGAATCAGGTCGTATTGGCTGCAGGGCTCCATCTTCTCTTTCCTTTAATAGTTAGAAAGTTCTTGTGGGAGTGGAGAATAGCTCCAACTCAGCTGTGCCCCAATGGTTGGAGGATTATTATAGGTTTCTCATTCTGTGGGACGATCTCGGCTTCTCCCGTCCTTTAGTTAGGGAATTTAATAGTTTGTACTCTTTTAAGTCGGACGGGAAGAGGTCGGGCTGATGGTATGCGTCTGTAAAGGCCAAGATTGGATGTAGTATCGTCACCCAAACCTCGAATTCTATAAAAAATTGGAAGAAGTTTTGGTTCTTTGTCCGAGGTTCTTGGCAATTATCTGAGAACAACACCAGGCCTGATGTAAACATTCTAGTTCGTTATCACAAACTAAGTAAGATTGACTCTTTGTTTGTGTAGGTTAGTTTAGCTTAGTAAGATTGACTCTTTGTTTGTGTAGGTTAGTTTAGCTTATTACTTATTGACCTATTTTTGTTTGTTTCTTCTTTCACGGTATAGCTTTTACGAGCCAACAGAGGAGTCTTCAAAACGAGCTCGGAGGGCACGGGGTATGAGTGAGGACTTCTGATCTTGCAGCACGTTGATAATGAAGAAAATTTGATATCAGCCCGACTCTCTCCTACCAGTTCAGATGGTGCCCAACCTCGTGAGTTAATTTGAACTCTAAGCTTAATATTTTGTTATTATTTAATGCAATTCCTCTGTTTGTAACTTCATTCGTTTGCAAGTCAATCCGGACAAGAGATGAAGGACATATTTGCCCTCTTGAAAAAGAAAAGTCAGGCTGGGAAAGGCAAAAGAAAAGTCCCTACTGATGATCATGACCAATCAGCCCGACAACGGCCTCAATCAGATGTTATGCCTCCACGTGTTCCCAGTATGGCCCAAAGTGTTGAGAAGATAACATCCTTTCCAGTTCATGGAGAACAGTCTTCAGCCCAACCCTTTCGACCTCATCCGTCGTCATCTCAGATTCTAGCCACATACTTGACTCGACATTGGAGAAGGATGAAGAGTATTTAAAGCTTCGTGGATCTCTTCCAAAGCCAATCCGTGACTTCTTCCGATCGAACTCCCCATCTAGGGAGGACATCACCGGCCTCCCTCATACTGCTAGAAAGGTAATACGGAGCGTTGCAAAGAGCTGGACTCTAGTCCAGTAAAAATATTTGGACAACATGAGGGTAGTGGAGTCTATCATTGCAGCGTCAAATAATTCTTCCAGGGTGGTCATTCAGCTTACTTCGGCAGTCGAGAATATGGAAAGAATCTTATCTGATGTCCAAGTTATGAGGGATGAAGGTCAAAAAGTTTTGGCTAAGCTAACTGAGGAGAAGAGAGTATAGGCTAAAGTCGATGAGAGACTGAAGAGGAGGATGAGGAACTAAGGGCGAAAGAGTCTGAGCTCCAAACTTTGCTGGATCAATTGGAGGTTGAGAAGAGGTTGAAGACCGAACTCGAGGCTTCTTTGGAGAAAAGCCAGGCCGACCTAAGGACTGCTTTGGAGAGGTCGACAGACAAGGATGAGGTCGTTGTGGAGATCAAGTCTTCGAATGCATATCTGGCCGACCAAGAGAATGTTTACTTCCTCACGATGGAGGAATTCATTGATACAGCATGAGAAGCATCCGGACTAGGATGTTCAGTTCTTGGAAGATGAACTGGCCGAGCTGAAGATGAATTCCAAATTCAATCATCCATCGCCCGAGGAAGTAGATCAGTCTAGGTCAAGAATGAGCTATTTTCTTTTGTTTGATGTAATTTTTGTTTAAGAGCTTTTTCTTTTGTAGTTGTGTTGAACTTTGATATTAATGAAAATATCCATTCTGCTAAGTTCTTTCAAGTGTTAACTTCTGACTTCAAACCACTGGCATGTTGACATCTTGACATCGACTTCACATCTAACTTCTGACCTCAAACATCTGATCTTTTATATTTGGATGGTGTAAATGCCTTCAAATTTGTAGGTCGGTCATACGACGAGCTGAAATAGATATCTGACATCCAAGTTCCAACTTTGAACATCTGACTTTTTGACATCTGAAATCTGACTTCTGACCTTACTCATCTGATCTTCTATATTTAGATGGTGTATATGCCTCCAAGTTAATATCTCAGTCATATGGACGAACTGGTATTGAAAATACCTCCAAGCTTTTGTAATCTATGTTGGCTAATGAGGCCGAGCCCAATTCTTTTTGGATCCGATCTTGGTGGACCATTGTGTCCGGGGCTTGTGATATATGCCACATTTTTAGCTTAGACGTAAAGATTTTAGTTTAACGTTGGTGGCGCAGCACTTACGCTATCTAACGTGGGTCTGAGTGTGTGGGGACCTTTGTGTTCAAAGGATTGTGATCTTAATCACATCCTTAGTTCGGAATATTTCTAGTTTGATTGTCTTCAAAGTTATTCCTGACTTCAAAAAACATTTTCATAAAAGTGTGGAAACTTTTTACAGAGTGGAAGTCATGGCTTCTTTAACAAAAATAGTTCATGCCCGTAGGCCAACGTTGATAAGTTCTATTTAGATGCTCAGCATTCCAGAGATGCATAAACAGAAGACTTTCTCCATTTCAGAGCTAGTAAGCCCCGTTTCTGAGGGCTGTGATAATTTTGTAAGTTCCTTCCCAATTTGGAGCAAGTGTCCCCGCCTTGTGTTCTTTTGTTGCAAGGAAGAACTTTCTCTCCCTGTCCAACTTTGAATTTTCACTCTCTTATTTTTCCTTATTTTTCTGTTGTAGTACCTTGCACTTATTTGTTTGTAAATTACGTTTTTCATTTATGCTCCCAACCTTTTCTCTTCCAGTAGGTCGAGCTCGACTCTCATAGCACCTTCATTGGAGTTTTCATCGAAAGTCCATACTCTGAATGATGAGAGTTCAAGCTCTACTGGGATGACAGCTTCGGTTCTGAAGGCGAATGAGAAAAATGTTTCTCTCGTGATGGACCGGCATGTTGTGCGATAAGACCATTGTACACTTGGTAACTCTTCTGTCCAGGCTCTTGTTAGTTCATCTAGCCGTGTCTTCAAGGTGTGCTTGATGATTTTATTGATAGCTTCGACTTGCCCATTGGCCTGATGGTAGTTTGGTGTGGAAAAGTACTTCCTTATTTTCAGCTCTTCACAGAATGACCTTAGCTTGGAATTGTCAAATTTCTTGCCATTGTCTGTGATAATTGAGTAGGAGATTCCAAATCTGCATATGATCGACTTCTAGAAGAATTTGGTGGTTTTTTGTTTTGTTATTTTGGCCAACGGATTCGCTTCTACCCATTTGGTGAAATAGTCAACAACAACTATAGCGTACTTAGTTCCACCTTTTCCTGTGGGCATTGGGCCGATTAGGTCAATTCTCCATTTTGAGAAGGGCTAGGGGCTCATAACTGAGGTCAGTTCTTCTGGGGGGCTCTAATGATAGGTGAAAACCTTTGGTATTTGTCGCATTTTCGGGCAAACTCAATGGAATCTTTCTTTAGTAATGGCCAAAAATATTCCTGCCTCAAGATTTTGCGTGCCAAAGAATGTCCCCTAGTATGGTTTCTACATACTATTTCGTGAACTTCACTAAGGGTGTATTGGGCTTCTTTTTTCCTTAGACACCTAAGTAATGGGAGTGAGAAGCCTTTCTTGAATAAGATGTTGTCTATGAGTGTATATCTAGCTGTTCTAGTCCTTAATTTCCTAGCTTCCGTGCTATCTGGGGGCACCCTACCATCCTTCAAAAATTGGATGATCTCGTCCATCCAAGTAGAGTCCAGGTCGGCAGTGGTGAGCATAAGCTCGAGCTAGTTGATTGCCCCATTGTTGATTCTTCCAATCGGGATGTTCTCCAGCTCCTCTATTTCTTTACTGGTAGCAAGTAGTGTTAAGGCATCAGCAAGGCTATTTTGTGTTCTTGAGATTTGTTTAACCTCGACAGCACTAAATGATTTGAGTTCTTACTCTACTATCCATGAGTAAGATGTCATCCTTTCATCCTTAACTTGGTAGGACTTGTTGATTTGATTGACTAATAGCTGAGAGTTGATGTATACAAGTAGTCTGAGTGCACCCATTTTCTTTGCAAACCTTAAAACGGCGATTAGGGCCTCGTATTCAGCCATATTGTTAGAGGTATAGAAATCAAATTGCCGGGACTGATAGAGTGGCTCCAGGTCCGGGCTCATCAGGACTATTCTAGTTCCTGCATGCGTGTTTTTGTCGACGGTCTATCTACGAAGAGATTCCAACTTTCTTCATCTTTAGTGCTAGGGTCATGTTCCGGACTGAACTCAGCAGAAAGTCGGCTCGTGCTTGACCTTTGATGGAAGTCCAGGGTCTAAAGTGGAGGTCAAACTGGCCGAGCTCTACAGCCCATTTCACAAGTCTTCTAGAAGTATCTGGTTTTTGAAGGACCTGCCTCAAGAGGTAGTTTGTCAAAGTTTCTATAGGATGCTGCAAGAAGTAGTATCTGAGTTTCCTTATTGACATGATCAGAGCATATGCCAGCTTCTCCATTGGGTTGTACCTCAGTTCGGCATCGTGCAATGCCTGGCTAATATAATACACTGAATGTTGGATTCCTTCGTCCAACCCGATTAGTACAGAACTGGTGGAGTGCTCCGAGACCGCCAAGTAGAGAGTTAGGATTTCCTCAGTCATTGGTTTTGAATATAATGGAGGTTGTGCAAGTTGTACTTTCAGTCCTTCAAAGGCTAGATAGCATGTCTTATTCCATTTGAACTCTTTGCCACCGCCTAGAGCATCGAAAAAAGATTGGCACTTATCCATCGATTTTGAAACAAAACGGCTTAGCGCAGCTATTCGTCCAATTAGGCTTTGTACTTCTTTGATTTTGGTATGAGGTCTCATTTCTTGTAGGGTTCTGATCTTCTCTAGATTGGCCTCGATACCTCTTTGGTAGAACCATATAGCCCGAGAACTTTCCCGATCCGACGTCGAATGAACATTTCAAAGGATTGAGTTTCATCCTATACTTTCCTAGTACAGAGAACATCTCAGGAAGGTGTCGCATGTGATCCATTGCCTTGGTGATTTTAACAAGCATGTCGTCGATGTTTACCTCCATGGTCTTCTCGATAAGGCCGGAGAACATGGTGTTGACTAACAATTGATAGGTTGCTCCAGTATTTTTTAGTTTGAACGATATAACTCGATAGCAGTACAGACATCGATCAGTTATAAAAGAGATATTCTCCTGATCACTTTCGTGCATTAAGATTTGGTTGTAACTAGAGTATGCATCCATAAAGCTCAAGAGTTCATGACCGACCGTGGCATCTACTATTTGATCGATTCGAGGAAGTGGAAAACTATCCTTAGGGCATGCTTTATTTAAGTAAGTAAAGTCGATGCATACCCTCCAAGTTCCATTGCTCTTCTTTACCAGGACGGGGTTGGCTACCCATCGGGGATATAGTGACTCCCTAATAAAACCACACTTGAGGAACTTGTCAACTTCATTGGCAAGAGCTTCGTATCTCTCTTAATTGAGGAGATGTCGGCGTTGCTGTCTTGGTTTGACGTACGGGCTTGTGTTCAGTCTGTGACAAGCGATCTCGGGTCTATTGCCTCTATATCCGCATGTCCCCATGCAAAGACATCAAGGTTATCTTTTAGGAAGGCCATGAGTTGGGATTTTATTGGTTGATTGAGTTCTTTCCCAATGCACAGGACCTTCTCAGGATGGTTGTGGTCGACCTCAATCAGCTCTAGCTCTTCAACTGGCGATGCCTTCTACTCGTGTTGGTCAGACCTCGGGTCAAGACGTCCGAGCTCTTCCACTAGCTCTTCTTTCAGTTCATTCTGGTCTGACCTTGGGTCTGGACATTCGAGCTCTTCGTGAAGCATGTCTATTCCAACAGATGAGAAGGTGATGTTGCAGCTCCTGGTCATTGTCTGACCTTCTCTGACTATTCCAACTTCATGGAAAGTGGAGAATTTCATAACATAGTGGTAGATGGACGCAATCGCTTTAAGTTCATGCAGTATTGGTCGTCCCAAGATGGCATTGTAATTGGATGGGAGGTTTATGATCACAAAATCTGCGATTATCCTTCTTTGGCACGGAGGTAGTCCGAGCACTACCATGAGGGCGACCTGTCCCTTTGGATCTACGAAGTCCTCGGTGAACCCCTGGAGGGGCTTTAGGAATGGCCTGACGTGCCACTCGTCAATCTCCATTTGCTTAAATGTTCTCAAGTATAAAACATTCACAGAGCTCCCATCATCCACAAGTGTTCAATGAATATTGATTCCGAAGACCTCTATAGTAATGACGAGTGCATCCAAATGTGGCTGCAATACATGGGATGCGTCATCTTCAAAGAAAGAGAACTTTTCTACATTTGGGTTAGCTAGGGCATTTGACAGTATCTGATAGCTGGTATGAACTTCTTAAGAGAGTTTGCGGCTTTGTCTCCTTGATCCTTCTAGGTGTTGACTTCTTCCCACTATCATGAGAATGTCGGCGCGGGGTTGTTTAACTTGGCCTTGTTGAGGTGGAGGTGGAGGTGGAGGTGGAGGTTGGAGTTTGGCACGGGGTTGTTCACCTCTTCCGCTGGTCGTGTTAGGAATTCTCTCAAATGACCTCGCCTAATGAGGCTTTCTATTTTGTGTTTCAAATCTTGACAGTCGTTAGTATCGTGCCTAGTGGATCGGTGATATTTGTAGTATTTCCTTTGGTTCAACTTAGATGAGTTCACTCTCATAGGGATGGGCTTTTTGAGGATATCATTACCTTTGGTTTGCATTAGGACATTCTCGAGTAAGGTATTCAGGATGTGGTATCCCTGGAACCTTTCGAAAATGGGTCTTTGCCGACCTTGGTGCTGAAAATAAGGTGTTTTATTAGGATTTTCTTTCTTCTCTAATTTGTAATCTTTTTCTTTACCCTTGACGTTGTTTCTTCGATCGGACTTTTCATTCTCCTGGTCAGAGGTCGCATCTTCAGCACTGATGTACTTCTCAGCTCTAGATAGGAATTCTCGGTATGTTGCTAGTCCATCCTCATGAACAGACCACCAAAACTATATTTTGGTACGTAGTCCTGACAAGACAACCATCAGAGCAGCGTCATCGAAGACGAAGATCTTGTCCACTTCGACTATCTTTTTACTGAATCTGTCTATGTAACTTCTTAAGGATTCAGTCTGTCCATTCTTAATGCTCACCAGGCATTCTTTGAGAGTAGATCTTGCCCCTGCCCCCATGAAGGTAGAGACGAACTGAGCTGATAAGTCATTCCAACTCCAGATGGAACGATGTGGTAGTTTTTTGAACCATCGCATTGCTTTGTTTTCGAAGGTCAGAGAGAAGGCTCTGTACATGATTACATCACTGGCCCCCTCGAGTTCCATCTAGAAGGTATACCTATCGAGATGTCCAATGGGGTTGTTGTCATCCTTATAGCTAGTCAGTTGTGGCATTTTAAGCTTTTCTGGTAGTAGTTTTGCTAGGATGTCCTCCGAGAATGGAGAGTGTCGATCAGTTATGTAATCATCCGGAATGTTCTTTTGCTTAGCTTTCAGCTCGACTAGGCATCGCTTCATCAACTCTAGCTCATCCGGGGTGTTTTGTACAATCGATGTTGCCGCGGATGGGTATCCTTCCAGCCTTCACACTTTCTCTTCGAGTGGCGTAGGTGGGATCTAAGATGGTCGACCCATACGGTCAAACACGCTTGTTGATCGTTGCGAGGCAACTTTTTTAGGGGACTAGGGCATCTATTCTCATCTTCTTTGGTGCTCGATGGATTTTTCTCATTGAATTCTAACTTCATTTTCACGCGACAATCTTCATGTCGGTCACGTGCTGGCGACTCTACTTCTGATTCAAAAATGTGTCTAGTGGTAGCTTGATTCTTCTCAAGCCGTTCGATGGCGTGAGTTAGGTACTCCAACTTTTATAGGACTACATCCCTTTTGAGAATATGTGTTTGAGCTGAAGTTTCTCCTAGATGTCTTCGGCGAAAGCCCGATGGGAGATCAACATGTTGGCTTCTAGTTCTCCCGTGGCTGTGAGTCCTTGAATCATGACTACGGTTCATATTGAATGTATTTTTAGAGGTAAAAGTGTTTAGGTATGATGATCAATGGTTGATCTTTTTGGTGAATTTTAGATTATGGAGAGCCTTTTTAGGAGACCCCCTCCTTCTAGCGCCAAACTGTTGACGTTGGAAAATAAAGTGGTAGTTTCCAAGCCAACTTAGTGTTTAAGTATTGAGGCCGGATATGACCGAAGTGAACAATAAATACGTGAATATGTAATGATAGACCTATTTATATGATCTTTCTAAGTGTGCTATTTATTTCAGCAATTAATGTCCATCCTATTGGACATTTACGTCTCCTATTTATAGGAAGATATGTGATGATTACATGCATTTAATGCCATGCTGAGCATTAAATATCTACAAGACATCTCTTTTTTAGATATTTAATGTGAGTGACATATGCATTAATTATGGTGGCTGATCTGATGTCTGAGACATGAGAGGACATGCCATACTGATGACGTGAGCTTAACTTCAAAAGAAGGAGGTCCGACCTGGAGTAAGACCGTCAGGAATGAGTTCCGACCTGGATCAAGACCCGTATTGGAATGATGTCCGACCTTAAATTGCTTAGCCGGTCAAGAATTACTTAGTTGATGTGACAGATCGAATTGGATATCAACAAATTGCGTTAAACATTGTAACAGAATCTTTAATTATCGTCGTTTACCATATTGATTAGGATTTCATATTTACCTAACTAACTTTATCTTTCTTATCACTCTAATCTCTCTCATGCATAAGATGTTGCTTCCTGGAACTAAAATTTTGTCACACTCTCTTGCAAAAGACGTGCAAAACAAAAGAAAACAAAAGACGTGGAAAAAATTGTGTGCTATCAAGCTTGTTTATTTCGGTAAGATTTAATATTATATGATTTAATTTCAATTATTATATTATCATAATTTAGAAAAACTAATGATGGTTTGCGATTTTTGCTATCTGTAATATTTGCATAAACCTAACGAATATTCTATTTGTACACATTCTTTATATCAAAATATGTTGTGTTTGTTGTTACAAAATTACTAGTATTTGGTGTTACATTGTATAGAGTGTTAACAAACTGTTTCAATTTCTGTTACATTGCATTGATTGTTAACAATCTGTTGCGATTGCTGTTACAAAATATGTAGTAATGTTACATAGGTCGGGAAAAACAAGTTGTTGCGCATCATGTTTAATTGCATTGAGTGTTAAAAATATGTCGAACGTATTGTTACAAAATTTGTAAATGTTACATAAGTTGGGAAAAACACACCTTGTTGCATTTTCTATTACATTGCATTGAATGTTTATTATGTGTTGCGCGTGCTATAAAATGTGTAATAATGTTACTAGAATCCGAGAAAATAAATATGTTGTGCTTTATGTTACATTGAACTGGGTGTTAACAATTTATTACGAGTGTTATTACAACATATGTCTGATGTTACCCCATTCAAGAAAATACAATATGTAAAAGTCTACATAATTATGTAAAAATATGTTAACATTCATTTGGCACTTCACATTGTGTTTAGTTGAATTATTTTACGTGATATTTACACTTCACATCAGTTTGAATATATGTTCATGGCATTGGGAGCATTGTTACAAGGTTGGATACACTGTATACCCGTAGTTGTTGTCGATGCAATATTTTTAATTTGGCATTACGAATGTACACTTTTCATCGTTTGTACTCAAAATGCAAACTAGAATATATTTGTGCTCGCATTTGGGGTTGGTGATGCTGAGAATGAAAGTGCATGGGAATGGTTTCTAATAAGGTTCAAAGAGGTTTATGGAGAACAAAAGGAGATATGTATAATATTGGATAAACGTAGAAGCATAGAGAACGCAATCGAGCAGGTATATCCAGACGTAATTCATGGATTTTGTTCCTTCCATTTGTTGTAGAACGTGAAGAGAAAATTTGGAAAGATGGCAAAACACATTACAAATCTATTTAATGCAGCTACTAGATCCTACACAGTTTCTGAATTTGATTACCAAATGAAACAATTAGACAAAATATACGATGGGATTCGATCATATCTAGTAAGTATAGAATAGTGTTATTATTAAAAGAAAACATTTTTAAAATGAGCTTTGATTCTAATTTATCAATTTCTTATACAGGAAGAAAAATTCGGATATTATAGGTGGTCTAGAGCACACATGCCAGTTAACTTGTATTCTATAATGACATCGTCTATTGTTGAGTCAGTAAATACTGTAACAAAGTCAGTGAAGAATTATCTTATTGTATCAATGCTGGAATATTTGAGGAACATATTGCAAGAATGGCTTTACAAGAATCGAAATAAGGCATATTCCACAATTACAATACTTGCAACAAAAAATAAGAATATGTTGAGGGCAAATTTCAAAAATGCACTAAAATTGAAGGTAATGCTGTGTTTTCATTATTGCAAAACAATTTGTTTGAATTATATGTAATGTGGTTGATAGAGTTGTTAAATTTGCAATTTTGTTCCAATATGCAGGTATTAGGTTCAAGCGACATCCTATATCAAGTTAGCGATGAGAATACACAGAATTTGGTCAATGTGAAAAAATGCCATCGTACATGTAACAGATTTCAAGTAGATGGAATACCGTGCAAACATGCGTTATATGTTTTCAGCAAACATGAAATGGAAACATATAAATATTTTTCTTCGTAACACACAAAGGAAGCTTATATTGCAGCACATGACGGTAATATTGTACCACTCGGTGACTAGTCTGATTGGACATGTCCGAATAGTGTAGAGGCAGTGGTAATTTTGGCTCATAATCTTTCCAGAAAACCAGGAAGACCTAAAGAAAAGAAGTACCGATCGACAAGAGAACAAAATATCGTTATAAGGTGTAGGAGATGTAGGCGACACGAGTTCAATAAGAGAACATGCAAGCATCCATTGGGGTTGAATAAGCCATCAACAAAAAGTGGGTAAAACAATGGAGTTCATAGCTTCATGATAATGAATCATTTACAACAAAATATCATATATTGATTATGAATGTGGTTATAATTTGTTTTTTTACACAATATTTGAATTAATGTTCCAGTAATTAATTTTGATTGATGCAAATTATTGTAACTCTCAATGAGTGCTAGATGGAGTATGGTTTTGCTGTTAATTATAAAGGAATTGAAAGGCTTTCATTTTCTTTCCAACATGTTCCTAGTTTATTTGGTTGAATAAACCGTCACACTGTTGGATAGTTGTTGCCAAACAACCTCAAACGGACAATGATGATTAAGATTATTTTCATAGGCATTAGCCGAAGATTGAAATTAAGGAAAAACGGTACCACTTAGCGAATAATTTAGTGGGTCATTTTGGAGCAACTTATCTTATAGTTTCTCAATGGTCAATTCTATTACTTAGGCCCATTTATAGTGTCTTAGTAGTTCTTGTTCTTATTGGGCTTGTGGCCCAATAATTGATTGATATATGGATAATGTCCTATTCATTATCATTATTCCAGGAAACCTATTTTTGGTGTGTGCCTTGTGAGAGAAATAGAGAAAACAGCTGTTGCTTTCTTTCTTCTTCATTGTGGCTTCATTGTTAGTTGTTTTGATTTTTCTCTTTGTGAGATAGATTAGTTCTTAGTGAGCTAAACTTATTTGGGTCAATAGAGGTGTTATTGGGTTGAGCTTTTCTTGTAGTTTCTAGTGGTGTTTAACTTCAAATCTGAGCCTAAACACTTGTGGTGATTTATATTTTCGAACACACATCACTCTATATTTATGTTAATGCATTAACCTTAATAGTCATATGAATTGAAAGTCTCCATTTTTAATATGATTGTTCATCAGTCTTCCATGTCTCTACATTTATTAAGATTGGTAGGTGTCATGGCTGATTCATCGGCCATAATAATCTGAATTATTGTAGTAAACTGATGTCGTAACTGAAATCAAGGTTCCAAACAAATTCATTTGCCTCGAGAAACATAACAATATATTTATATATACCATATAGGGATGGCAAAAAAACCTACCATCCTGGACCCGCCCTGCCAAGAACCGCCCCGCCCCGCCCCGCCCCGCCCCGCCGAGTTATAGGGACGGGTTTGGGACAGAATTTTCTCCTCCGCGGCGGGTCCGAGGCAGGTCCAAGGCAGCCCCATCCGCCCCCTCAAATTTTTTTTTTAAAAATCATAAAATGTAGTAGGAATTATAATATTCACTATAAATGGACTAAAGAAGAATCGAATCTGAGTTAAAACTTATAAACTACCAACGTTAACTATTAAACCACAACCCAAATCTTATAATTTTTTTGTTTTGTTTGGTACAAATATTTAAAAAATTTGTATTTATTTTTTTTAATTCTTTTTTCAGTTTAACAAAAAAAAATTAAAAAAAATAACTAAGCGGTTAGCGGGTAAAGGGCCGCCTTGCCCCAATTAAATTAAAGGTCGCAGGCGGGGCCTACCCCTTCGAACACTCCCATTGCCATCCCTAATACCATAATAAAAGTAAGGTTTGTTTGATAAATAATAAAAAAACATATAATCTCGAGACAATAACCATGATTTTATCACTGCTTCAATAATATTTCCAAACAAACAAAAAATAATAAATAACACACTGAATTACATAATGAGCTCTTCCTCTAACTTCTTAATTAACAAACACATGTCCAATAGAACATAAGCAAATCTAATCAAACTAAATCATCATCTTATTGCAAATCAATAAAATAAGCAAAAACAACACAACTGCTGACGTCATTCTATAAATTCTAAGATGCTAACTTTTAGACAAATAAAAAAACAACAAAGCTACCATTAGAATTCCTAAGTGATTATATATGGTGACATACTCAAAAATATCACAATATGATAGTCGAAAATTGATTTTTAGAATTCAAGTTGGCTACATTTTCTTGGTTACTCTCCTTACCTTCCTCGAAAGAAAATCGAGATCAGGTTCGTAGCCTTGGCTCATCTTGTCCATACCATGTTTATAAAACAGAGATGCCAAATTTCTTCTCTCACGTGTGGCATCGAAAGGATTTGGCAGTCCTTGTATATTGTCATTTATGATATAGTCAACGTACTTTATCATAAATACACCGCAATCGGTCCTTCATATGAGGAATTGAAGACCAATAACAATATGCATAACTACTTGAAGAAGCACAGATTGAAAGAACAATAATAAAATAAATTAAATACTAACCCATTATTTTGTTAAAGGATGTCATGAACAAGTTTGACATCAAGTGGTTCAATAAGCTGCACATTGTCAATGATCACAGGTTGCCACACATCAATATTGGCCATCATGTATGGGATAACAAAACCAAAAGGTTGAACATGATCACATACCTCATACCACCATGTTTTATCATTGACCTCGACAAGGCCAAAATCAAACTGGGGATTGATTTTAATTTTCTTGACCAAGAATTTTCTCTTTTGCACATTAGCGAAATAATAGTAAGATACAATAAGAAGGTAAACATTACATATAAGAGTAGGATATTGTCTTACACGTTATCAGACCTGTAACCATTATGAAACCAGTCAACAAATGAACAAACGTCATCAATGACTGGATTGACCAAACCAAGTACAAAAGCACGTGTGTCAAAACAAAAACTTGATGTTGATTCTCCAATATTTTGTCTTCCATCGAGGTATGGTGATATAGTTAAAAGATCGGGTCTTCTATGCCTCTTTAACGGGATTCCTATTGTGGCCTCATTGTTAGAAACACTTATTCCTTCACAATCAACATGCTTGATAACGTTGGAAATGTAACAAAAAAAAGTGTTAAACTTCAAATTGGGTTTACATCATATTGGAAACGATACAAATTAGTAAATTCAAAATATACCTCCATAGTATCCGATTGTTTTGACTTTTCAGCACTCTTAATGATCGGCCGGCCTGCGAGCTGGGCCAATTTTGCCACCTCTAATCTCATGTTCACAGGATTAGGTTTTTTTTTTTTCCTCGATTCCCTTTGTTGCTGTTGCAACTAATTTTTTTATTGCTAATTTTTTAGATTTTATTTTTATTCTTTTTGTTTATTGAAGTTGATGCTCGCATATTATGCCTGCCAATTTAATTCTATTTAATTACTTGATAAATTGTTCTGATGAAAATATGAAATTTAATGTGGTATTGATCTTCTATTGAAAAAGGAGCAAATTTTAGATGGAAGGATTGAAACTGAGGGGACTAAGTTTGATAAAAGAGATTCTGAGTATTCTTTGATAATTGATACCATTACATGGGACAAAAAAAATACTAAAAATATGAAGGTTGCTAATTAGTGTGGATATGGAAAAATCCCAAATGACTTTTTAAGTTTCATAGTACTTTTGCTTGATAATGTTGTCCCTCAAACTCTGAGTAAACTATTTAACATGAGATGCAAAAGTCAAAAGATCATGGATGGTCTTGTTTGAACACATGATTCATGCTGTTTTCAGCAGTTAAAAATTCCATTGCTTTGGTATAGTGATACAATTTACCAGTGTTTTGGATCAGTCATGAATTTGTCAAGTTGGGGCATTTGGAAGAAGTGTCATATCATTCATGGCCTTTTTTCAAGCAACATTCTGTCCATCTCTCTTCCTTAAATTAGAAAGGATTACATATTCTATCAAGAGTCAACTCTTCTACTACATTAGAGGCCACCGTCTTATGTGGGCACAACTGCCTTAGAGCCAACCATCGATTTTGTTGACCATCACGATCCAAATTCAGGCCCACCAGACTCGTAATCAGTTGCAATTGTGATCTATCTTGTACGTACACATGGCTAAATTTGGGACCAAACTCTTATATCACTTGTAGGAAATTAAAATTTTATCCCAAAAGATTAATCCAATAAGTAGAGTAGTCAAATCTTTATAAATTAATCACTTACCCAATATTTAATCAATGTAGACTCAAAATTTATTGACAACATTCTTAGTTAGTCAATATTTCTATTTTAGAATTAATTGCTGATGGTTCTGTTTGTGAGTTCTTTCCCCAGAAAAATGAGGGGAAGACAAGGAAAAGGCATTCTGGTGCATTATTTGCAAAAAGAGAAGCCCATAGGGGAGAAATTTAGACCTCTCAACAATGGGCTCATGACAATTAGTTATATTTTGAATATATGAAAGGGGAAAATGGGTCCAAATAGCTTATTTTTTTGAACTGCTAGTCCTTGTAGAATTTTCTCTTAAAAAATAGATGTCAATTTGAATGAAAGGTTACACTGAAATTTTTTTTTTTAAGTTCAATGATAAATGAAACAAATTAAAGTTTAAAAACCAAAGTAATATTAAGTGCAAAGTTAAGTGAAAATTAACCCTTATATGTATTTCATTAGGTACCGAACTTTTGCCTGTTTTACTAAAATTTTACTCAACTTCAAAATTTCTCGTGCTCATAAATCAACTTTCAAACATGTTACCATCGCATGGTACTATTTGTAAACTTTCCTATTTCATAGTAATTTTACTTTTCTTTAATCTTGGACAAAACTATTGTCATAAATTTTTTTATTTTTCAATACTTCTTTGTTTTTCTAATATGTGTAGATGCAATATATAGTAAAACAATACACCCTCATCCACCTAAATATAATCTCCTAACCTCTCTCTCCTAATTCTTATTTCCTTAATTCAATCTAGTACGGTATACCAAATACACTCAATTTCTTATATAGCACATTTTACTTTACGATATTATATAAGCATATGTTTGATAGTGATGAAATTATTTTTTAAGTGTTTATATTATAAGTTGTGAGTGAATATAGGTCATGTAAAATGTGTAGATAAAAAGTATATTTGACTAATTTGACAAGCTGAAATTATAATTTAAATAATGACAAACATGTGGTAAGACAGAACAATATATAAATGAACAATTTCTTATTTATAACCTCCCACCAACTCGATTCTGTATCATTTCACCATGTCGATGTCCAAGTCCAAGTCCTTACAACCCCACCCCCACCACCCCCACTCAAACCTAGACAACTGGCAATTTTGATTCTTCTGAGATCAGATAAACTAGTCTAGAAATTTAAAGTGTGAGTTTTTTTGTTTGTATCATTCTTTATTTTCTCTTCTACTTATAAATAGTAACATCTCTCTCTCTCTCTCCAAGAAAATTTTCCAACTACAGAATCTGATAGAAATAGAATGAACACATCAAATTCTGAATGCCCTAGTGGTTGTGAATCCGGATGGACTATGTATTTCGATCAATTTTCGAACTATTCGGGTCAATACGACCAGGGTTTTGCTAGGCCTATTGATGAGTATTATGTAAAAGGAGCTTCTGCCAATGAGGACACTAAAGGTGAAGATCTGTCAATGGTGTCTGATGCAACATCAGGGCCTCCAATTTTCAACGACTACGAAGAATCTACGGTTGGACGTCAAACGAAGAGCAAACAGAAGAAGAAAACAAAAGAACAACAGAATTTGTATCTTGATGATACTGCTAGCTCCCCTTTCTTTCATTTCACCCAGGTTAATTCAATGAAACATCAATATTCCTTATTACTTTTCGAGGACTAACACAAAATTTTCGTGGATAATAATGTTTTGATCGAATTTCAGGACAATGTACGATCTTTCAACAACCATACTGCAAAGGAACATGTCCCTTATTTCTCACAAGGATCGTCTGCTGCAAATTTTGAGGTACGTACTAAACTCTTGTTGAGATGCTTCTTCTCTCTCTGTTGCTGTCAAAATCTGTCAATGATTTGAGGTTCTATCTTAAAATGTCAACCTTGTTAAAAAGAGTAACTTAAGCCCTTATCCGTTGGTTATAGTTTCGATGTTTAATCGATATACGATTCATTCCTTTTAACACTTCATTCGATTCAATGGTCTTGAATGTTGAAGACAGAAACTCTAATATATAATTTCCTGCAGGGTGAATCTACAAGGAAAAATAAATTAAATTTGCTCAAACCTTCAATAAAAGGGAAATCAGCATCAGGAAAATCAGGTAAATAATTATTTGAAATGTCTTGATATTTGCATAATTCCTGAAGATCCTAATTCTTTGTTTGTTTGTTTGTGGACAGAAGGTTTGCTGGGAAGAAAGAAGCACTGAGAAATGGCAATTGTGGAAGTAAAAGAAAAAAGGCAGTAGAATTTAAGAGGATCTTGTTTGTATCTCTTTGAATTATTATTTTTATTTTTCTACTTGTAATTTTCTTCTGTCCACGCAGTAGGGAACATCCTCAGCACATAAATGTAAAAAAAGAAAAAAAAAAAAAAAAATTTAGAAATTTCAACTTGGGTTTGAACTAGACACTCGACTAGATTTTAAATTTTTTTCTTTAATATTATTCTAGGGTTGTTAGCATCTCCATGTACAATTGTTGTTATATTGAATTTGCTTAACTCGTAGGGTCACTGTTGTTATGAACTAGCATCAATTTTTGAATCCTACACAGGCCAATCTAATTTTAACAATCGGAACAGTAACAATTAAAATGACACCCCATTTTTATTCATATTATATAAAGAGGGTGTCATCAACTTATATTTAACCATAAAACAGATTTATTAATATTTATGAATTCGAAATAAACCTTATCCACCCTAAGATTTATAATTCATATTATATAAAGAGGTTCAAACTTATATTTTAAAAGGTTCATTAATATTTATGAATTTGAATAGAATTCCACATATAAGGATTCAACAGAATTCTATATTATAAATTTTAATATATTCTTATTGATTTCTATGAATTTTCATGGATTTGAGGTTTTTTTTATTTATTAAAAATAGTAATTTTATATTATTTTTATTCTAAATAGTTCAAGTGACTATCCTATATAAATAAATATTTTGAATAAAATTTTAGAAAGAGAAAAATTCTTGAAATATAAAGAAATAAAAATTCTTTTCAATCAAAGAGGTGAATGATTGGATGGATTGGAAGGTATACTAATCCAATAACTATGTCAGCTAAGTTTCTAGAGAATAGACTAATAATTAGCTCATTCGTCGTCTCTAAACTCGCAGCATAATTAGATTCATTGTTTGAGGGGATTCACATTACTATTATCAATTTTCACAGATTTGAATTATAGAAAAATTGATTAAAGAGCAAGACATCTTGAAAAAAAAAAAGTCTAATTTTCACTTTCTTTCTATTTGTCTTTTTTTATAAAATTTTCTCTTTCAAATTCGAGACTAGATGATGAATATTAATTAGGATTCATTCTCTTCCAAAATCAGTTGTTTAACCATCTTATATAAAAAAATATTATATGACTTAAAAAGATATTTTACATATGTCGCATTTAACTAGAGTAAATCTTTCCAAGTTCAAAAGAGACTATTTAGTGCTATACAGATTTTTCAGTACAATATATAATTGTCGATATAGTATTGGACTAATTATCTAATTAATATTTATCAATAGATTATTTATAATTTGTTTGGTTCAATAAATGATCATAGAGCATGAAGAATGAAATTTCAAACACGATGTTCGACAATTCTACAAAAAAAGAATATTAAAATAAAAAATAAAAATTCAATAAACTTCCATGCTAATATAAATTAAAAATCAAGAACAATAGTTTACTACAAAAACTTGTAGGACAAATTGAAAAGAGAGGCAAGAGGAAGAGATGTGGAAGATAAGAGCTAGATTAAAATTTTGAGGAGTATGGATAGAATTCTAAAGAATTTGGTATTCATATTTATGAGTTCGAAATTCATGCAACTCTGTTTAAATCTTCTAATTAATAAAATCTTTAGAAATCCACTGGTAATTAGGGACATCTAAATTTCTAAAGAATCTATTAAAATCGAGTCTCAAATTTACATTGATTTTTAAAATCTATTCAAATCTAAGTTGAGGACGTATGTCATCGGACGATTCTTTACCAAACATATCACAAGTGCACGTACAATTGGTAGGGTTAAGATTGTCAATCATTACTCATACAAGTATGGTTCTTGAAACATCTATATAAGTGTATTTCCCAACTTCATAAAAACTATTGACATGCTTGACTAAATAAATTGAAAAGTAAAATAAATTAAAATATTACTGATTGTATATTGCGATTAATACGTACATATATAAGAGTTGCACATTCTTGTCGGCACATATAATTGAAGAGTTGTGAATATGTTATATGTGTGAGCCACAATATTCTACTCAGAGAAATGCCAGCATAGCTATAAACTAAATGAGTTGTACTGAGGTGACTAAATTTGGTAGTGTAATGTATTTATAAGCTTGATTCTTTGTATTTATGTTTTCCACCTAAACTCCAAAACAGACACACCCCACAACTACTTATGAGAGCTGTACTCTCTCTCTCTCTCTCTCTCACAACAAAATTTTAGGGCTTGTTCGGTAGAATTTTTTTTGGGAAAAAATGGATTTTTTTTGTTATTTTTTGACTTTTCAACTTTTTTTGTAGTGTAAAAAGAGTTGAAAAGTCAAATATTGTAGGCAAAAAAATAAATTTTTTGGGGGAAAAACTCTACCGAACATGCTCTTGATTGAATCACTAAATTGTAATTGTCTTAATTGGATTACTGATTTTCAATTTTAATTTCAAAATTCACCGCCCAGCATCATCTATCTTATTTAAAATTGTTGAAAATTACTTAATTGACAATCATACCGCAACGGATCTTCGGCGTAATCATTTCGTAGTAGGCCAACGTACCACTACATGACGTTATAAAAATATGAAATAAAAAAGACAAGTCTTTTTACAGTTTAATATATAAAAAAATGTCATAACTTTCATTTTACTATTTTCGTTTCTAGAGTGCTATGTAGTGACTACATGGAAAATCAATTATTGTATGACTGTCAACTAAGTAATTTTCGTTAGTTTGAAAGGTGATAGGTGACACAATGTGATAGAGTAACGAAATTTAAAATTAAATTTAAGTTTAGTAATCTAATTGAAACAAACTAAAGTTTAATAACTCAATTGAAATTTCACTAAAAGTTAAGTGATGGGGATAAAATTTACCACATATATACATACACACATATATATACACATTAGTGCAATTATTGATTTTTTTTGTTGTTGATTGAAAGTTGTTACCATCCTTAGGACTGAAGCCCATATCTTGGGAAATGACAGAGAATTTAGGAAAAGGACGAGTCCTGGGTCCTAATAATTCACTTTCCGAGTCATCAAATAATTTTCAATAATATCGCATGAGTAACATGAAAAGTCGAATTAGTTTTAAAGTCGGTTCGCACAAACTATTACGAGTAGATCTTTTATTATTATATTTTTTTAAATTTTTTTTATTAAAATTCGATTATTTGGTTAGTAATTCAAAAAATATTGTGAATATAAAATTGATTGCTTAGTAGCTTAATTAAAAAAGAACTTTGTTTTATGACTTGTAAATATAATACATATTTATTTCACTAAATATCAATTATTTATTATATCTCACTTTTTTTTTTGAAAATAATATTTATTTCATATACTATAAAATCTATTACAATTAATATTTATTTAAATTATGCCGCATAAATAATTTTAGTAAATATATCATATTATTTAGAATTTAATTGTTAAAACTATAGACATTATGTGTAATTTCTTTTAATTTAATTGTTATAAGTATAAACATTATGTGTAATTTCTATAATATGTTTTAACATTATGTGAAATTTATTTGTTAAAAGTAATGTTATAAAAAGCGTAAAAACGTAAATTTATGCGTGATGGCGAGAACTTCAAACTTTTCGGGCGAGGCGATGAAAAGACAAAGACGATGCGAGAGCGAGACATAAAGCGTGATTAAGCGTCGAGGCAGAGTTTCAAGCTAGGTTCCGCCTATTTGAGCTTTTTAAAACAGTGAAAACAATATGTGTAATTCGTTAAATTTTATTTAGAACATTTTATTTTTGTTAATATTACTGATGAGTAGGAAAATTTGGATATATTTGGTAATTTACTAAATTAATAAGGATAATTTTGTCAATTAAAGATTACATTAAATGCAGTTTTCAACTTCTCGTAAAAGTTGAAATAAGAACTTTTTAGAAAAGCTCAAATTTTGAGTTTGTCTAAAACAGCTTTAAAATGCTATTTTTGGTGAATAAGCATCTATTGACTTTAACCAAACATCCATAAATTTAATCAAAAGTGTTTTTGTCCTCTAACAACTGCTTTTGGGATTCCAAAAAGCCCTCCAAAAAACACTTAGTTGACAGTCGAGAAGGGGCGTGTCAACGTGCATAAGTTAAAAAAAGATTTTTGAATTATAAGCATTTACTTGTGTTTCGATTTCAAGGGCAATATTTTGGGTCCTATTCGAAAAATACCTTTTTCCATTTTTATAATTGTTAAGGATTTCAACCTTTAACTATACAAATATTCTTAATGCATTGAATACATCAAGTCTCAATGATCACGAACTTGAAAGAATCACCACCAAAGCAGATTTAGGGCTTTGGCCAGTCAACCACAAGCCCTCCAAGAATAGGCACAAGTTTCACTTGAATCTCTAGAATATTACCTCACCACATTTACTTCGACTAGTAACTCCAATCTTAGCATTGAAGTTAATGTTCAACAACCATTGATGAATCACAGACCACACGACACAGTGCAAAACCAATTACAAACTTAGTCACCAAGCTTTTAAGCCAACTAATTGTTCTCTTGCAAAATGATATTTTGAACTCTTGTGATATATAGGATTTTTACTTAGCATTAAGTCTCTTTGACTATAAGTATATAGATACACAACATCATACAAAATATTCAATTCATGAAGCAAACCTTTAAGCCATAAATATTCCTTTAGAGCCTCGGCGATTGCCTTCAGTTCTTGATAAGGTTACCAAGGACTGAAGTTGGAATTTCTAAGTAATACAATTCTTTCCTAGAGTAAAGAAATAAGTAGTTGTGGACTTTCTTTGGTCTCTATCTTCAGCAAAATCTGAGTCAACATACTCAGTTAAAGACAATGCATTAGTTGTCTTTCATACACTAGACCTATGCTTAATGCGCCTACAATGTACCTTAAGAATCATCTTAATTTAGCCTAGTGATGCTTCCCATGGTCTGACATAAATCAGCTTAACAGACTTATAGCATAAGCAAGGTCGAGTCTAGTAGTGAATCATGGAATACCTAACAGATCTCATTGCATTAGCATAGGGAATGTTATCCATTTCTTTCATTTTCCCTTCATTCTTAGGAACTGGACTCAAAATAAATTCATATGACCAGCTAAGGGCGAACTTACAGAATTGGCTTAACTCATACCAAACTTAGTTACTATTGGCTTAACTCATACCAAACTTAGTTACTATCTTCTCTAGGTAGGATTCTTAATAAATGGTTAGCCTATTTTCAACTATATCTCTTCTAATAATCATGTCAAGAATCTTTTTAGCACACCCTAGGTTTTTCATATCAAACTCAAATTTTAAGAGATTCTTTATCTTTTCTATTTTGCTTTTTCAATTACTTGTAAGTAACATGTCATCAACGTATAGTAAAAGATAAACAACAAAAGTCTTTTGTACCAATTTCTGGCTATTATAATAGAAACATGCATCATATTCACTTTTATTAAAACTAATTTTAATCACAAATAAGTTCAATCTTTTATACCACTGTCTAGAGGACTCTTTAAGTACATACAAATATTTATTAAGAAGACACACTTGTTCATGTTTCTCTTTTATTTCAAACTCATGAGGTTGTGACAAGTAAATGACTTTTCACAACCTCGGTCGTTGCACACTAGGCTCGACTCATGTAGGGATGATCTAAGCTCAAGCTCGGCTTGTCCCAACAAGGGCCTCTCAATTCGACTTTTGGCTTGTGGTCCGAACGAGCCAAGTCAAGCAGCCCTACGAGCCCAGCTCATCTTTTTTCCAATTTGAACTTTGAATATTTTTTGAGAATTTAAAAATAAAAATAAAAATCAAGTATGAAATTTCTTTTCAGTTAAAACTTAAAGTTTGAAACCTTCCTCATTTTTTCTAGGCTTGGGACTGACTACTTTTAATGTATGTAGAGTTACAAACAGGTTGTTACGTATACAATTTTTCATAAAAGTATGATGAATGAAAGAAATTTAATCAAACAATACTTACAAATAATTCAAATATTCAACTCTTCAAATTCTTCATCCATCATTATGTCCACTCTATCTTGGATTCAAAGTTTGGCATCCTCTAGTCCTTCAAACACATTAAGCTTTATAATAAGTCGGCTTCTAATAAATCAAACATAACCCTGCCACATGTAATAAAGGCAAACTCCGATGTTACAGTTGATAACGGAGGTGGAAATAATTGTATATTAACGTTCATTTTGTCTCTATTATTGTAGTATATCAAAATTTTCTCTCTCTTCATCATCTAAATATTTAGCATGTCGTGAGCGAAATACTTAACTAACTTTAAAGGTATATATGTAGTACCTAAACCTATGTTCGTAGTATGAGAAAGGAAAAAAGAATAAGAAGAACCACTAGTAAGTTGAGTACTCCTAACTAAACAAAGGTAACTCTATAAGTAATTATCGTCATGTGATGAAGAAGCAGATGTTGAAATAGGAGGTCATCTAATGTTCCTACAAGTATTTTTAGCGTACAACTAGTACATATTACATAAAGATTTTTCTAAATTGTCATATGTTAATGGATTCCCGTACGTTAATTTTTGTGAAATTGATGTGGTTATTACTTTGGTACCCTTTAAGTTAAGTATGTGATCCATAATGGACACTAATAGAAATAACATAGGCAATTCTTTCCAACATTTCTTAAATTTAGCCTTCATCGCTGATATAATAATAGAAAAAATAAGAAAATCCTTATACCTATTAAAATTGTTAACAATATAATAGAAATAATTGAGAAGTAATGGACTATTCGAATAATAGGATAGCCAATTATTTTAAATGCTATTATTTTTTATGCATGATCCAATATTTATCAATGCAGTGTGTAGTGGCAACAATATATCATTTGTGGTTATTATCAGACCATAAGTCCGAAGGTAAAGATAAAATATCGGTATAGTTATTAATATCATGTATAATATATATATTTTTTATTAAATAAAACAATAGTGTCTAACCAAAGAGTATTTCTAGAAAGAGGTTGATACCTTCATTGGAGATACCTTTATATGAATTTCGTGAAATGAGAACTTTCCACCAAGCTAAATGGAAACTTGACACTTGCCACCAACTGCGTCATGCCTTCGTGGTCCATATTGTCTTGTGAATATACCCAATTATTTAGATTGGGAGTAGAAGTAGAGCCGGCACTAGGAGATCTAAATTGGAGTTGCGCTTGATTTGATTCCAACATTTGAACACACACTTTTGAAGTGTCTGTTTAGATGGTCGTGTCTATCCTCTTTTGCCGCGCTAACTTTTCTTTATAGTGTTTACATATTGCTTTGTATTTACGCAGTCTAGCTATTAGTGTACCAGTGTCCACCAAATCGAAATACTTTTAGCACCTAGCTTTTTATTTTTTAGCTCTTCGTTTAGTGTTTGAACATGTGGTTGTATTTGTTTGTGTGTCGACTTCTTCTTCAATGTCATTTAAATCAACTAATCAGTGCTCCCATAATCATCACCAATATCGCTAAGAATAGAATGTCATTAAAATATCTGAAATCATCATTACTTCGATTGTAAACCATTTCGAATAAATATAAGACTAGAAGAAGTAGTAGAAAATTAGAAATGTAGATATAAATTAACTAATATTGAGATTAGACAATAAATGTTAAATAAACAAATATTGAGAATTTGAGATTGTATATATTTGAGAATTAATGTTGAATATATAACAGATTGAGAGATTAAAGTGTGAAAAAATGTGTTTGGAGAGAGTACTTATAGGAAAACAAATAGCATTTAAAAAAAATTAAAAGCAGGTTGGCATGCTGAAACCAATAGTTACAAAAATGTGACCGTTGGATTGGATTTCAAACGGTCACTTTTGTGATCGTTGGAATATTCCAATGGTCACAATAATTTGACCGTTTGGGCCACGAGCCCCTGCCCAGGCTTGTTGGAATCTATGTGCTGAGCCCTTTCTTCTTCTTTTTTTGGGCTCGGGCTAATCTCATAAGAAGTCCGAGCCCATTATTGGTCGAGCCAAAATGAGCCGAGCCAACAAACCGCTAGACTCATTTGACACCCCTAAGGAAGACAGTTTTTACATCAAATTTTTCTAATTCCCAATTGAATTAGACAATAAAAACAAGAACTAATCTAAATGTCTTAGCCAAAGTAGAACTGATTAACATCTAATTTTATCCATAATAATTCTATTTAACCTCTCAGCAATTCTATTTTGCTTAGAGGTATGCTTAATAGTTATGTGCCTTTGAATTCTTTGTTCTTTCGAGAAGAAGTCAAACTCAAAATTGCAAAACTCTAGACTATTATCCGTCATTAGAGTTTTGACTTTCTTATCCATTTTATTTTCTACAAAATTCAGCCAATTCTTAAAGTTTTTGAAGGTTTCATCTTTAGTTTTTAATAGATAGATCCAAACTTTTCTACTATAGTCATCTACTAGAGAAAAGAAATACATATATTCTCCACGTGTTGGGTGCTTTTCAAGCCCGCATAAGTCAGCATAAATATAGTCTAAGGGTCTTGGAGAATTATGAGTCCCATTCCAAAGCTAAGCCTACTTACCTAAGACACATGTTTCACAAAATGTTGGGGGGTTACCTAATCTTTTACCAAGCAACTTTTGGTCACTAAGAAGCTTTAGCTCCATATTTCTCATACTCCCAAGCCTTTTATGCCAGAGTTATGTTCTATCTTCATTTACTAAAAATAAACTAGAGCCATTTGCAACTTGAACATCACCATGTAGATAGTATAATCAATTTATTTTAGACCCTTTCATAACTACCATTGAACTCTTAATTATCTTTAAGGTGTTGTTTTCATATTTGAACCAATATCCCTCATATTCTAAGAATCCCAAAGCTATGAGGTTTATCTTAAGATTTGAAACATATCTAACATTATGCAAGAGGTCTAACCATGCCATCATGCATTCTGATGGCAATATCTCCTATTCCCACACCAACTCGAGAGTTGTTGTCCCCATATACACCTTTATTGGTTTAATGTCCTTATAGTTATTGAACCAGGCTTTAGAAGGACTTATATTGAAAGTACAACTTGAATCTAGAATCCATTCTTCCCCGCAACAACTTGAGAGTAGTTGTCCCTCATATACACATTTCTTAGTTCAATGTCCTTCTAGTTATTGAACCAGAATTTAACATGATTGATATGGAAAGCGAAACTTGAATTTAGAATCCTTTCTTGGTTTAAGTCACTTTCAGACATAGTCATATGATAGGCTATCAATATCAACCTCTAAAGCAACATTATTTAAGTTTTTTAGAGCCCGATCTTTCTATTTTCTTTTAAGATCATAACAATCCCTTTTGAAATGACCTACTTGTCACAATTGTAACTTTTTTTTTTACTTTTATCCCTAGACATAGACTTATCTTTAGACTTTCATCTACCCTTTTTATGGTTGTTATTTCCATCTCTCCTCTCAGACATACCCCTTACAAACAAGTTTTCCTCTCTTGCACTACCCTTATACTCTTTCTTAACCTCTAAATCTTGGACCTAACAGCATCTATGACAATCACCTGAGTTATAGTGTCTCTAGCATATTTGATGGTATTTCTGACATCCTTATGAGAATCAGGGAATGAATTTAGAAACAACAAGGTTCCTATTATAATTTTTTTTTTTATCATTTTGGGATAAGTTTATAAAGCTAAAATTACTTAGATTTGATTCTAAATTTTTACGGGTATTCATTTTAAAACTACACCGCTTCTCAAGAAAATAGATTTTATTAGGCAAAGTCTTCGTCAGATACAAAGTATCTAATACAACCCAAAGATCTCTAGTCGTTTTTGAGTCATTAACTTGTCTAACAATATTATCAGACACATGCCTAATTACGAAATTAAATGCAATTTCATTTGATTTTTCCTTTAATTCATCATAATATTTTTTTGGATCATCAAGAGCATTTGAAGGCTCTTTGCTGAACCAAAATAGTTCTCATCTCTGTTTCTATGTGGCATAATCATCATTTCATCGAATATTGTCAATTCGACCATTGAACCTATACTGGATTGTGTAAAAAGAGTGATAACGTTGTACAACATTAGATGATATGATACAAGTTAGAATGTTTAAACATAGAAGGTTTTTATTTAAAAAAAAAAAGAACTTCAACAAAATTACTGAAATTAGACTACACAATATGACATGCTTAAACCCTTATGCTCTGAAAAACACTTATTGCATATACAATAATTTTACAGAAATATGAATCAATCACTACAATGGGTAGAATTAACAGCAGACTGTCTACACCACAAGGACTCAATATTCCAGCAAATCACTTAAGTAATATACAAGTCAATTTGCTGAGGATCACACGAATGTATATTACACATATTACATTTTAGCACTTATTCACATCATTTTTATACACTCTTGAATAAGATATCAGTATATGCAATATTCTATTCACATTCGTGAGTGGTGACATAGCACCCACAATGGACACTAATTATGGTGCTCACTGTCCATGTGACATCACCACATTCATGTGACATCACCACATTGTTCACTTTTTAAAAAATTGTTGACAAATTTTTTGAACTTTTTTAAAAGTGACAAATGTAATGATGCTACGTGGATAGTGGGCACTATAATTAGTGCCTACTGTAGGTGATATATCACCACTCTCACATTCATATGCTAAACATCAATATTTCAAGTTTTGCTTTAAAAAAAGATCTAGTCTAGAAGGTCTTACTCCCTACATCTCAACCTCAAATGCGATTTTCACCATCAAAAGAGGTGGGTTTGTGAAACACAACTACTCACAATAACAAAATGGTTGGTAAACAAAATGATGATATACACTTTCTCATGACAATAACTCAATGTTGTGCTAATGTGCTTTCACTTTTAGAGAATTTTGACTCAGTGGATTTCAGCTATAACTACCTCTTTGTAATATAAGTGGTTTTTGATTGAATTTCACGTTAGAGTATCATTCACAAGCTTACTTTAGCTATAATGGGTCGTCCTACACTCAAACTATACGAAGATAGATATATAGTGGCTTTAGCTCACGTGAATTTGTTTAGATTATTAAGTTTCATAAATTGTTTTTCTTAGTATGCCAATGTTAAAAATAAGATTCAAATAATACATGTGGTCTTTATCTAATAGTTTAAACAACTTTTAAATGAATGGTTAACATAGTATTGAAACCAACAAAATACTTGATTTCAAGTTTTGTCACTAAAAAACGAATTTTATATGTACATGAGGAAAACTATTGCAAAAAAAAATCTAAATGAACACGTAATCTTTCTCTAATAATTTAAACTTTATATAAAATAGTTAACAGCCTCTGTACCTGGATAGGTTCCATAGAAATGGTACAACAAATCAACTAGGATATGTTTAACATAATAATTTGAACAACAAAACGGACAAATATTTGATATATTTTCTTTATATTCAGTATTATTATTCTGTCTAACGTCAAACATGTGCACCATACATAATTTACATTGGATAATGTGACACTTGTTTTTTTTTTTTGGCTAGTAAAATGTATATGTTTGAGGGACCTTTTCCTTTTTGTCCCATTGTTTCCCAGGCCATGCAAATCGGCATCCTTGTTTTTGTTGGCTAACTAAATTTTTGTATACTGACGTGTGATGGGTGTTTATTAATATTTTTTCGGTTGGTAGTCAAAAAATTTTGTCCCATTTTCATTAAACTAATTATCCATATTATGTTAAAAGTAGGCGAAATAATTACTAGTCATATTGTCATCAATTATTGAATATATTTATAGGAACCCGTGCATTACACGTAGACAAATAAAGATATAAATGCACGGGCGGATTTAAGAGAGTGGGGTCGGACTATAACTCAGTCCTATTCTCGATAAAAACGTTTTTTATAGTGTAAAAAAAAAAATTAGTGTAAATTTTTTTAGTAACATCCTAATTTTGAAGTGCAAATAGCTAAATAGACAAATATACCATTAATTGAAAAAATCAAATCAAGCCCTATAACATTTTGCATAATATATCTTTAATTATTTTATCATTCTTCAAAATTTAATTACTATAAAACCTAAGGTTCATAAAATATTTTTTTTTCTTATAAAATTTATTATATTCATTTTTCTTGAGTTCCAACTTAAATAAATAAAAAAGTAACTTTTAATAAGTTAATAAAGTATTGAAAAATATAGATAAAATATTCATTTGAATTGTTTTTCAACATGATAAAATGGAAAATGAAAATTATTGTCATATTCTAACTAAAATGTTGTTTTCATTATATAAAAATTATAAAATCATGTAAAATAATTTTTTTATATTAGTTACTATTTTACAACTTAAATTAATTTTTTTATTCATTTTAAATTGGATTATTTGATAAATAAGAATTTATTTCATAATAATTTATCTTCAACATATTTATTCAATGTGCGTGTTATATTCATTTTTTTTTTTCACTATCACACGTACCATTTCATATAAATTAAATTATTCTATTGTAACCACATAATGTAGGGTCTAATAAAAATTATTTAAAAAAATTGACCATGCTTAAATTATATAATATAATAATTAACATCTAGAAAGTATAAAAAGAATAATAAATTATTCAATCAATAATGACACCTAAAAGATATAAAAATAAAAAATCCCTGGGGGCCTGGTCCGCACTCCGCACTTTAAGGGGAGTTTGAAGATCACATAAAGAATCTTTTACCAATTATTTTATTTTTTATTTTTTGTCAATAAAGCATTAAAATTTGTCAATTGTCAACTAAATATCATTAATCTATATATCTATATATACTAATCTAAAAAGAGCTTCAACAGAGAAATATTTTTAGACCATTATACTTTTACAAATTTTTTATAATTCCATATTCACCTTTAGTATTCATTAATGTATAATTATTTTTTAATATTTTATTTATTACTCTTTTATTGTTTATTCTTATTGTACATTAAATTTTCAACAATTTACTAAATATACAATTAAATTTTTTAAACATTTAATCTATTAAATTAAATATGAAGGTGAAAAGATGATCTTAATTTTTTATTTTTTATTTTTGCATTAAGTAGATAAAAATAATGAGAAATGAATTTCAATCAAAAAAAGAAATAAATGAGAAAAATTGTAACTTTGTTTATCAACGCATTAAAATTCAAATCATAGATGTCAAAATTGAAATGGAGATAAAAATATTATTTTCAATACATTAAATTACAGTGATTACGAGCATGTTTAATTCAGTTCTTTTTTTTAAAAAAAAAAATTCTTTTTTTAAAAAAAAAATTCTTTTTTTTTTAAATTCATTTTCAACTACATATTTTGTAGGACCTACAACTTTTATAATCTTTTCAACAACATATTTTACCAATTTTTTTCAAAATCTTTAAACCTCCACCAAACATATACTACAGTTTAGAATTAACGTGTTAAATTTTTTTCATTTTTCATTTAATTTAATTTAATTAATATATATAGAACGTTCTTCTCATTTTACTTCTGTCCGTCAACAATATTCTTACTCTGTCCATCAACGATATTCTTACAACATAGACAAGTATTCACACTTCTTTAATTTTTGTTTCTTACTCACATTTATGATGTTTCATTTACGTCGTCAAATCAAACAAGTCTAATAAAAAGAGAATATACACAAAGAATATTGTTCATAATGAACTACTACTCCAACAAATGTACAATATTATGTAGTCAATCATTATATTTTTTTCACAATAAAATTAGTAATTATTAATTATATTCTTTGTAAAATGCAGTCCTAGAGATCATTAATACTATAAGATTTGATATCAATGGTTCGTCAATCAACAAAGTTTAAATCACCAAAAAGTATTAACTAGGTTCAAATTATTGTTGGTATTATCACTATATAAAACTCATATCTAATTGTAATTGTACTTAAATGAATGCAATTATCTTTTAATATTTATTTGTTACTCTTTTATTGATCATTTTGAATACATTGGATTATAGTGAATATATATATATATAGATAGATATATATATATTGTTATTTAATATTTATATATATATAATTTTCTTTAATTTTTTTTCTTATTTACATTTATGCTATTATTATTTATATCGTCAAATCGGATCTTGTTAAATAAAAAGAGAAACATACTGCGTAATATCCTTTACAATGAGTCATTACTCCAACAAATGTAAAATATTATATAGTCAATCATTCCATTCTCTCCAATAAAATTAATAATTTTTTTTTGTAAAACACAACCCTGAAGATCCATAAATAGTACATCATTAATTCCATACGATTTGATATCAATGGTTCGTCAATTATCAAAGCTCAAATCACTAAAAGCTTTTCACTAAATTCAAGTTACTATTCGTATTACTACTATATAAAACTCATCTTTGATTGCAATTGTACTTCTACGAATGTAAATAAAATATCAACATTGAACAATACAAAACAATATGTTATCAACAACCATATTTTTTATATTTATTCCAATCTGCTACTTTAATATTTTAATTACTAATAATTAAAAATAAAAATTT